>JAOTNS010001198.1:0-245417 GCA_028476615.1 Culter alburnus | reverse complement strand
AATCACTTGCCTGCTACATCACTCTCAAGCCGGTTAACACGTTGGCACTCTTCTTCATCGGTGGATGACTTTGCACAAAATTCATACATTTTTTTTCATGACTAAAAAAAAAAAAAGCAGAACAGATTTTATGCAGCAGTTTTACAGGATTACAGTTACAATAACATGAAATTAATACTACTGCTTTCACAACTTTTGCTATAACAAACGGAAAAAAACAAAAAAAACAATGTTAAAAAGTCAAGGGTCAGGAGCCCAAATAATACAAGTGCTTACCTCCATAATGGTGACTTCAAACATCAACACCTCATTACGAAGTTTTGTATGAAAGAAATAAAGTCAGACTGGTTTTTAATAAGTGAAAATGCAGTGAAAAATCTAGAGAGATCTGTTAGTGTTTAATGTTCTGTTTCTGTTATCTGAGTTTTGTGAGGTTACCATTGTGCTGAAGAGCAGAGCCTGAGCTTCAGTCAGTGATGATTCACATACACTGATGATCTGCTGCATGTTGCTTTATTTAAAGACAGTAACTGTGTAGTTGTTGATGCAGTGATACAGCAGTTATATTAGCTCATGCATGTGTTGTTGTCAGCTAACGATTTACTGCAAGAGATTTATATTTTTTAAGAAAAAGTTTCTTAATAATAATTGAGTAAATACCCATAAAGTGCTTTTTTGTTTTTTTACTTTGATTTTACAGTTTTTGTTTGAACAGCTGCTTTTGTTAGTCAATTACTCTAATTTTCAATTTTTGAGAATGTTCTGGGAACATAACATTTCCAAATAAAATATGGTTCCCTAAACGTTAAGAGAATGTCCTGGATGTTCTGTGAAGGTCCGCCAAATAACGTCCCCCAAACCTTAAATGAACTCCACATCGGAACGTAAAGGGAACGTTACAACATCCTTAACATCAGTGGGGAAAGGGTAGTTCATTCAGAAATTACAATCCTGTCATACTAATCAACCTTATGTCGTTTTAAAAAAAACACACAACAAAGAATGTTTTGAAGGTGTTTTAACTGTTTTGTCGATAAAATTCAGTCAGTTTGGTCCAAAACAACCCTTTCAATTTTCAAAATATCTTCTTTTGAGTTCCACGAAAAAAAGAAGCCATAAGGTTTGGATTGAGAAGATGGTGAGAAAACGATGACAGAATTTCATTTTTGCGTGAACTACCTTGATAACAGTTCATATAAATCCTGAGTGTAATGAACATAAAGCCATAAAAATACTTTTAACTTACCAACCAAACGCCATAAACAGAAGAAAACAAATGCGCAAAACATTTTTTCAATCAGATATTGGAGGAAGCTGTCAGTAAGAGCTTTTTATCCAGTAAGCCCACGTCTCTTGTGGCTAAATGTCTCTCTTTCCAGTTACATGTCCATGTTTACACCAAGCAAACAACATTTTGGTTAGTTATTAACCAATATGTGCACATTTAAATGCGGTTGGGGAGAGGGTGAGTAAATAAAGAGCGTTTTCCTTTTTTAGTGAAGTTTTGGCTAATTAGCATTATTTAGTTATCTGCTGGAGAACTGCTTCATTATCTACCTCTGCTGGTAGATGCTGTTACTGCACCGTTCTCTCATTGATAAACATTCAAAATTAGTCATTAAAATTGCTTCTAAATTAATTCAACATTACATTAAATTACATTCACACTTTACACTTACTAAGTTTTTTTCTTGAATTAAAAACAAAAGAATCGACTGACTTTAATTGTTTTATTTTTCAGTAAAACTTACACTGACAGAGCCTATAGATTATTTGACAGCATTTTGGGCGTATAAAATGATCCCCTGGAAATCCTTTAACAATGGGATTCAAACAAACAATGTTCAGTTCCTGATGCTCAGTTCAAACTCCATTCAGCCCTGACTCAACAACAAGCAAATTACACCAAGAAGAATTTAATATTCAATGCCATGCTTCAGATTTCAATTGCCTTTAAAGCAAAATACTCTTTATATTTTTTTATAAAAAAAAAAAACACTAATTCCTGTGCAAAAGCTGATTGAGACTTTGTCATCAGCATCTTTTTGACCAATGGATTTCAATTACTTTTCCAGCAGATTGTGAATTGTTCTGATTCAGACCGATTCATTTAGAGCATTTTGTGAATCCTTTGACTATTTCACTGAGAATCAGTCACAATTTGAACATCAGTTTTACTCCAAACAAGATCAATATTTAGTTTATGAAATATTTACAACAGAACGGAAAAGTTCCATTGTTTTCATTAAGCTATTAATTTTCTTTTTTGAATTTGTAAAATTCTCTTTAATTCTCCATGACCAGCTTTTTTTCAGCTCTTCTTGATGTGATGTCATAAACCACTATGGCAACAGTAGCCACGAACACCACAGCAGAGATGACCAATCGAATCACAGCTTCAGTGAAACCACAACACTGGACAGAGTCTGAGGAACCTGCGCCTAGATGATGACAAGCACCAACAACATCTCAACTGAATGCAAAACCATTTGTCTGTGTTATTTCTATAAAATGTATTAATATCACAGCTGATGTACGGTACCTGCACATGTGTGACAGAATTGACTGATGTCCAGAAGATGTCGAGTCTGGTTGCTGATGGGGTTGTTGATCACACAGCTGTAGGTGTTTTCATCCTCATTTTCCACCTCCAGAGGCAGTGAGATGCTGTTGTTGAGATCAGACACACTGATGCTGGACAATAAACTGTTTCCTTTGTACCAGGAGAGAGTCACATGACTCACATTCACCGCTGAACACAGCAATGAACAATTTGATAAACAGTTTGAAGAGTCACTGGTGATAACGGGAATGGGCAGAGGAGCTGAAGGAAATATAAAAAATAGAGTAAATTAAATAAAAAAAGAATAAATTAAGAAAAAATAAATAGAGGGTATTATTGCCACTTATTTTATCATCACAAGCTTTCAAAGAAAGAAATGCATAAATACTTCTATAATGATCTTGAATCTATATTCTGGCATATAAAAACACTTTAGCAGTACTGCTGTCAATTAACATTCTTATACCATATTAACACTGTGAATGAAAACATGACTTGTTGAGAACAGGTATATCAAATTCAAGTACTCACCATAGACAGTAACATTGAATAACAGCCTGTCTTTCTCCATGAGCAGTTCATAAAGTCCATTATCTGTGGTTTGGATGTTCCTGATAGTCAGAGATCCAGTTTGTTTGTCGATCTGTAATCTGTCTCTGATTCTCTCAACATTAAAATATGTAATATCAGATTTCCCCCCATTAAATTGAATGATTATAATAGTTTTTTCCAGGTCCAAAACTCCACTGTGCATAACTTTTGACATCTCTATTGTGTAGAGTGACAGAATCTCCCTCTATCACTGACACTGTATTTACATTTACTCCATCTGTATCCAGACAAAACACACATAGATAACCAGATTAAAGGGACAGTTCACCCAAAAATGAATGTTCTGTCGTCATGTTACTCACTTTTATGTTGTTCCACACCTGTTTGACTTTCTTTCTTCTGTGGAACACTAAAGATATTCTGAAGAATGTTTCTGCCCATACAGTGAAATCTAAAAGAGCCCACTGGACCTCACTGACTTTCAGTGTATTCACAAAGAGTAAACAAACAAAAATCTTTTTTTCTGAGTTCCACAGAAGAAAGTCAAACAGGTTTGGAAACGACATGAGAGTAAATGACAGAATTTTAGTTTTAGGATGAAATAGGCTAAATAATAGTTATAGACATAAAAATCGGTTTAACTCACCAACCAAATGCCATAGATAAATGAAAATAAATGCGCAAAACATTTTGAACCGTGTGAGATGACGGAGGAAATCTAACGAAAGAACTCTTGTGTCAAAATGAACCAGCCTACTTCGACCACTGTCCTTTTTTGTCTGTTCCTCAATCTCTTTAGTCACATGCTCAGCAAAACATATCAGCAGCTTTAGTTGGGCTCTTGAACCTTGACTTTTTATTATTACTCATTTAGAGCACAATCTCTGAGTTAAATTTACATTATTGATTACAGCACCCCTGTGATTTTACAGTAGATGATTCTCTTTCATTTAGAGACAAAAACATGAAGATTCAGCGTATGAATCTCAACAATGGTGAGAATAATTGTAATTGTAATAATTGTAATAATTGCAGTGCATTCTGGGTGCCACCAATCAAACTTCATCCATGGCTCTCATCATGCATTGCTGCATGAATAAATTATGAGCTCGATTTTTTAGTGTTTTCCTTTTTCTCACCATTTAATTTTTGCTGTTGTTATGTGACTTTTTAGTAGCACAATCAACTACATTTTTGGCACTTTGGGTTCCATTGGGCCATTTTCTCCTTGTCTTTTCAGACAGAAAAAAATTACAGTCAGTTTAAAAGTGTTTTTTCATGAAAGTGTGAAAGTTGTGTTCACGTGTTGCATTTTCTGCATGGGGCGAGATGTAGTCAAATCACTTTGTTTGTTCACAAAAGTTCAGTGGCATTCTGTCCCTCATAGTAGCAATGAGGAGTCTAAAAGAGTAAGTTACTCGTTGACTATTTGGATTTATTGCTTGTGTAAGAATTTAATTAGGCTGGTAACCAGACAGTTGATGGTAGCCACTGACTTCCATAGCAGGAAAAAAATACTATGGGAGTCAATGACTGCTGCAACTGTCTGGTTACCAGCATTCTTCAAAATGTCTTCTTTTGTGTTCAACCATAGACAGAAACTCATAAAGGTTTGGAACAACTTGAGGGCAGTAAGTAATGACAAATTGTCATTTTTGGGTGAACTATCCCTTTAATGACTCTTTTGACATTTTGATTGACTCGTATCAGTGAATAACAGGGGCGTTTCCTCCGAGTAGGCAAGGGAGGCAGTGCCTCCTCAAAAAAAAGGATGAGATGGAGCGAGTCACGTATATCCAGGTAAATTCACTTCATCAGAACCAATTATTAGTCGCAAATGTCGTGACATGGTGAGCTGCAAGGACGAATAATTCTCAAGACAGCAACAAGCACTACAACAGATATGGAACTAATCAAAGGAGTCAAGTCCCTCAGAACAGGACTGACATTTGGAAAGGAAAGATACAGAAAAAACCAGGGTCCGATCTAGCGACTCCGGCGTGCGGTGGGTTTTGTGGGGGTAATTGAGAATGAATGGGGAAAGTCACGTGAGAGGAGGCATGTCTCATCGCGCTATGATTGGATGATTGGTTATGATTGGATATGATTGGTTTGTGCGATAAATCCCGCCTCTCGTTGACGTGCGCTTTCCGCGCACAGTAGGTTTGACTGAACAATAATGGCGTCAATCGGAAGACTAACTGAAAAGTAAGTAAACAGATCACCCAGTTAGATATCACCGCTTTATGTCAAGTCAAATCAAACTTGAAATGGACTGAAAGCATGATGACTGCGGGGGTTTTTAGTGCAATCAGCTTGGTGAAATTAAAAATGCAATTCGTGTCTGTGACAGATGGTGTTTACGGAGCATGATGATGATCCAAAATTTTAGGTTGACATTAAAAGAAAAACCGCAATAAACAAATAAAATATATTGTTTAAATTATTATTGCCTTTAGTTATTATTTTGGAATGAATGTAGAAATGCTTAAAACACTTGATGCTTGATGAGATTGACTTGGTTTTGCTAAATAGAACATTACATTGTTAATGTAAAATTACAAAATAGAATTGTCTTTGGTTTCTTTTTTTCTTTTTTGATGTACTGTAAAGTAATGTTCATTTAACAAGGAAGATGTGTCAACTTTAAGAGTAATGCACATATGAATTTACAATGATTCATAAAAAAAAAAAAAGTGCCTCCTCATTTCAGAACACCACTGCACGCCACTGGTGAATAAGCATTATAAAATGCCAATAAATGGCAATATTAGACTAGATGATAGTCTTCTTGTTGTTAATGTGTCTCCCCCGTAAACTGCTGATGATTTGTTTGTGGTTAAGCGCGTAACTTTCACACTTATTTCGGGTGTAGTCTGTTTCTTGTGAAATTTCTCATTTAAAACAGAAGTAGCAACTCAAATGACATTTTTCTTTATACTGCAAACTTTCTTGTAAAAAAAAATTGATGGAGAACAGGGTCTGCTTTAGTTGGGCTCTTGACCCTTGACTTGTTAATATTACATTGGGGCGGTTTCCCAGCCAGGTTTTAAATTAAGCCAGGAGAGACCTTAATCCAGAATATAAAGTTCAGACTACTAAACCTATGAACACAACCCAAACACAAGCTCAACACTTCACCACAATGGTAATCTCCAAAAAACACTATCATAACAAAAACTTTCACATAATAGAACATTAAACAGTAAGAAGTCTCTCCATATTCTCATTTTTCTAAAAAAAAAAAGCATAAAATAACACTTTTTCAACATTTACTCTCTCACTTCAGCCCAATGCAAAGCGTGATGGGAAGTGAAAGTCCTGTCTGATTGTGTTACTTTACTGAAACATGTTATTTTAACATGAAGCAAACACATTTGAACCAGAAAAAATGGTGTTAAATTAAATTGTTTAAATAAAGTGAACAGCATCCAAAATAAATAACAAAGCTATTTATATATCACTATATATATATATATATATATATATAATATATATATTATATATATACAGAGGTGGGTAATCCAGGGGTCAGAGAGTAAAAGTCCTGCCATATTTTTATTCCACCACTGAAGCATTAATGAGATAAATAAGTGTTTAATTGAGTGATGATTGACCATTATTGAAGACACCTGATGATAACAAGCAGAATCACCAAAGGAGAAAATCACAATTTTTAAGTTACCATCATCGAGGTCAGGGTTTGTTTTAGTTGAGATCTTGACCATTGACTTTTTAATGTTAAATTTTGTTTGGGCAATTTTAACTGCATTAAAACCAACCAAACAAGCAATGTTAAAAGATTATGTTTTCACATAGTTCTTATTTGAGCTGAGTCACTGAACTCATTTAGAGCCCAATCTCTGAGTTAGATTTACATTATTGATTACAGCAGCACTGTGATTCTACAGCACAAGATCAGCTTTATCAACACATTTTTTTTTTTAAGTTCTGATTTAAAAAAAAAAAAATCATTTAGACACACAGACATCAAGAATCATCCTGTGAATCTCAACAGTGGTGGCCATCATAAAGCATGTTGCAGTGCATTCTGGGTGCCACCAATCAAAATTCATCCATGCCTCCCATCATGCATTGCTGCATGAATAAATTATGAGCTGAATTGTCTTAGTAATTTTCTTTATTCTCACTATTAAAATTTTGCTGTTTTTCTGTGACTTTTTAGTAGCTTGTTTTCTAATGTTCAGAGTTGATCTGTTGATCAGAATTTGTTGCTTGTCACCGTCGTTGAGATTCATACACTGATTCTTGATGTCTGTGTGTGCCTAAAATTTTTCTTTTTGTGATAAGGACAACTTTAAAAAAAATAATTCTGTATTGTAAAAGCTGATCTTGTGCTGCAGAATCACAGTGCTGCTGTAACCAATAATGTAAATCTAACTCAGAGATTGGGCTCTAAATGAGTTCAGTGATTCAGATCAAAAAATGATTTTGAGAAAACATAACCAACACCTGATCATCTTTTAATTTTGTTTTTCTGGTTGGTTTTAATGCAGTTAAAACTGCCCAAACAAATCAAACATTAAAAAGTCAATGGTCAAGATCTCAACTAAAACAAACCCTGACCTCGATGATGGTAACTTAAAAATTGTGATTTTCTCCTTTGGTGAGTCTGCTTGTTATCATCAGGTGTCTTCAATAATGCTCAATCATCACTCAATTAATCATTAATGCTTCAGTGGGTGGAATAAAAATATGGCAGGACTTTTACTCTCTGACCCCTGGATAACCCACCTCTGTATATATATAAGAAATACATGTCTTCTTTGAAACACAACGTTAATCTGAAGTTAAACCTGCCTACTGGTAGGTTTAATTTAAGCCTCAGTTTAGTCCTGGAGTTGCTCTAGTCTTCCTCCAGGAAATCAGTTTATTAAACTCTGGACTAGACTAAGTCTAGGACTATTTTAAACCATGACAGAGAAAGCAGATTTCTGTTAATCTGGTTTAAAGAGCCATTTTATTCTAGGACTAATCTCTGTCCGGGAAACCACCCCATAATGTTTGTACTGTTCCAACTCAGTTTTAACAGCCAGACAATCAAAGGGAAAAGATGATCAGGTGGTGTTGGTTATGTTTTCACATAATCATTATTTGATCTGAATCACTGAACTCATTTAGAGCCCAATCTCTGAGTTAGATTACATTATTGATTACAGCAGCACTGTGATTCTACAGCAGAAGATCAGCTTTATCAATATAATCTGAAGGACTTCTAAAAAATTTAGGCACACACAGACATCAAGAATCAGCATATTAATCTCAATGACAAACAATATATTCTGATCAACAGATCAACTCTGAACATTAAAAAACAAGCTACTAAACAGTCACAACAAAAACGGAAAAAAAATAAAATAGTGAAGATAATTGTTAAAACAAAAAACTTTCATTTAGAGACACAGACATGAAGAATCAGTCTGTGAATCTCAACAATGGTGAGAATAATAAAGCATGTTGCAGTGCATTCTGGGAGCCACCAATCAAACATCCATGGCTCCCATCATGCATTGCTGCATGAATACATTTTGAGCTGAATTGTCTCAGTAATTTCCTTTATTCTCACTATTTTATATTTTTCTGTTTTTATGTGACTTTTAGTAGCTTGTTTTCTAATGTTCAGAGTTGATCTGTTGATCAGAATATGTTGCTTGTCACCGTTGTTGAGATTCACAGGCTGATAATTGATGTCCGTGTGTGCCTAAAATAACTTTTTTTTTTTTTTTTTTTTTGATCAAAACAACTTTTAAAATTCTTTTGTATTGATAAAGCTGATCTTCTGCTGTAGGATCACAGTGCTGCTGTGAAAAGCATCGTTAGCCAACTAACATCGCAAGTTCCTTCGTTAATTGCATAGTTCAATGATTTGGTGTTTCCCGAAGCCATCGTTCAAACGAACATGAAACGAAACTTGTGTGGTTGGAACGACAGCTCTCGAGCTGTAGTTAGAAACATAGTTTCCTGTTTTTATGATATGTGGACTTAAATCCTTATCTTGAGCAAAATAAGCAAACTGACATTAAGTATAATGTATATCTTTTATTTCGAATATATACAAATGTCATTTATATATTTTAGTTTGTCAAGAGATATAAAAGTACTGTTTTTGGAGAGTGCGCATGTGCGCATGTGCGTACGTGCTCTAGTACGTCAAAACAAGCATTTGATTTAATCTGGAAATAAAGCAAAATAACTGAGGAAAATGAGAATTAGTCTTCTAAAGCCATGCAATAATTTATAGCAGAAATTCTAACATTAATTTGATCTCAAGCAGATTCATTTAAAGAAGTTATTACTCCACCACCTGCGTGACGTCATTCACCAACGTGGTTGAACGTCAAGTTTGCGACAATATGATTTCAGGAAACAGTCGTGACTAGCTCGTTGATTTGTTCAACGATGCATCATACTATGGTAGTTCAGCAGCGAGTTTCATCGTTGTTCAGGAAACGCACCCCAGAGCGGGTGCGAGTAGAACGCAGAGGGTTTATACGTACAACAGAGCAAATGTTAATTTCTGAACATATGTTTGTAAAATGTGTTGTGGATTTTTTTTTTTTTTTTTTTTTTTTTTTTCCCCAGATACTGAATATTTTGACAATCAAATACACACTTCTGGTGATGCAAGGATTATTATTTTATTTTTATTAGTATTATATTGTTGTTGTTGATATTCTATTTTATTATATTAAAATAGAAAACCATTATTTTAAATTGTATTTTAAATTGTAAATAATATTTCACAATATTACTGTTTTTCTGTATTTTTGATCAAATAAAAGCAGGCATGATAACCATATGAGACTTCTTTCAAAAACATTAAAAATAGTAATGAAAAAAATAAGAGTGCTTCCATATAAGTTGTAAGAACTGAAAGCACTATATCATTTGACTGCATGGTATGTGATGTAAAGTAGGAATTATTTTTGCCCCAGGGTTACACCCCTTATTTTCTGGGGTTTATTTTAACCCTTTATTCAGTACAGTTTATGTTTACTGTACTGGGGCGTGGGGGGGGTATGTGATGTAGGGACTATTTTACACCAGGGTGACACCCTTTATACAGTACAGCTTATTGCAACTGCACTGGGGCATTAGGACCCACTCAGACCACAGGTTGATCAGACCCACTGGTCTCTCTAACACCTCTTCCTGCAGCTACCCAATCTCCCAGGAGGTTTCCCATCCACATAGAAATCAGATTCAACCCTTCTTAGCTTCAGTGGGTGTGCAGGTGAAAGCTTCAGGTTGACCGCTGCAGAAGTACTTGAGCACCTTCCAACCATGGACCTCTTACATAGACGTATCAATCTCAACAATGGTGACATGCTTCATGACGCAATGCATTATATAACAGACTATTATTAAGTTGAAATGAACTGCATTACATCTACATGATAAAAAAAAACACTCTGCGTAATATTAGACCACTAGATGATGACAACCTCTTTATCATCAAGTTGTCAACATCACCTTTTCCCTCATTATTTTTGCCACAGCTAACACAATTTCAGCAGCAAGAGAAAAACTAACACCAAAGGTATGTTTCCACGACAACAATGTACTAAAAACGGAAGTTTTTTCTTTTTACATATGACAACGTTATCAAAAATCCCCATTCACATGGATCCACACAAACGACTAAAAACGCTGTATTAGACAAGTAGTTGGCGATGTCACTTTGTAAAGAAAGGCTATGCGCCTGCGAATGCATGCACTCTTTTACAGAACACTCGCCTCGTGCATGCCTATCCACCTTAGGCTGACCGCACACATGAAGATTTTAAAACCAAAACAAAAACTTTTGTTTTACTTGAATAAAAGCAAAAGCATTTTTTTAGATATTTAAACTGGAAACAAGGCAACATCACTAACACAATAAAGAATTCAAGAACAACAAGGTGACAATCAAAAGTGTCATGCCGCAATGCATGCTGGGAACAATAGAACAAAACTCCCAGCATGCATCACAGCATGAATAAATTATGCAGATGAATAGTCCTATTGTTTTTTTTAATTCTAACTTTTGCTTTAAAAATTTTTGCTGTGTTTTTGTTCGTTTTTAGTAGCTTTATGTGATGTCCAGAGTTGATCTGATTGTATGAATATTTTATCACCATTGTTGAGATTCACGCTGATTGCTCATATCTGTGGTTTGTCATTGTTTTATGCTTATGGTTTGAGATTTGTTATTTAAATGTATTAAACAGTACAATTATTTCGTTCAGATTATTTCACAATGATAAACTACCAAGAGCAAAAATCGTCATCTGACCTCATTCCAGCTTTCTTTGCTATTGCAAATGTGCTTAACAAACCACTGTCACAGCAATCAGACAAGACAGATGTATTATAATAGTTAAGAGCCCAACTATGGATTTTCTCCTTTGGTGATTCTGCTTGTTATCATCAGGTGTCTTCAATAATGCTCATCATCACTCAATTAATCACTTATTTATCTCATTAATGCTTCAGTGGTGGAATAAAAATATGGCAGGACTTTTACTCTCTGACCCTGGATTCCCCACCCTCTGCCGTAGGCTATTTTCTCGAAGATGACAATATTCCCAGAATGCATTGTTTTCTACAGTATATTACTTTTTTAATGGAAAATGGTTTGTTACTCTCAGAATTTGGCCGTTTTTCTACAGCAAGGTCTAACAGTGCCGTTTTATAGAATGTCATTGAGATAATGTAAATGCTAACAGCTAGCTTTCATGTGACCTCTTTGGTTGACGTGTTCCCTGCCTTATTTCACAGACAAAATGTTTTGCAAGAGTTGTGCAAGAGATAATGTGTGGCTTGCACATTTGAGCCAACAAATTTACAAGGAACTTGTAGTCAGAGGTGTATAGTCCAGGGTCAGAAAGTAGAAGTCCTGCCATATTTTTCATTCCACCCATTGAAGCGGTGTTAAAGTTAATGAGATAATTAAGTGATTAATTGAGTGATGATTGACCATTATTGAAGACACCTAATGATAACAAGCAAAATCACCAAAGGAGAAAATCACAATTTTTAAGCCACCATCATGGAGATGAGTGTTTGCTTTAGTTTGGCTCTTGACCCTTGACTTTTTAATATTAGATATTGTTTTGGGCTGTTAACTGAGTTGTAACAGCCAGATAAGTAAATAAAAAGATGACCAGTTGACTGAGTTGTAACAGCCAGACAAGTAAGTAAAAAAGATGATCAGGTGGTGTTGGTTATGTTTTCACATAATCGCTATTTGATCTGAATCACTGAACTCATTTAGAGACCAATCTCTGAGTTAGATTTACATTATTGATTACAGCAGCACTGTGATTTTACAGCAGAAGATCAGCTTTTTCAATATAATCCAAAGGGTTTCACAAAAGTTCTTCTGAATAAAACAAAAAAAAAGTGTTTCTTTTAGGCACACACAGACATCAAGTATCAGCCTGTGAATCTCAACAACGGTGACAAGCAACATATTCTGATCAACAGATCAACTCTGAACATTAGAAAACAAGCTACTAAACAGTCACAGAAAACAGAAAAAAATAAAATAGTGAGAATAAAGGAAATTACTAAGACAGTTAAGCTCATAATTTATTCATGCAGCAATGCATGATGGGAGCCATGGATGAATTTTGATTGGTGGCTCCCAGAATGCATTGCAACATGCTTTATGATGGCCACCACTGTTGAGATTCACGGGCTGATTCTTGATGTCTGTGTGTCTAAATGAAAGCGATTTGTGTTTTATCAGAACAACTTTTGCAAAATCCCTCAGATTATATTGAAAAAGCTGATTTTCTGCTGTAGAGTCACAGTTCAGTGATTCTGATCAAATAATGATTATGTGAAAACATAACCAACACCACCTGATCATCTTGTTTATTTACTTGTCTGGCTGTTACCCAATTAACAGCCCAAACAAGATCTAATATTAAGAATCAATGGTCAAGAGCTCAACTAAAGCAAACACTCATCTCCGCAATGGTGGCTTAAAAATTGTGATTTTCTCCTTTGGTGATTCTGCTTGTTATCATCAGGTGTCTTCAATAATGCTCAATCATCACTCAATTAATCACTTAATTATCTCATTAACTTTACACTGCTTCAATGGTGGAATGAAAAATATGGCAGGACTTCTCTTTCTGACCCCTGGACTATACACCTCTGGCAAGCAATGATCAAAATAATGTTAAATCAATGTTAATGTGTCAATGTTAACCGCATTGAATCAATATCACTTTTGCACCTGCAATTAATGTTGAGCAGAGGTGGAAAGTCCAGGGGTCAGAAAGCAAAAGTCCTGCCATATTTATATTCCACCCACTGAAGCAGTATTAAAGTTAATGAGATAATTAGTGATTAATTGAGTGATGATTGACCATTTGTTGAAAAAGACTGATCTCTGCAGTAGAACTGCTGTAATCAATAATGTAAATCTAACTCAAAATTGGGTTTTAAATGAGTTCAGTGATTCAGCTCAAGGATTATGTGAAAGCATAACCAACACCTGACATCTTTTCTCTTTGCTTGTTTGGCTTTTATAACTCTTACAACAACCAGACAAATTCTAAAATTAAAAAGTCAAGGGTCAGAGCTCAACTAAAGCAAACCCTCATCTCTGTGATGGTGTCTTAAAATAGTGATTTTCTCCTTTGGTGATTCTGCTTGTTATCATCAGGTGTCTTCAATAATGCTCAATCA
This sequence comes from Culter alburnus, assembly GCA_028476615.1. Lineage (NCBI taxonomy): Eukaryota > Metazoa > Chordata > Actinopteri > Cypriniformes > Xenocyprididae > Culter > Culter alburnus. Next base: position 231,598 of record JAOTNS010001198.1, on the reverse strand, counting down.
TCACTCAATTAATCACTTAATTATCTCATTAACTTTAACACTGCTTCAGTGGGTGGAATGAAAAATATGGCAGGACTTCTACTTTCTGACCCCTGGACTATACACCTCTGCATTTGAGATTGTAAAATGATCTCCAGGAAACCCTTCAACAACCTACTGGGATTCAAAGAAACAACCTTCAGCTCCTAATGCTCAGTTTAAACTGGCTCCATTCAGCCCTCACTAAACAAGCCAATTACACAAAGAATCTTTAATATTCTTTAATATTATTCAAGACCATGCTTTAGACTTCAATTGTCTTTGAAGAAGAGAGATGTGCAACGCAATATTCTTTATATGAAAAAAAGAAATCACATTTTTCTGTGCAAAAGCTGATTAAGACTTCGGCATCTAACAGGGTTCCAGCTCTTCTTGACAGATGGATTTCCATGACTTTTCTGGTTATTTAATGGATATAGGATCATTTTGATTCAGATCAATTTGGAATCATTTAGAACATTTTGGAATCCTGAGATGTGAAAACATACGGATCATCATTCAGAGACTGACTGTGATGTTCTCCACTTCTGTTCAGCTCTTCTGGATCTGATTTCATAAACCACTATGGCAACAGTAGCCACGCCCACCACAGCAGAGATGACCAATCGAATCACAGTTTCAGAAAAACTGTAACAGTGTATGTGGTCTGAGGACAGAAAAAGAGGTTTTATTGAGAAAATGCACCTAAATGATAAACTCACCAACAGCATTGCAATAGAAAGAAGAAAAACAATGTTTGTGATGATTTTCTTTAAATTATTAACATCCCCTATGATGTACCTGCATATGTCTGACAGAGTTGACTGATGTCCAGATGTTCAGTCTGGTCAATGAATGAATTGTTCAGCACACAACTATAGGTGTTGTTATCCTGATATTCCACCTCCAGGTGTAGAGAGACGCTGCTGATGAGGTCAGACACACTGATGCTGGACAATAAACTGTTACCTTTGTACCAGGAGAGAGTCACATGACTCACTTTGAACACTGAACACAGCAGAACACATTTGAACAATGATGATGATCCTGATGATGATGAAGAACATGAAGAATCTCTGGTGATGACAGGAATGGGAAGGCGAGCTGGAAAACATGAGAGAATAATATGAAACAAATCACTGTATGGAAATATTCTGGGGTAAATAAATTCTTTTAAGCTCTAAATCAACAGTATCTTAACATATTGGCATATATATAAGACATTTCAAATGATTGATTGTTAAAACATGGTGAGGAAAGAACAAATTAAATTCAACTATACTCACCGTAAACTGTAACACTGAATAATTCACTGAATAATCTAGCGTAAATTCGATAAAGTCCAGAGTCTGTGGTTCTGATGTTCCTGATGATCAGAGATCCAGTTTGAATGTCGATCTGTACTCTGTCTCTGAATATCTCATCAACACAATATCTAATATTATTTGTCGTCTCATTAAACCAATTGACTCTGACTATACAAGTATCTTCAGGTCCAAACCACTCTATATTAGGTATATAACGTCTGTATCTATCATGAATATTAGTGTGTAGAGTGACAGAATCTCCCTCCATCACTGACACTATTTTCACTCCATCTGTATCAGAACCAAACACACATAGATATCCATATAAATACAATAAATGTAAATCATCTCACCGTACTAAACCTGAAGTCATAAATCATGTTTAACTTACCAACCAAATGACAGAAACACAAGAAAATAAATGTGCAAAACATTTCTACAAAAATCGCATATCAGAACACTCCAAAAAACTGAAACGCTGCAACAGAAATGTCTTAACACCTATGGTTTGATGTCTCTTCCTCAAACAGACCTTGAAAACCTTGTGTGTCTCAAAATTGCATAATAATGAAATGTCCAGTCTAATGAAGAAACTTCTCATTCTAAGCTTCCCTCTAATCTTTACGACTCTAAAAACAGCTGTTCCTTAAACTCTAAAAATTCACGTTTCACATTCCCTGAGAATACTAACAGAACTTTATTTATTTTGTCTATCATCCACATTATTTGTATTGTAAGATGGTTGCAACTTCATTGTGCAAAGTTTCCAATGTTATTTTAAGTCATTTTAGCTGTACAAAAGCACTCTGCAAACTGGTGTGTGTTTATAGTAATGGGCACTTTAATTAGTTCACCCAAAAATGAAAATTATCCAATGATTTACTCACCCTCAAGCCATCCGTATATAATTATCTTCTTTCAGATAAACACAATCAGAGATATATTTAAAGGTGCCCTCGAATGAAAAATTGAATTTATATTGGCATAGTTGAATAACAAGAGTTCAGTACATGGAAATGACATACAGTGAGTCTCAAACTCCATTGTTTCCTCCTTCTTATATAAATCTCATTTGTTTTAAAAGACCTCCGAAGAACAGGCGAATCTCAACATAACACCGACTGTTACGTAACAGTCGTGGTGTACGCCCCCAATATTTGCATATGCCAGCCCATGTTCCCAACATTATGAAAGGAATTAGACAAGGGCAGCCAGTTTTAACGTCTGGATGTGCACAGCTGAATCATCAGACTAGCTAAGCAAGCAAGAACAATAGTGAAAAATGGCAGATGGAGCAATAATAACTGACATGATCCATGATATCATGATATTTTTAGTGATATTTGTAAATTGACTTTCTAAATGTTTCGTTAGCATGTTGCTAATGTACTGTTAAATGTGGTTAAAGTTACCATCGTTTCTTACTGTATTCACGGAGACAAGAGCCGTCGCTATTTTCATTTTTAAACACTTGCAGTCTGTATAATTCATAAACACAACTTCATTCTTTATAAATCTCTCCAACAGTGTAGCATTAGCCCGTTAGCCACGGAGCATAGCCTCAAATTCATTCAGAATCAAATGTAAACAATATAAAAGTATACAATACTCACATAATCCGACGCATGCATGACGAACACTTTGTAAAGATCCATTTGAGGGTTATATTAGCTGTGTAAACTTTGTTTAGGCACTGCTTAAGGCAAGCGCGAGCTCCGGGGGCGGAGAGCACGAGATTTAAAGGGGCCGCACAGCATAAATCGGCTCATATTTAATGATGCCCCAAAATAGGCAGTTAAAAAAATTAATTTAAAAAAATCTATGGGGTATTTTGAGCTGAAACTTCACAGACACATTCAGGGGACACCTTAGACTTATATTACATCTTGTAAAAAAGCGTTTGATGGCACCTTTAAAAATATCCTGGCTCTTCCGAGCTTTATAATGGCAGTGAATGAGGGGCCCGATTTTGAAGCAAAAAAAAAGTGCATCCATCATTGTAAAAGTACTCCACACAGCTCCAGGGGATAATAAAGGCCTTCTGAAGCAAAGAGATGGGTTTTTGTAAAAAAAAAAAAAAAAAAATTAACTATAATAACTAGCTTCCGGTAGACGGCTGTATGCATCAATTTGGCAGAAGTGCAAAACAAACCATCGGTCACAAATTAGAAGTCTAAAACGAGAAATTTTGATATTTCAGAAAATAGAATTTGGATATAAGAGAAGAGGAGCTTGAGTTTGTTGCACAGCCCTAATTGAACCGCGAGAGGTGTCTAAGCTCACGCCACTCCTATATCTTGCTCGCGTCAGGGGTTACTCATTTGGCGCAAGTCGACAGTTTGCATACGGTCATCTGACGGAAGCTAGTTATTTTAGATTATAAAGTTTTAAATATGGATATTTTTCTTACAAAAACCCATTGCTGCACTCCAGAAGGCCCCCCCCCCCCCCCCATTCACTACCATTATAAAGCTTGGAAGAGTCAGGACATTTTTAAATATAACTCTCTTTGCTCTTTTTGCTTCTCGCATCTCTTCTGCATCTTCTACTTCTGGCTGCTTCTGCTTCTTCTCTTCTACCTCTCATTTCATTCTCCAAATATATTAATTTTGTTCCTTCTTTCTCTATAATCTGATCTTCATCTTCATCTATTAGATACAATTCTCTGGATTTTATTATAATATAATTATATATTTACTTGATTAATTTGTTTGTCGCTATAATTTTTACTTAATAAATTAATTATTCCTTATTCAAATATGATCTCTGACATAATCATTGCTGGACTGCCTGGATCTCATTGCCTCAATTTTTGCATCAGGCCTGATTAACATAATAAATCAAACAAACCCCTATACTATTTAATCAAATAACAACACATATTATTTAAAAAAAAAAAAAACTTAATGGTATTAGTTGATTTGTTTATTCAATAAAACATTTGCAATTGGTTTGTAAAAAGTGTTTTGTGCTTGTTTGAGCTAAATATACACACTTCCAGCGTATGGAGATTCGAATGCTTCGAAACACTGAATCGCATTGAATCATTTTGCGAAGCAACCCCATTTGATTTATTTTGAAAAACGCACCTCATTTAGTGAAAGCTGAGAATAAGACAACCTTATTCTCCTTCATTTCACTCTAATGCTATTTACTCGTAGACTAGAGTGAACTAAAATATGAGAATATTCCTCGATGAACAAAACACCACTAGCAGTTACACGCCTAAACATCAGGTGGCGCAGGTGAGTCACGACTGTCCGCAGTAACAGCAGTCGAACAACAGATTGCTGAAGAGACCATGCTGAATCTGTCTTGTTTACTAACAGTCTGTATAAGATTTTTCTCTGTTCTTGACAAATTGGCAAACCATTTTAAAACGTTACAGAATAAGGAACTGTCAACTCGCTGGATGTGCAAATAGGTACAGTATACATTATGCACACTACAATGATACAACATAACATTCAAAATATATCAGATATCACTTGTATTCTATATAATGAACTGTTATTTTATGATAAGAGTAATTAGCAAAATCATATGCTAAAATGACTTTTCAGGCATTTTAGCAGCTCAGGATGGCTTTGGTGCCCTATGATGAGAATGTACTGCCTGCTCTGTCAAAGCTTCACCAGACTTCAGCTGAATTTAATCTGGCCAATCACAGGATCAGACTCAGCCAGGACTGGAAGCGATTGGGTGTCGCTGCTGTGGTCTGGGACGCAGTAAGTTCAAATACATCAGCTCTGGGGTCTAGTGTTTACACATCTGGGCTGGTAAAAGAAAGGTTGCAGGTTCGAATCCCACAAGATTTGATCCATGAACTGTCACAAGTGTTCATTTTTTCAGTTGTGATTCATTTGTCCATCCCTGTTTATCCCAGGCTGTGGTGCTTTGCATGTTCCTGGAGATGGGAAACGTGGATCTGAAAGGAAAGAGAGCTATTGAGCTTGGAGCTGGCACAGGTTTGGTGGGCATTGTAGCTGCTCTGCTTGGTAAGAATGAACAATACTTTCCCTGTCTGTTCATTTCTTTTTTTTCTGAATGATTTTAGTTGGTAATATTCTGTTCTTGCAGGAGCCAATGTGACAATTACAGACCGAGAACCTGCCTTGGAATTTCTGACTGCCAATGTGCGTGAAAACATTCCTCCCAGCCAGCAGGAGGCGGTACGGGTATCTGAACTTACCTGGGGTGAGAATCTAGATCTGTATCCCCCAGGCAGCTTTGATCTGATACTGGGAGCCGACATTGTTTACCTGGAGGAGACGTTTCCCGCCCTCCTGCAGACTCTTGAACACCTGAGCACAGAGAACACAGTGGTGATGTTGTCCTGTCGGATCCGATATGAGCGAGATGAGCGGTTCCTGATGGAGCTACGGCAGAGGTTCTCTGTGCAAGAGGTCCATTATGATTCTCAAAGGGACATTCACATTTACAAAGCCATGAAGAAGAAGACCAACACCGAACTGTAAGATCTGGTATTGAGAAACCCTTAGGTAGAGCTTCTTGTTTGTAATTTAAGCTTTAAGAACATTTAAGCTTTATAAAACACACTGAAGATGATTAAATGACAATATTGAATGGGCCATGGTGATTTTGGTATTAAATGATTGGTTTTATGCAGGTCACTGCTTGGGCAGCAGGTGGCGCTGCTATACAGGACTGGAATAATAATCTGGCCTTATTCTAATATTGACACCTGTTTTGCCTTCAGCATCTCTTTTTTTTCTTTATTTTTACTGGATTGGTTTTTAAAAGTGAGTGCTTGGATTGCAAATGAGATGTATAGTTATAATAATTATTAACTTTAGTTGTTTTCTATATACAATCCAAAATATATTATTATAATTAATATAATTAAACATTATTATTACTTTTTAAATAGAACTAATAATAATAATTATTAGTATTAGTATTATTGAACTGTTATGTTTTCTATATAGAATTCAAAATATCCTTATTTTTAAAGTTAATATTATGTGAAAAATAATTTAATAATTATTATTAATATTATTTAAAATTTAATGTTGTTTTTTTCTATATAGAATCCAAAATATGTTCATTTTTTATAGTTATTATTTATTCATGTATTTATTATTAATTGATTTAAAATGATTTTTATTTAAATAGAATTAATTGTTATTATTGTCTAATAATAGCAAATTATTATATTATTATTGCAATTATAACTATTATTGCTTTCTATATAGAATCCAAAATATATCCATTATTTTTAAAGTTAATATTATTATTAGCTATTATTATTAATTACACAAATTAATTTGATTTAAATTATTATTATTTAAATAGAATTAATAATAATCGTAATTAATAATAATTATTGTAACTGTTATTGCTTTCAATACACAATCCAAAATATATTTATTATAATAATTAATATAATACCTTATTATAATTTTTATTATTAACTATTGCTATGTTTTCTATATACAATCAAAAACATATCCATTATAATAATAATTATTATTGTTATTATCATTATTATTACTATTATTATCTTTAACAATTTAATTTTTTTTATATATATATATATAAATAAATATATAATTTAAATATGAGATAATAATAATTAATATTAATAATAATTATATTAATATTAAATGAATCAAATACAGTTGCAGGAAGAAGTCTGTGAACCCTACTTTTAATGAAGGTTTTCTGCATGAATTAGTCCTAAAATTTCATCTGATGCTTAAACAAATACCATGCAAACATTTGTTAAAATAATGTTTGTGAATATTCAAACTCAGCAACAGTAATTTGTTATGATGGTTTAGGATATAGAGGGCCAAACCTAGTTTTATGTTAGCTACACTTTTGATGCATTAAACCCCAGATACTTATCATCAAACTGACCCTTATCTTGGATAAACATGTTTCCAGTTTTATAACAGATAACCCACATCCTGTCAAGTGAATCAAAAACTCCAGAAAAGACTTTCCCAGTCTTCAGGCTCTAGGATATTTCAAACTATTCAATAATTTGAGAATTTGTAAAAGATTTGCAACTCTGCTATTGCAGGTGTCTTTTATGTTTCCGAAGTATAACTGTGCTCTTGGAGACTCGTAAGTGCTACGATTCATTAGTGTGTCACGGAATAACAATGTTTTTTTTTTTGTTTTTTTTTTTGGTAAGTCATTACTGTGCGCAAAGCATCACAAAGCATTGTGACATCATTCCTGATGCCGCTAGAATGTCATTAACGCACATCACCTGTTAAAAAGCGACACAATTTTGTACGTGCCACACTTGTAAAAGGATGTTTTAATGCACCACGGCCCATGCTGCATTAGGCCGGATCGAATTTAAGTGAGTGTGTGTGTATTTGTTTGCAGAGGAAGTCTGCTTTGTGGCAGATGAGACAGATAGTTCCACCTGAGTGCAGTCAATAAAGAAGACACTATGATATTTGTTGAGCTTTTAACAGGCTTTTAAACCCTTGTTGTCTGCTGTTAAATGATTTCTGAAGATCCGCCGATACGGAAGAAAACATACTTTGAAGTTTCTTCCAGCTTTCTAAGTCGCAAATATAAGATATTTTGTAAAATGTCATAATTAGCTTTTTTTTCCAAATCACTGCCACAGATTATTTGTGCCACAAATTTAAAGATCTATTTCCGAGAATGGTTGTAAACAGGCTAAAAATGTCCCACAGCCTTTTACGGTTTCCTGCTGATTTCTGTGACATCACATCTTGTCGGACCCTTTATTGCTGGAGCCTTTCTCTGACGTCAGTGGCATCAGAATGTCTAGCCCTGATTGGTCAAAACTGAAATCATCCTGGTACTGAGACTCGTTAATAGCAAAATTAGCACCGTAATTCCAGTAAGCGCCTGTCTTGAACACATGGATGTGACCTCTCACTTCTATACAGTAAAAATCTTTTGTGAAATCTCTGTCATGTTTTACAGCCCTTGACAGTGGAAAAGAGCACATTGCCCTTGGTAATCTTATGTTATCTTATATGTTATATTATCTTGAATTGAAAAACTGAATATGGTTTCATCATTAACAGTCACTTTGATTTCAACCCTTGATATTTAATTCACTAAATTATTTTAGTTGCTTTTCATTTTGATGGATGATAAAATGCAGCAGGTTTTCCATCGCAATCTCATGAGAAAACGTAGTCACTCTTAAATCAATATTGACACTTCTTAATTTTAAGGACTACTTATTATAAATGATTTATCCGTGCACATCATTTTTTAAATTCATGTGCCCTCATAATCTTGAAAGGTGTCCTATTATGCCCCTTTTCACAAGATGTAATATGTGGTGTCCAAAGAATGTGTCTGTGAAGTTTCAGCTCAAAATACCCAACAGATCATTTATTATAGCTTGTCAAATTTGCCCCTATTTGGGTGTGAGCAAAAACATGCCGTTTTTGTGTGTGTCCCTTTAAATGCAAATGAGCTGCTGCTCCCAGCCGCTTTTCAGAAGAGGGCGGAGCTTTAACAGCTCACACTTCGGTTGCTCAACAACAACAACAAAGCTGGAGAATCTCACGCAGTCGGACACTGATGCTGCGTTCACACCGAACGCGTTTGGGGCGTCTGATTTACATGTTAAGTCAATGTAAACGCGCGTCTAGACGTCCTGCGGCGCGAATCAAGCATCTAGCGCAGCGCGAATCGGCCGTTGACGCGTGAATGGCGCGGCGTGAATTGAGCGTTCACGCGTCTGACGCGCGAATTGAGCGTCAGACGCCCGAGTTGAAAAATCTTAACTTTGGCGAAAATTCGCGGCGCGTTAACCAATCAGGGACTCTGCTTTGGTAGTAACGTGTTTATGACGTGATCAGCGGTGGAGACCAGAACAAAGATAATAGGCTTGTTTGAGATGAGCAAATTCTGCGCAGAACCGATCAACGGTGATCACCGCGAGATGCATGCCGGTTAGAAATGTGTGTCCGAGGGTGGGCCGCCTTGCTCTGATGTCATGCCGACGGTTGTCAAAAACCTCTCGCGAGGGCGAGGCGGCCTCATCGGATTCTGCAGTCAAGCGAGTTCCTTTCCACCGACTGCGCTGACCAAAAGCACGATGGGAAACGACTTGCTGACAACACAGCTTAAAGCTTATTGGTTTAAACAACCGTGATGTATTGATCTGATTTAAAATGTTTGATTTTAAAACTCTAATACCATGATTTTATGCGTATAAATTATGTGTGAATATTCCAAAAGTCTCTGACAGTGTGATCTCTCTATGGGTTATGTGATTGTTATTATATTTATAAAAATATATAAAAACATGTCTGTAATTAAAATAAAAATGATTGATACACACATCCTTCGAATGGAAATAAATAACAAGTACTTTGGGTGGCTTCTTCATTATGTTTATTTTCATATAAAAGCAACAGAACGTAAATTACATCCAGTTTATCAGCAACACAGCGCACAAGTGTGAATCCCGCGATATCCGCCTTTGATCTCGCAGGTGTCTGATGCACTACGAGAACGGAGAATTGTCCGTCTTGCCTGCACTTTTTTCACTCCTCCCCTCACTGAGGCCGCCTACTATTAGGCTTGTTTGAGATGCGCCTAGCCTCGCCTGAAGTTCAGCCGAGGCTAGGCGCATCTCAAACAAGCCTAATAGTCGCTGTGTGTGGCCACCCTGAGCTCTATGATGTGTCATCAAATTTTTAATCGAGACAGGAATAAAAAGGACCTTGCCTGGAAGAGGATAAGCGAAGAAATCGGACCATCTGGTTAGTTGTAAAACGCTTTGCATTATTTTAGCCATTGATATAGCCCACCTGCTAGCTAGCAAAAGCCGGCCGGCATAACCGAGTTATTAAATTGCCGCTACTGGTTTCCAACTGACGAGATGATGTGTTTATTCAGAGGATCTGTGCAGAAAGAGATGGAAGCCCCTCCCATGACGCGAATTCGCGTCTGAACACACTTTGTTTAGACGCACGAATAGAGCGAATTTGACGCGCGTCTGACTTCAAAATGTTCAAGCGTCCAACTAGATGCGTCTGGCGCGAATTTGACACCCCAGACGCGTTCGGTGTGAACGCAGCATGACAGAGAGACTCAAGGCCCCGATATACTTCAAACGAAATCAAAGAACGAACTGATTTCGAACAAAATCATGCCAAAACGAAGTTCATTTTTGTGTTCTTTTGGAAGTTCGAAACGGCTTGCCAAAGCGAACTTTCAGGAAAAGTTCGCTCCAGCTGCAAAACACCTTCATGCCACAATTGGTCCGTGACGATAACGTAATAGGAGGTGTGTGCTGAGGCTCCACCTTCATTCGCGTGAAACTCTTCTCTGACTCATTTGATCTGTAGAGTTCGTTGAGGTAAGATCTCCGCGGGTGAAAACATGAACACACTGGATAGCCGCTTTATAGTACAAAATGAAGTTGTGCTTCTGATAAAATGAGGCACTGTGTTTTGTGTTCGATACTGTAAAGCTGCTTGATTTTAAGCAATCTATTAAATAAACATCTATTCTATATGCTATATAAATAAACGTGACGTGCCTGGAGTGCCAATTTGCAGAGCTCGTGCTAACATACCCATGTTATGATCAGACGCTTTTCTTATGCTTTCTATAAAAAAAAAATGCTTGTTGTTTTCTCATTTTTGTTGTGTTTATTTTGTTATTGAGAAGAAAGTGTACAGCACGTATTTACATATTCATCTAACCGTTGCTCTCATCAGATGTTCGATTATAGTATATCGCTGCTCACGCATTTCGAACTTCGTTTTACTCCTAAACAAAGAATGAAGAAGAACTTTGTTTGAAGTATATCGGTGCCTTCAGGAAGAAGTTACAACTTTTAGAATGCATCTGGACGTTTCTGAACGGTTAGTGGATAAATTTATGTAATTGCTGTGGAGTTGATTCAACTCATCGACTAGCATGTGCATCTTTTGTACAAATCCAGCACTTAATTGACTCTTGTTTGCAAAAGCAGTCCGGCGTAAAATGATGGAATGGCAACAACACTTTATTACAACAACTCTTGCTCTTCTCTAAAGCAGCCCAACATGGCCTCACCCCCTTTGTTGCGTGTTCCCGGGGGCGGGGTTTATGTAAATTTTGGGGTTAGTGATGTCACCAACCCAGGAAGAACCTCGTTGTAGTTCCTACCAGCCGTTTGTTGTTGTCCTTAAAAAGCGATTTCTGTAAAAAGAAAATATCTCCCTTTCCATTGAACTTTGAGCGTCATAACTTTGCAGATGTTGTTTATGCTGAAACAGCAACATTACACACTAACTAAAGTGAAATCATCCAGTCAACCATCCATTCAAATCCCAATAGACAAAATCAAGCCCCGCCCTACATTTTTTCTTGTTCATGAAGCGGTTTCACTTGCGTCACAATAGGGAAGAAAAGACTATCGCAACTTCCGTGTCATTCCGACTTGAACTATTTTTACAATGTGGAGATTTCGAATGAATTCATGCAATGTTATTTTTACGAAAACATACAAGATTTAGAAAAAAGTAAGCATTAAGCTCCACCCCTAAAGCTAACCATCAGTGGGGCATAAGCAGATCATATGAATATCATACATATTCATACAAAGTAGCCATGAGATTGCAAGAAACATTTGAACGTTTTAAAAACATTTGAACATTTTGAGAACATAACGTTTTTTAACTTAATGGGAACATTAGCAAAACGCTCTTAGAACATATTTTTGTTCGCTGGGAAGCGAACAATTATTTTGAATTAAAGAATCTGTCAAATGCATAATGTAAATGTATAAGCTCTTTAGATACTAGAAATTGCCAGGAAATTCCTATCAGCAAATTTCCCTGTGGCTCCCTCCTAGTTGTTCTTTCCTCTGTGGCTTTAAATGAAGTGGCATCACCGTAAACAGTCATTGACTCTGGACAAACCACAACTACACAGTGCACGACTGCAATCCACGGTTATGAAACATTGAACACCACACCCAAAGGCAGCATATGCTTAGACACCAAAATAAATAAATACACTCTCTGACACTCTTTCAAAGAACACAGAAACGCTGAGGAATGGAAAATCAATGCAGTACATTGTGCATTATGCCAAAAATAGCTAAGTGTTCGCCATATTTCTTAATCATAATATTTGGGGATACATGTCTAATGTGTGAGGAAGTCCATTTTGACTTAATCATATTGTTTATACAAAGTAGAAACATATGTGATATCTAATTTCCAGCGTGGCTTACATGATTTTTAGAACAGCTTTTGAAGATTTAATTAATTCAATTAAGTTCAAATGTTTTTGATGTAGTATTTGTGTTATCAAATCCTTATAAAATTGAATCAGGGAATTTGATATCATCATGGGCATGTGGACTGTAGCAGTGAGGTCAAACACACGCTTCATCTCCTTTGAAACAACTCAAGGAGGAAGTGCGCCCATGTCACCTCACATTATTTATTTATTTGCTCTATCAATGACCATCATAAATGTTATGGTCTGAGAGGCAAATACGGGCTCTGTTGTAAAACTGTCAGAAAACAAACCGTTACAGTGTGTGCGAGGGAATCCCGGCTTTCTGTAAGGTTACATATGGTTCGTGTGGAGAAAATTACATTATTTTAGGTCAGAAAAATAATCTTCCATTCTGTGCGGATAGTTTATAAAATATTGTGTGAAATGTGATTGCCTTGGGCCTACTTTTTATTCATAGCATTATCAAACATTGCTAGTACTTTTAGTAAACTAATAGATTCATTTACTAACCGTTTTCTGTCCTCCCTAGCCTAGGTGAAAGGAGGGAAGTCCGATTCATTTAGCGAATCATTTCGTACGAGCAATTAATCGATTCAGAAGATCGATTCATGAGGCAGTCATCGCTCAAATGTGTCAACAAAAGTCCCTCTCATTTACGTTTGTAAAATAGTTGTTTGTAGAATATGTTGGACCAGTAACAATCCAGTTACCAGATGGTAAAGTTGTTGTTTTTCTTTTTATTTGGTCTGTGGTAGCTAGTCAACGAAATATGCTAGCTCGAAAAACTATCATGTTCCAAAACACAGTCTAAAGTGAATAACAGCCCTGACAGCAACATAGTGTCGGCCCAGATCTGGCCCACATCTGGTCCGTGTGTAATCCACATGTACCAGATGTGGGCCGGATCTGGGCCGACACTATGTTGCTGTCAGGGAGGGAATAGTATTTCAAACGTTAATACGACTGTTAATTATTAAAAACATTAATAACTTCCAGTATTTTATATGATCGCATTGCGAATCGTTTCGACTGAATCATTAATGTGAATCGTTCCAAAAGAACGATTCGTGAATCGGATATCACTGATGAGGTAATGCATACACGCTTCTGACGAATCATCCTCACATGGCTCATCTCATGCATATATAGAACATTTAATTAAACACATGTAAATCTGTATTGCAGGAATATTTGAGGACACTGTTGGCAGGTTGTGAGGGAAAGAGAATCAAACTGGAGGAAACTTTTTTTTCTTTAGTGTACAAAACGTCATACCAGCTGATTCATTAGTTCTGACATGCATTACAGAGAAATTACTGTCTCACTGATTAAGGAGCCTCGTTTTAGAGGAATGCGAACTTTAATCTGCCATCACTTTATTGTTTCCTTAACAAGCAAAGTGAGGTAATATTTAACACTCCTGCTCTGTTCGACTCTCGGGAGCGTCCGTGCGCAACAGAGACACCGAATTGCGTTGGATATAACGGAATTCTGAGCCAAGACTCGCACATTTCACTCTAAGATGGTCAGTAAGTGTTAAATAGTGCAAATGTTGTGTGCACAGTTTGTAAAAGTGCGCTTTTAACTTCTAGAGAGTTGTGCGTAAATGCGCATTTGGAGAGTACCTGTCATAAGGGGCTGTATATGTTGGCTTATATATGATTTTAAAGTGGGTTTCATTTGATTTGCTTATTTTTGTCATGTTTTAGAATAGAATTGGAAAATGGCTTCTGGCAGCATTTGGGGTTGTTGTGATCGTTATCTTAATAGCTGTTCCAACAGCCATTTACCTCAACGGTAGGTGATTTTATATGGAAAAATGTTTATGTAGATATGTTTTTTAAATATGCCTTATGAAATCATTATTTCTGATGTTAAACTTGTAAATGTCAGACTGTTAGTCATTCATTATAAGTGTCACTCCATGAAGTTACTGTCAGTGGATGTCACAGCTGATTGGCTGCAGGAGTGCTTACATCAAGTGTTTTCAGAGGCTGAACGCTTGGCAGCTCTTATCATGATCTTCCCTGAATCTGAACTTTGTACAGATAATGATTTTACTTTTATAATGCACAAACACACGTGTGTGTTATACAACACACTCACCGAGAAAAGTCTCAATAAATCACATCTATCTATCTATCTATCTATCTATCATATGTCTACTTTGTCTGTCTATCTATCTATCTATCTATCTATATCGTATGTCTACTGTCTATCTATCTATCTATCTATCTCTATCTGTCTATCTATCTATCTATCTATCTGTCTATCTGTCTGCTTGTCTATCTATCTATCTGTCTGCTTGTCTGTCTATCTATCTATCTATCTATCTATCTATCTGTCTACTTGTCTATCTATCGTCTGTCTACTTTGTCTTGTTTGTTTATCTATCTATCTCTATCTATCTGCTTGTCTGTATCTATCTATCTATCTATCTATCTATCTATCTATCTGTCTACTTGTCTATCTATCGTCGTCTACGTTTATCTATCTATCTATCTATCTATCTGT
This sequence comes from Culter alburnus, assembly GCA_028476615.1. Classification (NCBI taxonomy): domain Eukaryota; kingdom Metazoa; phylum Chordata; class Actinopteri; order Cypriniformes; family Xenocyprididae; genus Culter; species Culter alburnus. The sequence goes on along the minus strand of JAOTNS010001198.1, from coordinate 216,539 downwards.
CTACTTGTCTATCTATCATCTGTCTACTTTGTCTTGTTTGTTTATCTATCTATCTATCTATCTATCTATCTATCTATCTGTCTATCTATCTATCTATGTCTACTGTCTATCTATCTTGTCTTTGTCTATCTATCTATCTATCTATCTATATCTGTCTACTGTCTATCTATCGTCTGTCTACTTGTCTTGTTTATCTATATCTATCTATATCTATCTATCTATCTATCTGTCTGTCTGTCTGTCTGTCTGTCTATCTATCTATCTATCTATCTATCTATCTATCTATCCATCTATCATCTGTCTACTTCTATCTATCTATCTATCTATCTAATGTCTATGTCTATCTGTCTATCTGACTATCTGCTTGTCTATCTATCTATCTATCTATCTATCTATCTATCTATCTATCTATCTGTCTATTGTCATCTATCATCTCTGTCTATCTGTCTATCTATCTATCTGTCTGTCTGTCTATATCTATCTATCTATCTATCTATCTATCTATCTATCTATCTATCTATCTATATCTATCTATCTATCTATCTATCTATCTATCTATCTGTCTATCTATCTATCTATCTATCTATCTATCTATCTATCTATCTATCTGTCTATATCAATCTATCTATCTGTCTGTCTGTCTGTCTGTCTATCTATCCATCTACTTGCTATCTATCTATCTATCTATCTATCATGTCTCTTGTCTATCTCTATCTATCTATCTATCTATTATCTATCTATCTATCTATCTATCTATCTATCTATCTATCTATCTATCTATGTCTATCTGTCTACTTATCTGTCTATCTATCCTGTCTATCTATCTATCTGTCTATCTATCCGACTGTCTCTCACTCTCAGAGGATAAAACTGAATCCCAGAGGACATTTACTCTAGAAGATTACTTCAACGGCACTGCAAGAACCAAGTCATACAACTTGCGCTGGATCTCAGGTACCTTGAGTTTTGGTGGGAAAATTTGCTTACAATTATGAACACAACATTAGATTGGGCCTGATAACGGCACTAACAGAATTACTGATTAAAATAACCCATACAAATAAATATATTAACCAAGTAGAAAGTATACTGTGTCTGTACCATGGTACAGTGATGGTATCAAATGAAAATACTGCAGTACTTTTTTGTAAGTGCATATATACTATGGTATTTACATAGTACCATGTTCAAAAAAACATGGAACTTTTTGTCAGCAAACTGGATATTGACATATTAACATTGTTACCTTTCTGCACAATTTATCATGCAGATGATGAATATCTTCACAAGACAGGAGAGGGCTCAGTGCTTCTGATCAACGCAACCACAGGAACAGAAAGTGAATTTGTGAACCAACAGATTTTTGTAAGACATTTTCCATATCACAGTGTTTACCACATCTTCACTTTTCTAAATATAAAAACACAGTGGTGCTATGAAATGTGATTTGAATGGCACATACTGAATGAATGTGAACCATGACACACACAATCAGACTTAACGATTTCCATCAGGTCAATTTACAATACCACTATAGCATCATACTGGAGAGTTTCGCACAGGGAAGCACCAAAAAAATCGGTTTGACTTTTGGTGCGGTTCTTAGAACTGTTTATAAGTCCAATAAGATCATTTGCTAAATGGCTTAAATGTAAATGCACATTTGCATTGATTCTTTGATTGTACACTAGTTGTCTTTCTTTGATGTTATCAGGCCCGTGTGGCAGCTTACGATTACATGGTGTCAGCCGATCGAAAATACGTCTGTTTCCTGAGCAACTACACTAAGGTAATCAATGAAATGCTTTGATAAGTAATCAATTATTAATCATATCCCAATGTTTAATGTTGGCTGTCTTCACCAGCTATGGAGACACTCATACACTGCATCATATTCCATCTACGACCTGGAAAAAGGGTTTGTTTATTAGTGTTTTTACTTAAACAATTGGTATGTTGAGCTAGGTAACAAACTGCACACTATGGATCTCTATACCCTGTCATAAATTTGATCAATGATCACTTTGAATTCATTGAAGATGTCTAATTTGCTCTTTATTTCAGGGATTTTATAAATACAGATATCCCACATGAAATCCAGTACCTAGCATGGTCTCCGACCGGCCACAAACTGGTGAGTATCATATCAGTTCATGAACATGTCGTAAAACCTTATCAGTATTGTCTTCATTTAACTAGTTTATACCATGTCATTGGTTGATGATAGTTTGTTCTTTCTGTCTATGAAGAACTTGGTTCACTAGCATGTGCTAATACATGCTTTTAAATAGCATTGGTGCTAGCTAGCTAAAAGTAGCAGACAATAGTTAAAACAGTGTAGTTAGTTTTGACAATAGTTAAAATAGTGTAGCTTTTCCAGTAACAAGGTAATTTTTCTAACAAATACTGGTGTACTGGTGTTCCAACAAATGCTGGTGTATCTAGTAGCAATGCTGTAACCTAAGCTAATTTTCCCCAATTATTAGCGCTGTAGCATGAAAAAGATATTTGCGCACAAACCTTTTTTTTTTTTTTTTTTTGTGAAACATTTACTTAAATACTGCAATTTTTTAATACAATATGGTGTTTTCTAGTCCATGTTCTTCACCCTTTGCAGACAAATTCCCAGCAAACATAAACGTTTTTTGTTTTTTTTTCTAATCCATGCAGGCATTTGTGTGGAGGTACAATGTCTATGTAAAGGAAACTCCCAACTCCGCATTCCAGCAGGTCACCAGTGATGGAGCCCACAACCTGATCCTTAATGGCATTCCTGACTGGGTGTACGAGGGTAAGAGATGCATATTTAATGAAACAGATGGGCGTTAGCCAATCATAACAGAGGTCATAAACATATTGAAGACTTACAGGAACAGTTCACCCAGATATTACCCCCCCCCCCCCCCCCAAAAAAAAAAAAAAAAACACCATTAAGTGGTCTTGCATATCTGTTTTCTCTGTAGAGGAGATGTTCTCCACCAGTTTTGCTTTGTGGTGGTCACCAAATGGGAAGTTTGTGGCGTACGCCCAATTTAATGACTCTGAAGTCCACAATATCGAGTACACGTGGTATGGAGAAGGCCAGTATCCTGATACAGTCTCTTCATACCATACCCCAAGGTAAAATAAATCAAGTTTTCTGGCACAAAATGTGATGTTAAAATATTGTACATATTTTTAACGCTCCCATTCATTCTTTTCCAAGGCTGGAACCCCAAACCCAACCGTAAAACTTTTTGTGTTCGATACAAACTCATCCAAGGTCGAGGAAGTCCTGGTCCCCAGTGATGTTGGTGCAGGGTAAGGAGTTTTGGTTGGGTTCTTCAGCTGGATGTAATAGTAATTTGACCTAAAACAAGATGTTTTATGACAGAGAGCACTACCTGAGCACTGTTACGTGGGCATCAGATGAGCGAATTGCAGTCCAGTGGCAGAAAAGAACGCAGAACTACGTCAATTTGAAGACATATGACTTCATCGATGACGCTTGGAGTGAAGGTCCACTGGTATGTCCAACTTCTTAGACCAGGGGTCTCCAAACTTGGTCCTGGAGGGCCACTGTCCTGCAGGGTTTAGCTCCAACCCCAATTAAACACACCTGAACCAGATAATCAAGGTCAAATTAGGCAAACTTCCAGGCAGGTGTGTTGAGGCAAGTTGGAGCTAAACTCTGCAGACCCCTGTCTAAGACTATTTTATAGTGAAGATTTTATGAGGTTGAATAATACATTTTACAATAATAATAAAAAGTGTATACAAAAGTCTAGATTATGGCTCATTGATGCAACCAACTGCCTCAAATTTTTTGAGTTTTGCCAACTTATTCGGGTTTACAGTGCTGAAATGCCTTGATTGTAGTCACAGTATTCCTCATTTAAATAATTCAGGCATATGCAAATAAAGGGGGGCGGGGCCTGGTTGAGTTGAGTTATTAGTGTGTTGAAACTCACAGTTATGGTAAGGGACATGGCATTTCCCAAACACACTCGAAACGGTTGGCCAATCACAACACACTGGTTTAGCCGACCAATTAGAGCACATTGAGCTTTTCGAAAGGAGTTGCTTCATAGTGACAGGAACTAAACAGAGCGTTACTGACAGACTGGGAAGAGAGGTGCTGCAACAATGTCAAATATGTGACAAATAATGTTTTTTGAACATTCAAGCATGAAAACCTATTTTATCAAACCCCAAAAACAAAATCAAGACTTTGAAAAAGTGCACAATATGGCCTCTTTAAGAAGCTGACTGAGGCAAAATCTTTGTCTAATCGCAATTGTTTTTTGTATGTTTTTTCAACAGAGGCAGATTATCACAAGCAGCACGGGTTGGGTTGGCCGGGTATGAACTATTTGATTACAAACTTATCAATTGGTTTTTAATGCAATTTTGAGTCAAGAAAATATGTCTGTTTGTTTGTGTTGTTTTTCGCAGTTCTCTCCAGATGAACCTGTCTTTCGGCCAGACGGCAGCGGCTGCTATTACATTATGAGTAACGAGCAGCAGTTTAAGCATCTTGTTTATTTCAGTGGAGTAAGTTTACAGGCTATATATTACATTAATTTAATACAATTTACATTTAATTTTACATATATATTTAAATTTCTATTTAATATTTTATTGCATTAATATGTATTGAATATTTACATTTAAAATATTTAAAAATTTTATTGTATTTTTTTTTAGATTTTAGTCTTTTTTTATTTTTATATTTATTAATTATTTTAGGTAAATAAGGCAATATTGGGCCGTTTTTTAGTAACCTATTTTGTTTTGCCTTCAGCTATAAATTATATTTGAAACTATAAACTTAAAATGAAAGAAAATGGAACCGTAGCACTGCATGTATTATTAACGTTTGCAGATTTTTGTATATATATAATCCAATATTATTTTCTAGACAGAAAAAACATTCGTGACTAATGGAATGTGGGAGGTCACTAGCATCCTTAAGGTCACAAACAATGCCGTGTAAGTTCATTTACTGGAAACGTCTGTCATTGAGTGTCCGAGGTTCTTTTCTCAACTCTTTTCTCTGTTCGCGACAGATATTATGTGAGTAACGAACACAATGCGAGTCCAGGCCAAAGGAACGTTTACAAGTGAGTGTCATGGTCTAAAATCAGTCAGACATTTTCATAGTTGAAAAAATTTATAAATTGTGTATTTTATTTTCTGCAGAATTACCATAAATGGTGCTTCTCATTCTGAGAGGGAGTGTCTGACCTGTACCCTCAATGCGGACCGCTGCAAATATAATTCTGCTCTCTTTAGCGCTGAAGGAACCTACTACCTCATGAGCTGTTCTGGTACGCCATGTATATTCATTTTTGGTCACACTTTAAATTTGGGTCCAATTTTTTGCCTCTATATACTGCTTATAAATAGTTAGTAAGGTAGTTGTTAAGTTTAGGTATTGGGTATGAATAAGGGATGGAGAATATGGTCATGCAGAATAAGGCATTAATATGTGCTTTATAAGTACTAATAAACAGCCAATATCTTAATGTGCATGCTAATAAGCAAGTAGTTAATAGTGAGAATTGGACCCTAAACTAAAGTGTTACCTCATCTTGTATATTCATGCCACTTCTCTATATGCGAAGTACATGAAGCACACACAAAATCAATGAAACGTTCCCAAGTCCTGTTGTTTTTTTTCCCGAAGGGCCTGGATTGCCTCTGCATACACTGCGAAACAGCCGAGATGGAACAGGTAGAGCTAAGCATTAAAATCAACCATTTCATTGGAGCCGTTAGCACACAGATTAGCGGTTAGCATTAATAAAAAAATACTAATTCATTCATTCATTCATATTTTCATATAATATTTTGTATGCATATCTTAAAAATTCTGGAAAAATTGCATTTCTAAATAATCTTCATTAGGTATGTGACCATATCGGTAAATGGAAATTTACCGGAAATATTTATTTAAAGGCCCGTTCACACCAAGGATGATATCTGTAACAGTAACAAAAAATATATTGTTCTAAAAATCATTATAAATTTAAAAGAATAGCAAAGTCCACACCACAACAATATTGTTGAAATCACATTTTTTTCCAGTTGATGAATGATAAAAACATTCACAGCCAATCAGAATCCACCAGACTTCGAAGAGCTCGAACTTGTAAAGCGGCAGACGACAAAACTAAGGCGCACGCTTATAATAAACAGAATGATATCGTCCGCTGATATGGACATTAATATAGTTATTGCTATATTAATAGTTATCGTTCTTGGTGTGAACAAACAGGCCTTAATTCATTTCTCAAAATATTTTTAGAGGTGAGAGTTCTTGAAGACAACAGTGATTTGGAAAAAACTCTGCAGAATATCGCAATGCCTTCAGTTACGCATGGAAAGCTGAAGATCGGAGAGTTTGGTAAGGCTGAATCTGCAGGAGACTGGAGAACCAGATCAAATAACTTAGAAAATATGTTTGTTCTAAATCCTAATCTATCCTAATGTTTTTTTTTCCCTCTCAGACCTTTGGTACCAGATGATTCTGCCTCCCAAATTCGACAAATCCAAAAAATATCCTCTGCTTATTGATGTGTAAGCTAGCTGCATTTCTGTGATCTGATTTTGAACTCTGAGGTGGGTTCGATGGCCACTACAGTCTTGAATCTTTCATATCCTGCAGATATGCGGGCCCCTGCAGTCAGAAGTCAGATTTCCGGTTCAGAGTGGGATGGTCCACTTACTTAGCCAGCACAGAGAAAGTGATCGTGGCCAGCTTTGATGGTAGAGGAAGTGGTTACCAAGGAGACAAAATTATGCATGCCCTCTACAAACGACTCGGAACATATGAAGTCGAGGATCAGATAACGGCTGCTAGGTACAAACATGTGTCCACACTGCTCTCTCAAGTGAATACAATTTGATGTTATTTTTGTGCTCCAGACATGAATGGTTCATCAAACCATGTGTCTTGTTGCATAGAGGTCAGCTGTTACTTTACTAGGCAATCTGGCATACAATTTTCACCTGGCAGATATTAAAATGGAAAAAAAAAATCTCATAGGCTCACTTTGAAGGATCCATATCTAGACTCTTTTGACTTGATCCAGCAGGCAACCACCCAGATCACCCTGGAAACTACTTAGCAACACCCTAGCAATCACCCAGAACACCCTAGCTACCCCCTGGCAATCCCTTGCAATGCCCTAGCGACCACTGAAATCATCCTGGAAACTACCTGGCAATATCCTGGCAACTACATAGAACACCATGGAAACCACTTAGCAATGCCCTAACAACCACCTAGAACACCTCAGTAAGCACTTAGCAATATACTAGTAACCACTCAAAACAGCCTGGAAACCACTAACAATGCCCTAGTGACCACCAAAATCACCCTAGCAACACCATAGCAACCACCTAGAACACCTCAGAAACCAAACCACTTAGCAACATACTAGCAACCACCCAGAACACCCTGTAAATATAGCACCACCCTTGTGATCAAGCTCCAAGAACACATTGGGAACAACTTATCAACGCTCTTGGAACAACCCAGAACACCCTAGAAACCAATTAGCAACACCCTAACGACCACTCAGATCACCCTACAAACTACCTGGCAATGTCCTGGCAACCACATAGAACACCATGTAAACCACTTAGCAACATACTAGCAATCATCCGGAACACCTTGCAAATGAATCAGTAACTGCCTACCCTGAACACCCTGGAAACCATATAGCAATGCCCTCGCATCCACGCGGAACACCTAGCGTCATTCTAGCAACTTAGCAGTGTCTTAGCAACTACCTAAAAACCCTGGAAACCAATGAACAATGCCCTAGTAACAACCAAGAATACCTCAGAAACCAATTAGCAACACCCTTGCAACCATCCAGAACACCCTAACAACCACCCACATCACCCTATTGATGTAGTAACTGCTCAGAACACCTCAGAAACTACTTAGAAACATCCTAACAACTACACAGAACTGCCTAGCGACACAATAGCAACCACCTAACAACTTAGCAATGCTTAGCAACCACTCTGGAAACCATCTAGCAATGCAGTGCCCTAGGAACCTCTTAGAAGACCCTAGCAATACCCTAGCAACCACACAAAAGACCCTAGCAACCACCTAGCAATGCTCTAATATCTCTACCATATATTTACACCATATATTACATTGCATATCATTTACATTTGCAACTGAATGATTAAAAATGACATGCTGATATTCATTCATTTTTAGACAGTTTATCGACATGGGCTTCATAGATAAAAACAGGATTGCCATCTGGGGATGGGTAAGTTTAATTACCAGAAATATTTGTTCTAATATCAAGAACCTAACAAAGGTCTTTTTTTAGAGATGTTTTGATTGCAAAGTGTTTTATGTTTTGTTAAAATGAATGGCACTTGCTTTGATATTTTGTTATGCAAATGCATTTCGGCCACTATATGTGTAATCCTGTGTTTGTGATCCAGTCTTACGGTGGTTATGTCACATCGATGGTCCTGGGAGCTGGAAGTGGAGTGTTTAAATGTGGTATGGCTGTCGCTCTCCGGTGTCTAAATGGGAGTATTATGGTATGTAGCAGTAAACAACCTAATCTTTATGTGCTTTAAAGGGGTCATGAACTGCATTGTTTTATAATGTTTCCTGGGGTGCACTTATAATGTTAGTAGTATGCTTTTTACATCAAAAATGGTCATAATTTAGAAATAAAGGGCATTTTTCCTAGCCTGATTTTAGCCCTCTGGTTTGAACGCTCTGTTTTAAGATGCGCATCTGCTGTGAGACTTCAGTGTAAACACCCACTGCTGTGATTGGCTAACATCTTTGCATATGAAATAGCTAAATATTACATGTTTAACTCTCTTGAAAGCTTTTAGCACATTTTTACTATTACAGCTCTCAAGGTTAACTAATCGTAAAATGTCCTGCATTACATTTAGATCTGTGGCGTTATATTTAGTTTGTGGCATGAAAGGTTGCAGTGATGAACACTGTAGCCGATCACAGAAATGTTGAGCACATAAATGCAATGATTTCGAAATTCTGCACACTAACAAATGCTTTCATCATAATAGCACTAACAGTGTAAACACAATGTAAATAACAGATTTGTTTATTATAACAGGAGTTTTTCCAGAACTCAGCCACTGATAAACTCACGCTGTTTGATTGACAGCTCCAGTGACTGTAAAGGGAGCGTTCTTTGATCGCTTTCTATATATATAATTTAATTTAATCACATTTTAAATAACAGATTATTTTCATCCTACTAAGAGAACCAACGTGAACTTGACCGTTTAGTCACTGGTTTGATTTACTGACACATAGACAAAGAACATCTGACTGTACGTGAATCATTACATATCAGAAATCACTGGTCACAGATCAGGCTTTAGAATTAACACGGTTACTTACATGTTGTCGCATTACTGTCAAGTCCATGTTGTAAAAGTCTGTTTGCGAAGCCTGCATTAAAATTGTGACTGATTTACCAAAGAATCCACAGTGAATACCAAATAGAAATAAATAATGCTTAACTGAGACATACACATTGTTGAAAATAAATAACCATATGATGAAGTAGCCGCTGAATTTCTTCTGCAAAAGTGGTCTTTTGTCGCACTATTATGTAATAAAGAGGACTAACAAGGAAGTTTTCAGTTCTGAAACGTACAGGATATCTTATAGTATGATATGATCTCTTATATGTCAAAAGCTCAAGGAAAAGTTGATTTCTCAGTTCATGACCCCCAAATTCATTCATGTGTTAAGACGTTTGTACTGTAATTTCCACCAGACTCTATTTACACTGAGAGGTACATGCTCACGCCGGCGGAGAATCAGGCCTTTTATGATGTAAGTTGCTCTCTTAAATTCTAAAATTGTCTGAAAAAATCTGTGGTTTTCCCATGATGACGTCACAGAGAATAGTGTGTTATTCCTAGAATAACTCACGAGAGGAAAGCACAAGCGCTGCGTCACAGAGGGTTAATGGGATGTTATTATTCTTGCAGAATTCCACAGTGACGGGAAGAGCCAAGAACTTTAAATCAGTCCAGTACCTCCTGGTGCACGGCACTGCTGACGGTGAGATATGACCTGTCATTCTCTCTCTCTCTCTCTCTCTCTCTCTCTTTTTGTCTCTGCAACTGAGCTATTTTAAACTTGAATGAATGAAAATTCAAATGAATTTATATGGAAAAAATCTGCATTCCTTGTCTGATGTTTTTTTTTTAAATTATAAATTTTAAAAAATTATATATTTGTTTAAAATTATTTAAAAAAGAAATTAAATAAAAAAAAATATGCAAATCTCTTATGTATTCATGTTTTCTGATTAGGTAAGTATCATAAAAATTTAAATAAAAATTAGCTGTATTTCCAGTGTGATTTTCTTTTGAGTCATTTTAGTTAAAAAATATTTAGAATATTTCCTAAAAACTACTTAAATTTGTTTCCTTGATATTTTGTGTTTCCGATGCTATAGGCCTATTTTATTTAAATTTCATAATCTTGTAAATATCTGAAAAATAACCCAGATGACATGAATAGTTTAATATTTTCTGTGCTTTTCTATTGGCATTTTTAGATAATGTTCACTTCCAACAAGCTGCTCAGATCTCTAAAGCACTCGTGGATGAACAAGTGGACTTTGATGCAATGGTAATTCATGCAAATTTATTCTAATTATAATATATACGTATATAATTTATATATATATATATATATGTGTGTGAGTGTGTGTAATATAGACTATATATAGGTTAATTATTCAGAACACATAGTTATATAATTTATTATTTATATATTGAGCTATATGAACTCAATCACAATCCAAAACAATTATAAAAGAATTATTAAATATTGTTTAATATTGCATTTTTTTTTCTTGCATGCCAAAAAGTATTAAAAGAGATATAAATGGTGTTCTGTTGTGTGTGTCTCTGTCAGTGGTACACTGATGAAGACCACGGTCTCGGCGGATCGGCCAATCAGCACGTGTACACTCACATGAGTCACTTTCTGAAAAACTGCTTTGCTTGAAGTTGTGAAACTTTCCACTCAGAAGCCGCAGCACTGAATCAACGTTACTTCCAGACCACTTCACGCTCTTAAACGCGTCAGGCGTGTGCGATTCCCCATGAGCAGCCTCTGAATCCGCGCTTCTGTGCTGTGGTGTAATAACAGATTTGATTTATTCCTGTTTTATCACTTTCAAATGTACAGTCTGAGTCATGATGCTTTAGTAGTACATCGAAAAGAAAGAAAAAAAAGAAACACTTGCTGGATAAACACAAAGCTTGATGAGCTAGCTAAAGAAGGAAAGAGAAATATAAAAAAAATTCAAATAAAAAAGGTTCAGATTTAATTATTTATTATTGATTATTATTATTATTTTAATCACTTTTGTAAGCTGGGGAGAGCAATATTGTGTATTTTACAAGTCAAGTTCATTACCATCTGTTAGTTTTGTGTAAAGTATGCAAAGTAATAAAAAATATTCATTTAATATTTTGATTAATACATTTACAAAGAGAAAAACATTTTTAAAAATTATTTTCATATTTTAAGTCATTTGTCATCAAAATTGAAAATCGAGTATCAATCTTTTGAAATATTTATTTCATGTGCCATTAAAGTATAAGCCATAATTTGTATGAATGTATATCTTTAAAATATTTTCAATCTTTAATAAATTTCGCAAATGTACTCAATTGTTTGTGACTCATTTACTAGTTTACACTTTCCATATTCAAAACTTATGCAAGAATTGTGAAATATATTCAATATTCTTTCAATCTTACAAATAAAGCCCCTTTTTACAATATTTTTTATAACTTGTAGATTTTTTTTAAGTTTCAATTTATTTTAAGCTATTAATAAATTTAATTTATAATTAATAAATACATTAATATTTAAGTTATTAATAAAATGTAATTATTTATAATAGTATATCATTGAGATACTATTATAGTTTTATTAATATTTTGAATCTTTTTTAAATATTTTCCAGTTTCATTTTCATTTTAGTTAAGGTTTTAGTAATCTTGTTGTATGTTGTTTTTGACATTTAGGTTTATATATATATATGTGTGTGTGTGTGTGTGTGTGTTTGTATTATTTCAGTTTTGGTTATTTTAGTGCCTCAAGTGAAACTAAATGAAAATGAGAAATATTGTCCTGGCAACTAGCTGAAATAAAATAAAATATACAAACATTTAAACTTATTTTATTTCAGCTAGTTGCCAGGACAATATTTCTCATTTTCATCAAACCAAACTAAAACCATAAAAATCATTTCAAGTAATGAAAATGATTTTTATGGTTTTAGTTTTAGTTTGGTTTCAACAAAATAAATTTGTTGTTGATTTAAAAACAACAAATATGACATTTGATATACTGATTCTATTAATCAAATGCTTGCACACAAGCACCTCAAAATGCATTCTGGGAATTTTTGTATATTCAGCAAACATTTCACCACCATTTTCACTGACATCTTAGAATTGCATCAAAATGATTCAAGTCACTCAAATCACACTGATCTTGTGTGCAAAGCATCATGGGTAGGACATACGAATCATGTATAACTAATGTATAACAGACTAAAAATCGGTTTGTCACGTTCTCCGCGAGCCCTTTCGGACAGAGTATCCGTTTGCCCTCTTGATTTTCGCCTACAGTAGCACTTCGCGCGTTATTTTTCTCTTGGTTTATTTGCGAAAGCCTCTATCCTGCTGTCTGACACCTCGAGGGCGGCTCTTATCTGGAGGTACTTTGGCACATCTCTCTCTTTAAACAAACACGAGCGGATTCATCCAGAGCGGGTAATGGACTGACACTAATGGATTTGAATGAGCACATACGTGTGTGTGGGCTGCCGAGACGGGCCGGCCCACCTGGACCAACTATATAAGATCCAGGAGTTTGAGAAGAGGCCACGAAACCAACAGCAGAAGAGCCAGGAGAAGATCTGTGCTTGAGCAGCAAACGCACTCATCTCATCCATCCATCCATCCATCCATCCATCCATCGGTAAGTTGAGCATCTCTTCAAGGACTTCATTGACCCCTTTGTAGATGTTTGGTTGGTTTCAAATGGAGTTTTGTGTACGTTATGACATTGTATTTCTCTCATTTTGACAGGGCGTGTGTTCGAACTCTAAAGAAGCTGTCAAAATGAAAGGCATCCAATATCTCGCTGGGCTTCTTCTGCTCCTCTTCGTTCAAAACTGCATGTGCGTCCCACTGCAAGATGACAACACAAGGTCAGAGGGATCTTTTATGGCAGTTTTATAGCATTTATACTTTGTTTCAGAGCAGTAAATTATGAAAAAAGCTCTTGGCTTGAAATTATTTGAAGATAATTTAGTATACTTTGTTAAATGTGCTTAACCAATTTGGTAGTTTAAAATAGCTTAGCATTTTCACTTTATAACTGTTTGAGGACTTTTTGGTTGGAAATGTGGCCATCATTTTGTGATGTGTTCAATTTAACACTGGTTTATGTTCTCGTGGCGCAGCACAGAGACAGCAGAAAGTCTTCTGCCGAGGGGTCAGGGCTTCACCACCGTCAAGAGGCATTCTGAGGGGACCTTCTCCAACGACTACAGCAAATACCTGGAGACCAGGAGGGCACAAGACTTTGTTCAGTGGCTCATGAACTCAAAGAGAAATGGGTAGGTACAATTTCAGTGTAATATTGCTTATAGATTTGTGTAAAAAAAAAAAAAAAAAAGTCTTTAGTCAACATGTAAAAGAAAAAGTACAGAAGAATGACAAAATGCACCAATCAAACTGAAAAAATACTATAAAACATATTGGAATATATTCTGTTTATGGAAACTTAAAATATGTTACAGAACATGTTCTCCCATTTATATAATGTATTTATAGTATTATTCTTAAAAATCATATATATATAATTTATATAATATTATAAAATTATAATAACGATATAATTAATTTACAATAAAAACTATATATAGTATATTTTTTATGTATATTCTTTGTTTTGTATTTTATATATAATATATTTTTATATATAAAAATATTTTATAATATGTAATGTAATTCTAATATTAAAATTATATGTATTTAAAATAAATACAAAAAACAAATATAGAACATCATAACATTATATATATATATATATATATAATTTATAAAAAATACTATATATAAATTATATATTAATTATTATACTACATAAATACTATATTTTATATATATTTTATATTTTATTTATTATATATGCATATAAAATAAATGTAAAAATATAGAACATCATAACATATATATATATTAAAATTATATAAAAATAAAAAAATAATTTATAAAAATAGTATATATAAAATTATATATATATTATACTATATAAATACTATATTAATATATTTTTAATTTAATTTAAAGTTTAATTATATTCATTATATTTATAAATCATAATGTGATTAACATTTACGCATTTTAAGCAGTATCATATTATATGAAAAGAACGTTTATATAAATTATAAATATATATATATATATATATATATATTATAATTTATATAAACGTTCTTTTCATATAATAATGATACTATATATATATATATAAAGATTAATTAACTGGGTTAAGTCATTAAAAAAAATTAAAAGTGTAGATCTACACAAATAGAAAATACGATAATATTACATTATATTTTATTTTAAGGCCTATCACTAGCAGACTTTGACTAAGCTAACTCAAAATCAAACATTTAATCAATGATTTTTCTCACATAAACTCTCCTCTCCCCCAGTGGTCCATCCAAACGTCACGCTGAGGGAACCTACACCAGCGACATCAGCTCCTACCTGCAAGACCAAGCGGCCCAGAACTTTGTGGCCTGGCTGAAATCTGGACAGCCCAAGCAAGAGTAGGCATCCACGCTTCTAGTCCCAACTTCAGTGCCTTAGAGAGTGTGAAAGTGATGGAAATAAAGAAAAAGAGAGAGTGTGTGTGTGTGAGAGAGAGCAGAATAGCCAAACTGACCGCTTTATCATGCTTTCTCCTCCCCAACATCTGTCTCTTTTCTAACGCACTCTGTCCAACCTCACTGCCAAATGCTAATGCTAATAAATAGCGCTGAAACCAGGCTGTGTGCTTCTGGTTATCTTTCTCTGCTAATGTCTTCTTCTGTTTCTGGTACTGCTGCACTAATCAAACAAATACTGACAGCATAGATGCTAATTATAACTGAACACCACATAACTAATACTACAAACCTTCTCACATAGCTACAAACTGATTTTCCAAGAACATGCTACATGCTAAAGCTAAACTGCAGGCCACAAGCTAACTGCTAACTAAATGTGAACTCATAATTCACTGGTTTAAACTTTGAATAATTGTCATGTGCACATGCTCACAAGTTGTTTATCGCATATGCGCAGTGTTGGGGCCAACAGAGGCGCAAATTTGGGCCGCAGGCGGCATGTAGACGGCAGTTTCACCAGTGATGTCAACAAGGTCTTGGACAGCATCGCTGCCAAGGAGTATTTACAATGGGTGATGAACTCTAAGGCATCAGGGTCAAGGTAAAGTCCCTTCTATAGTGGCTTAAAACAACAGATATGATAAAGACATGAATGATAATAGGTGCAAGAAACGAGAGATGGGTCTATTCTGAACACACTTTATGTGATTATTTTCTTTTCTAGTGGCAAACGTGGCGGGAATCAATGAAGAACCGGTGAGCTTCCCTGTGAGAGCTTAAATTTGGATCCTGAAGGGGATTCGATCATCAAAATGAATGAGAGCCATATCTTCTAAAGGCAAAACGGATACAACTCTTGAAATCAAAAGCCATATTAATGTTTTATTTTATTTTTTAACTTTGAGCACTGTGGTTATTATTTATTTTCCCTAGTGTTAAAGAACATCATGTAAGTTATAACAAACAAAATGAAATATTTTTCTATAGTTTTGAACTATTTTCTATGTGTGCGATAAAAACAAACTCAGGTGAATGCACTAAACACTCAGGTAAACGTGTGCCACCACTGTATCAAAGTGCCATGGAAAATGGTGTCTTGCTCTGCAAAATAAACATTTTCATATTCCACTCAAGCCTGTTGTTTTCCTGCTTGAACACATGTGCATTTAGCGCCACCTAAAGGATGTCTGTAGCAATACATGATGTGTTTGCGGCCTCTGTTTATAATAAGTGCAACGCCAGTCACAGCATGTTTATTGAAGGTTTTTTAAGGTTATAAGAAAACAATAGTTATTTTTCTGAAGTGAGCGAGATTCCTAAATTTAAAAAAATACATTTGTTAATGCTTTTACTAATTTATTACGTTATTTATGTTGTCACCTTTAATGTAGTAAACATCTATTATTATTATTGCATCATTAGTTTATGAAATTTAATCCTAATGTGAAATATTAAACATTATTCTTTAAATATTTCTCTTTTTAGCTGATCTGAGATGTAAGAAAGACAGAAAAAATTAAGAAAAATAGGCTAGTAAATTCAAAAACAGGATAATATAATAAGCAAATACTATCTTATGAAATTTATAAGATATATTCATAAATTGTTATATTTTTTAAATAATTTGCACTTGCATTAAAAAAAGTTCTGAAATGAGCAAGATTCCAGTATTTTGCAAAAAAGCTTTTCATGATCAGTTTATTTAAGTAAATAATAGAGAATTTTGTTTATTTTTCATTTTTGTTCAAGCTTTAATGTAGATTTTTATTATTATTATTATTAGCCTGTTATTATTATTTATTAGAATAAATTTGCATGAATTACCATTGCATAAAGTCCACTTGTTCATCCACGAGTGCTTTAGTTATTATTATAATAATAGATATTTATTATTATTATTATTAGGCTATTATCAGTTTAAGAGATATGCCTATAACCCCAATGTGAAACATTAAACATTATATTCAAATGTTCTAAAAATATGAATGCATTTGTTTATTTATTACTTAGCCTATTTGCGGTTAATCTTAGGTTTTTGTTGTAAAAAATATAGAAAGAAAGAAAGACAAATTTAAGAAAAATATGTATTTATGTATTACATTAGTGAATTAAGTTAAAAAACTAAAAAAAAAAAATATGTGAAAACAGGATATTATAATAAGCAAACGAAATTCAAACACGACGATTTTTTATTTTTTTATCATATTATTTTTTATTATGGAAGTGTATCACAGACATATAAGTACATATAAATAAAATGTATTTATATGTTTATGGTTTCTCATCTTTGCACTTGTTGCGAAGAAATCATGCGACACTGGCCTGGCGTCACTTCCTAATCGGAGGGGCGGGGCATCGTGAGGAGGCGTGGTGTTTGCCGGCGTTGCGTCATCTTCGTTGCGAACAGTCTGGAAGGGCGTATCGACTTTGCCGGTATAATTCATATCAAAACAGAGTGTTAGAGTCGGTTATAACGGCTGCTCGGGGAGTTCATACGCATTAAAACATGATCAGGAACGGAAGCCATGAGGTTGAGGAGGAGGTTAAAGGAGAGTCGAGCTCCTCCAGCCACAGCCCGGAGAAGAGGAAGCGGGTGATCAGGGTTTGGTGTGACGGCTGGTAAGAGACATCACACTCACACGGTGATGAAAACAAAGTGCTTATGTATCTCTACATTGTCTTATAATGTTAGAATTCAACATAAAAAGTTGTATAGTTGCGCAGAGATGAGTTTACCATGGTATTGTTAAATTACCACCAAAAAGTACCATGTTTTTCGAGTCTTGGAGTACAAAAAGTACCTTATCAGCACCATGGTAAAGTTATAGTATCACATGGTGTTACTGTTGTCATTTGAAAATATACAGTGGTACTAAAATATATGCCATGTCCTACCATGGTACTTTTCTTCCATGATACTTAATGATGATTATAGTATTATCACAGTACATGTGAAATAAACATAGTAGTACCATAGTATAGTGGTGTCAGATGGCAATGTCAGATTGCATTGAATGATTACTATATTTATGTACTGTGGTATTTATAAGGTACAGCATGGTATACTATGGTTTCATGTCCAAAACATGGTATTATCATGGTAAATTTCCTGTTTATTCCTGTAAAGCTGCTTTGAAAAATCTGTATTGTATGAAGTGTTTTATAAATAAAGGTGACATGACTGTTTTTTATCTGTATTTCCGTGTCCAAAGATCTAGTACATAATACCATGGTATGATTCGTTGGTGTAGTAAATAGGCATGAGGAATGATAAATTGATATTTCTTAATTAGAAAGTATATGGAATAATTGGTTTATTACTAATGGTTAGTTACCTTTGGCAGCAGGTTAATATGGCAGTACAGCAGGGTTTTTATTGTTAACTAAAACTATTGAAAATCATTTTCTGTTATTGAAATTAATAATAAATATTAGATGGAAAACTTCAACTTATTTATTTCAGTTAGTTTAAGTACTAAAATGACTAAAACTAAAAAAAAATGACACAAGCACATTACAAAATGTTTAAAAAATTAAAATGAAAATTGAAAATATACATATAAATGCTAATTCAAAATTTTGAAAAAGTACTGTAATAGTATATAAATAATACTAAAATAACTTGTATTGGCTCAAAAGTGTTCAGGTCATTTCTGAGAATGATTACATATGGGAACTATAGAAGTGATATTACCTGTTTGTCAATCCTACAGTACTTGTTTATAAAATGCAAATGCAAACAAACTTCTGAGTCGCATTATAATTGCAATTCCATTTGGTGACACTAGAGGCTCAGAAATGAGACACTTGACATTTAAAGACCATATATTCCTCCTATAACTAATGTAGCGTTCCTTTATGAGTGATGAAACTGATGTTATAAATAACACAGTGTGAAGTGTGGTGCTCAGCAAGGAATCATGGGAATTGGAATTGGAGATTATGTCCTCTTGTAATCCCATCGGCCCATGTAATGATATTACTGGGGGAATAGGGCTTGTCCTGGTTAGATAACCCATCCGTCTCTTGTTACTGCTGTACTTGCTGTTATAAAAGCAGTTATTTATTACATCACCTGTGCGCTCTCTGTCTTTGTATGCGGGTCATGTTATCTTGACCCTCATTAACTGTGTATTTAAAGTCCACATCTGTCTCCACAGCTATGACATGGTGCACTACGGTCACTCTAACCAATTACGACAGGCCAAAGCAATGGGAGATTATCTTGTAGTTGGAGTACATACAGACGGTATGCTTCACACTTCATATTTCAGATCAGTGCTTTGTCATTTACATAAAGTCACCTAATGAGGAAATTATCAAATATTTTCCCTCTCATGTTCAGAGGAAATAGCCAAGCACAAAGGTCCTCCGGTCTTCACCCAGGCCGAGCGTTATAAAATGATACGGGCCATAAAGTGGGTGGATGAGATTGTGGAAGGGGCGCCGTACGTCACCACACTGGAGACGCTGGACAAGTACAACTGTGATTTCTGTGTGCACGGAGGTGAGGGGATCCTTTAGATATTTATAGACGCCCTTTCTAATGATCCATAATCCTTTTAATATCTTTTAAGCTGCCGTATTTTACATTTTTGTGGAATTTTATCCCTTGGAATGCACTTGTTTTGCACAAAAATGGCAGTAATTTAGTTTTTTATAATCATTTTCATCCTCTTTGATTCTTAGAATTGAACAGCCTATTTTTGTTACGTTCCTTTTAAAGAGTTCTGTATGTAAATGATGTTACGATTGAACCTTTTCGCACATAAAACATGATGTAGGTCATGTTGACCTTTATCAGGGTGGCCCTAGTTAACCCTTTAAGCCCGAAAATAATCAAATTACTAAGCAACTGCTGACAGGAATAACACAAAATAGGTATCATTTTAAAGCTTAGAAACTCAGCTTTTTAACAATTTTGACAGGAATATAATGAGTGCTGAGTCGTCCCTCTAAACCAGACCTCTAAACTACCTAGCTACGAAAAAATTAATAATCATATTTTTCAAAACTTCTACCTTGATCAACACAGAATAGGTGTCATTTGAAAGCTTAGAGGCTGAACTTTACAATGAATGTCAATGCCAATTTGATTAACTCCTAAGTAGTGCTGAGTTGTTTGCTGATAAATAAAAATATTTTTTTCATAATTTATAAATGTGTCAAAACATCATACAGCTCAGATAGTCATGTGTCATATGTCATTTGAAAGGTTTCATGGAGTAGAATACAACAAGCAGAATTGTTTTTGGGCTTTGACTGAATGTGAGCGAGTTTTTGTATGTGAAGCCCCGCAAATAACATACGGATGCGGCATTTATGTCACGTTTTCGCTCGTAACTTCATGAAACACCCCGATTGTGGAAAATGACATTATTTACAGCAGATTCTCGCGATTAAAATGAGTCCAAAATCATAATCCAAAGCATTGATCATGAGATATTCCTCATGGAGGAACGGGTTTGATTTTAAAAATGCCCATTAGGGGGCGTCAAGGGCTAAACAAAAAGGCTACCTTAGTTCTAAATGCTGTAACATTTGATTACTTTATACTATCACCAAAAAAAACTGATCCAGATGCAGCTCACATATAGGGGAAGTTTACCAAAAAAGAATTGTCCCCCTACCTTATTTCCTTCTTGAGTTATTGCATGTCAAATAAGAAAGATAGGTAAAATTATAATAAATTATATATATTTTTTGTCTTTTATCAGCAGTTTCTCAGCATGAGAATGTCCAAATTAAATCAAATTTTGTTCTTTCTATCAAACGATATCTATGTTTTGACTCTCCTTGCTATAGATTTAGAGTTATTGAAGTTTTGTGTGCGTCACTCAGAAAAACAACTCTAAAAATGCCTTCAGTGCTTAAAGGGTTAATGAATAGGCATAATGTGTATATATTATGTTAATATAATAATAACAACATCATGGCATATTAATATATATTATTAACATATGCGGCCATGTGTTTATGTGCTAATGTTGCCGTGATGTCATAATCATGATGATTTCTAAACAACAAGTTTTTTGCACTTTATTTAAGTAAATGAAGACCTTTTCACACTAAGAACGATAACTGTAATGATAACTATATTAGCGTCCACACCAACGTGCGATATTGTTCTGTTTATTATAAGAGCCCTGCAGTTTTGTCGTCTGCCACTTTAAATGCTTGTGCTCTTTAAAGCAGGATGGATTCTGTTTATCATTCATTAGCTGGAAAAAATCATTCTGAAAGTAATTCCAATGCTATAGTTTCTCGGTCGTTATGGTTATAGTTGTGGTGTGGACATCTCTATTCTCAAAGAATTACAACGATTATTAAAACTTTGTAGTTATAGTACCATCCTTGGTGAGAAACAGGCCTTAAGTGTGTAATTTTCATGTATTTTGCTAGATGACATCACATTGACCGTGGACGGGAAGGATACCTATGACGAGGTGAAGAGAATGGGCCGATACAGGTAAAGTCTAACGGTCCTCGGACGTACACCTGTGGCACACCACTGAATTTTGACCCAAGGGTGGGTGTAACGGTTGCTATATATGTGTTGTTTTCCATCATCAGGGAATGTAAACGCACACAGGGAGTGTCTACGACAGACCTAGTGGGTCGTATGCTCCTGTTAACCAAAGCACACCACAGTAACATTGTGCGTATAATTTATCATTTATTTATGCGTCTTGTTAAGCATTATGTAAAGACTTTCTGTCAGTCCCTAATTCATATTCCTCCCTCTCTCAGGATAACACAGCCTACCAGCTCCACACGGATAACTTTGGGAAGGTGAGCAGATCTGCACATACTCAGATATAATATATAATTGCATCTTTTTTAATGTTTTCATAATTTTTCCACCTCTGAAACATATAAATAATGTACATTTATATTATCATAACTCATCATAACTCTAATCCATTCAAATCTTTATAGGTCTTCTACATTATTTCCATTTTAATATTTTGTTTTGCTTGGAAATGTCACATATTACATAAGTTTTAATGAGTTGAGAATGCTCTTTTATGTTGTTTTTAATTTTATATGTGGTTTATGAATTAAAAAAAAATAATATACATTGTTAATTTGAATCCCTTGGCATTTGCAAATGCAAAACGTTTTTGTTTATCTGTTCTTCTTAGGGTCCTAAAGGGCACAGCCCTTGGACTGGTGTCTCTCAGTTCCTGCAGACTTCTCAGAAGATCATCCAGTTCGCCTCAGGAAAAGAACCGCAGCCAGGAGACACCATCATATATGTGGCCGGAGCTTTCGACCTCTTCCGTATCCTTTTAAAATCCATGTCACTCCACACTTACCTTCGGAAGACATCCAGAAAGTTGGAAAAGTCATGAAAAATTCAGTTTAAAGTTTTTAAGCAGAATTTGGGGAAAGTGATTAAGGGAACTCTGGTTGTATATTTTGTGTATTGGCCTTGACTATGTTGCCCATATAGACATTGGTCATGTGGATTTCCTCGAAACTGTTCACAAACAAGCAGAGAAACCTTACGTCATTGTCGGACTGCACTTTGACCAGGTGCGTTTCATAAAAACATGCACACCCACAAGATTTTACAGACCTCTCCACCATCATTGTGCTTGCTGAAAGGGCAAAATCTGATGTAGAAAGCTGTTTTTAATTTTTGGTGATAAATTGATTGGACAAAAAACCTCATGTGAACCAGGAAAGGGGAAGTTCAAACTCACAACCCTGGCATGATCACACACAAACCTGTTTTACACCGTTTTTGAACTTCATGGTCTCTGGTGGAATGTGTTTCAGTTCTCTAAAATGCAAAATACCATACACATTACAGTTATGGTTACTACAGTAAAACTGCTAATTATTACTAGAAAAAAAAATTATAATTGTTTATAGTTTTGAAAATTCTAAAATACTATTGGTTAGTACTTGCTCAGTATTAGCAGTGTCGGTCTGTAATTGTGTCTGTAACTTATGTGTGAAATATAGCAGTTGTGATGTGCAATCATTTTAATGTTTAGTAATTGTTATTATTATTAAATGTATTCATATTA
This sequence comes from Culter alburnus, assembly GCA_028476615.1. Taxonomy (NCBI): domain Eukaryota; kingdom Metazoa; phylum Chordata; class Actinopteri; order Cypriniformes; family Xenocyprididae; genus Culter; species Culter alburnus. Next base: position 193,549 of record JAOTNS010001198.1, on the reverse strand, counting down.
TTGATTTGTAGGAAGTGAACCGCTACAAAGGGAAGAACTACCCCATCATGAATATTCATGAGAGAACTTTGAGTGTGCTGGCTTGCAGAGTGAGTGCATAATGTAACATCTCCAATCATCTCTCTGCTTTTCACATCAAGCAATGCATAATTTACCACCTCCATTAATATATTATTGGTCTGCATAAATTACTGACTCGTCCAGTCAGTTCTCTGGATTGTGCAGAATTTACTGTCTCCAATCTCGTTTTATTATGTTGTTTTTGTATTCAACACTCTTGTTTAAGAACAATGGGCCACTGTGTTTAGAGAGAGGGAGTGATATTACAAAAAAAAAAGAGAGAGCGAGAGAGTGTAGGGGGAAGAAACTAGGCAGAAACATTAAGAAACATCTCAAGGTCAAAAGGACAAATATCACAAGCAATGAAAAATGTTTATGAGATGCCCATTAAAAATCATGCACTTTGTGCTAATCCAAACCATATCCTAGTTTACAAACCCTCTCAATCATCCACAGCGAACATGCTATCTTGGATCAGGCACATAACAGCATACCTAAAGCATGACGTCGTTTTCCGACAGAACCCATATTGCGCTGCTGGTATCAGTAACATGCAGTGAAACTCCAGACCTCCCTCACACTGTGATAGCAATGCAAACCACACGTGCATGCCTTTCTGAAGACTGTCCCAGTGGATGAAAGGAGGATTCGTTCGGCTTTAGGGATTTTAGAAATTCTGCTGATTTGGGCAATTTTAGGATGTTTGAACTGAGTACTTAAACTTAAGGAACAATAGAACTGTAGAACTTGATGAACAAGATGAACTTAGAACTGGAGAACTCTGAGAATGTAGAATATTTATAACTTAAATAGAACCTGGAGAACTTTCAGAACTTAGAACTTGGAATCTAGAACTGGATACCTTTGTGAATTTGGAGAACCCCGAGAACATAAAGGGTTAGTTCGCCCAAAAATAAAAATTCTGTCATTAATGACTCACCCTCATGTCGTTCCAAACTTGTAAGAATTTCGTTCATCTTCGGAACACAAATGAAGATCTTTTTGATGAAATCTGAGAGCTTTCTGTCCCTCCATTGACGCCATTGAAATTTTGATGCTTCAAAAAGTTGATAAAGAGATCGTAAAATTATTCCATATGAATTGAGTGGTTTAGTCCAAATTTTCTGAAGTGACGTTTTATGATGAACAGATTTTATTTAAGCTTTTACTCACATGTAAACATTGATCAGTGAACATAAACAGAAGCTCAACCAAACCTGAATGATGCGCGAGAACAAAACTCTTGAGGAAGCTCAAATGTGCTGTGTAACACGAGAATGAACCTGATTGGTTCTCACACATCAAGCGAACATGCTTGAGCTTCTGTTTACCAGATCTGATGTGTGAGTTGATGAATGTTTATATGCGAATAAAAGACTAAATTAAATCAGTTCATAATATAAAGCGATCGAGTCTCTTCAGAAAATTTGGACTAAACCACTCAATTCATATGGATTAGTTTTACGATCTCTTTCTGAACTTTTTGAAGCATCAAAGTTTCAGTTGCTTAGGCTGTCTATGGAGGGACAGAGAGCTCTCAGATTTCATCAAAAAGATCTTCATTTGTGCTCAGAAGATGAACAAAAGTCTTATGGGTTTGGAACGACATGAGGGTGAGTAAATTAATGACAGAATTTTCATTTCAAAACCTAAAGAAATACAAAACAAACAAAGAAAATCCCACACACTATCAAAACCTAAAGAAATGAAAAGTTAGAGAATGTAGAAGCTAGACGATGTAGAACTGTGGAACTTAGAGAATGTACAACTTAAAGAAATTAGAACTAGAATGTAAAACTGAGGGAACTTCTAACTATAGAACTGTAGAAATTTGTGAGCTTGGAGAACTTAAAAGTTAGAGAACGTAGAACTTAAACAGTGTAGAACTTTATAACTTTGAGAACTCTGAGAACTTAAATCCTGAAGACATTATAACTTAGAGGACTTAAAGGGTTAGTTCACACAAAAATGAAAATAATGTCATTTATTACTCACCCTCATGCCGTTCCACACCCGTAAGACCTTTGTTCATCTTTAGAACACAAATTAAGATATTTTAGTTGAAATCCGATGGCTCTGTGAGGCCTCCATAGGGAGCAATGGACACTTCCTCTCTCAAGATCCATAAAGGTACTAAAAACATATTTAAATCGGTTCATGTGAGTACAGTGGTTCAATATTAATATTATAAAGTGACGAGAATATTTTTGGTGCGCCAAAAAAAACAAAATAATGACTTATTTAGTGATGGCCGATTTCAAAACACTGCTTCAGGAAGCATCGGATCATAAATGAATCCGTGTATCGAATCTGCTTTTCGGAGCGCCAAAGTCACGTGATTTCAGCCGTTGGCAGTTTGACACGCGATCTGAATCATGATTCGACACACTGATTCATTTATCTCCAAAGCTTCCTGAAGCAGTGTTTTGAAATCGGCCATCACTAAATAAGTCGTTATTTTGGTTTTTTTTTGGCGCACCAAAAATATTCTCGTCGCTTTATAATATTAATATTGAACCACTGTACTCACATGAACTGATTTAAATATGTTTTTTAGTACCTTTATGGATCTTGAGAGAGGAAATGTCATTGCTCCCTATGGAGGCCTCACTGAGCCATCGGATTTCAACTAAAATATCTTAATTTGTGTTCTGAAGATGAACGAAGGTCTTACGGGTGTGGAACGGCATGAGGGTGAGTAATAAATGACAGAATTTTCATTTTTGGGTGAACTAACCCTTTAAATTAGAACTATAAAACTGGACAGTTTTTATAAAGTAGAACCTAAAGCAATTACAAGTTAAAGAATGTGGAACCTAGACAGTTTAGAACTTTAGAACTTAATATTCTAGAAGATTTTACTGTAGAACTTAGTGTTTAGTTTATACTTGTTGATTTAGGCTGTGAATAACTGTCTTGTGATTCTTTTGTCTTCAGTATGTGTCAGAGGTTGTGATCGGGGCTCCGTACGCAGTAGGAAAAGATCTTCTGGATCACTTTAAGGTACAGTATTAAAGTGGTGCAACTTTACATTGTTCATTCATTGTGGTGAATAAGAAACTACTTTCAATGTAAGCCCCTTTCAGACACAATAACACAATAAAAGGCTTTGAGTGTGAAGAGAACGAGCTTTATGTGATTCACACAGTACTGTACTGAGGCATAAAGCTGTGTGTGTGTTGAGTACAGCTCTGGGACAGCAGCCAAACTCAGAGGCTTTAGTGACAGACCACTATTTCAGCAATTCTGTGTTGTTGTTGTCCGGGAACAATCTAGAGACTTACTGCTCTCCTCTTTAACCAGAAACCCTCAGACAGTTACGGAGAGTTCAACCGTGCATTATAGTTTAACTTTAGAGAACTCAACAGAGAGCTTGGGGCATTTTTCTAAAAATACAAAGGGTGCAAAATATAATGGTGAACTTATCGATTTATTGGACCTTTTTTTTGCTTATTAAAAGTCTTTGTAAATTATATATGTTGTTATATGTTGGTTAACTGCTATGAATTTTTAGATTGGTGCATGTAATAAAGTGTATTTCTATATTTAATTTTTTTAATATTAGTGAAAATGTTTAATTTTAAAATCTTATATTTTATTAAATGTACATGAATATCTGTTATTATCTGCTTAATTTTAATTAATTTTTCATTATTTTTCAGCACTAAACATATCTATATTTTCTTTCCTACATTAAGATATTTTGAAACCTGACTTTAACCAGTTTTAATTACAATTTTTAAAATGTAGGTAAAAGAGTAATGCTTTACTTATCGTTTCTTAATGTTTTAAGCAAAAAAAATCCTTTTTTCATTAAAGTTCCCTCCTTTTTTTCATTCTTTTTTTCAGTGCCAATTTTTTAAAACAAATTTCTAAACTTTTTGTTTTTACATATACAAAATATTTTAGTACCTGACTTTAAAATTTTAGATATAATCATAATGCTGTACTTATCGTTTTTTAAAAATGTATTAAGCAAATATGTTTTGTTTTTTTTGTTTTTTCAGTTTCTCTTTCATTTTTGAACACTGTTTGTTCTGATTTATATATCTGACAACTATCTGATCATCTGAAAGTGTCTCAGTATCTCTACAAAGCAGAATCTGCATTCATTTATATTTAGCTGACTGTTTGTGTGTCTGGCTGTAGGTGGATCTGGTGTGTCATGGGAAGACAGAAGTGTTTCCCGACACAGACGGGACAGACCCTTACGATGTGAGTAAAGTCTTCTAATATGCATCTCTGAATGATCTTCTCTTCCATAACTACTGTTTTTAACCTGTTTCTCTCTTCTCAGGAGCCGAAGAAGAGAGGTATTTTCCGTGTCCTAGACAGCGGCAGCGATCTGACCACCGACGACATTGTGCAGAGAATCATCGAGAACAGGTGTGAAGGATAACACGAGCAAAATGTGAAAACGGCGCTCGCTTGAAGTGTTTTTACGAAAGTATGCAAATGGCAATCTCTCTTTTTGTCCGGTAGATTGCAGTTTGAGGCCAGGAACCAGAAGAAGGAAGCTAAAGAGATGGCTGTGTTCGAGGCTTTGAAGCATAAAGATGATTCGCTGAAGACCGAGGCGGCTTTCGCGAAGAATTAACCGAGCTATCCAAACCAAACAAATCAAGGGCTTCGACGTAGAACTAAAATGACCCCCCGGACTGTTAGAAAACACGTGGAGGAACACGGACTTGTTTTTATATGTTGTACGACTCTTGTTTGACGACAAAAACACTTTGTTGTGCGCGGAGAGTTTTAATGGTACCTGTTAAACGGGTTGAGAACTTTCTCTCTGAATGGGAGGAGCACAGAGAAACGTTCAGCAAATACGTTTGCGTCATTTTATCGGAAGATTGTGTCATTTTTTAAAATTGGTGATCCATCCGCACATACTGTATCTGTAGATGAGCAGAGAAATGCTTTGTGAAGGAACATTTCATGTTGACTTCGTTAGTATGCAAATTAGCGGTTAGTATGTGAAAGCTTAATTGTTGTTTTTTATTTAATTTTTTAATTTTTTGTTTTATGTGTGGGTAAATCTCATGGAAACATCCAGGTCACATTTACCCCCCTGCCCCCCCCCCAAAAAAAAAAAAAAAAAAAGAAACAGAAACACTTTATATATATATATATATATATATAAAAATGTGTGTGTATATACAGTTATGGTAATGAGATTTTGGCAAATGGGCTAATGGAAAAATTGGCAAAATTCTTATCAAAATAATCTCCAGCAAAAAATCTTAATGTTCCTAATATGTATGTGTGAATATATGTGTATATAGGTAAAATGTGATCTGGGCATGTTTTGACAGGTTTTACCCTGGTATCTTTATTCTAGTGGTGCTGTTGTAGTTTTTCCATCTCATCATAAATGGAAGTTTGATAGGTGTGTTATGAAAAAAGTTCAGAACTCAAGTTGTCAAATATCGTTTCATGCACTGTCCACAGTCACATATCTGCCATTTTTACTGTCTCTTTTACTCCGACCTCAGGTGATTGTTAGATGTCAGGACGCTGTGATATTCAAAATTCACTGCTGGTTTAACGTCACACTTTAATTCATTTTAATGTGCAACATAAATATGCTTCATCTTTTTTATGCAGTTTTGTCACCAGTTTCTGTTTTTAACTAGTTTCAAAGCACCTTGTTTTTAACATTTTCCTCTACATTTATAGTGAAAAACACTAATTTAAAGTCTCTACATTACAGATGTGAGCAGAAATGTTGAGTGACCAATTCTGAATGTACCATTAGATGCTGATGAATGTTGATGGTGTGTTATTGTCTTCAGACAATCTTTTAATTTATTTGATTTCATCCCATCATAAACCGTAAACCATCAAAACACAATTAATTGCAAAGTAAATTGCAATTTTCACAATAAAAAAAAAAAAAAAAAAAATGTATCAACAGTGAAATCTGTTCAGTTTTTAGAGAAATATAGCTTGGAATGTTTTGTTTTCCAAATGAATATTTATTGATAAATGTATGTAATTTTTGTACATAAATATAATGTACAAGCATGTACTGAATTTTACAGCAGGTTAGGTTGAATTTGTGTGGTCACTGGCTGATTAAAAACATCAAACTATTAAAGCATCATAGATCAATAAACTATATTTTGTGTAATTAACCCTTATATTTTATTTAAAATTGCATATTGTATTTTATCGTTTATACTTCTTTTTTTTATTTGTTACTTTTAATGTTTTCAAATAATTTCCCTTTTTTACTTCATTTTATTTGATTTTGCGTTTTATTAATGATGCATTAATTTATTACTTTAATTTGATATGGAATTTCAGGGACTGCAGCTCTTTCGCACAGCGCTTGCCTTGGACAAAACCCATCTCAGGTGACAAAGTTCCACAAACATCACGTCACTTCCTTCCTAAAGAACACGGACACCCCCCAGAAATCAAAAAGAGACGCTCTGTAGGCGACATATCCCATTTATTTTACCCGTAATGAGCAGGTAGTGTAGTGTGTGGATTAGGAGTGTTTGCGCGGCGTCTGACAGTGTTGAGCTCTCACAATGATCCCGCACGAGCGCTCAGTCTGACGAAACTAACCGGGAACAGGCGAATTTGAAACTTTTTTTCCTCTTTCTTCCTGTCCGACCGTGTCTGTTCCAGTTTCTCTTTGTAAAACAGATTTGGAGTTAGATTCCTCCAAAAACACGCGCAATTGACGGCAACTTTGGTGTCATTTTACGCGTTAACCGGGACTTTGGATAAGAGCGCGCGGGATCTCGCCGGTATGTTTTTACGCGACTCTAAACGTTCCTCTTCGGTTCCATCCGTGGTCATGGGATTTCAGCTGGATCTTTAGCTCTGTGGGAAAGACATGAGCTCTGGATATGGGTCTGTGTCTGGGCTCAGAGGTGACAGAGGAGGGAAAGAAGGCGAAGATCCACAGCTCGCAGATAGACAGAGATCTGTACGAGTACGCCAAGAGAGAGATGAACGTGGTGAAGATCCTCATGCTGGGTACGACAGCTCTCATTCTGATGTTTGTTCATCTGCCCTTTGTTTTTAGTTAAAATAACACGGATTTTGATGTTTACATAGGCCTGCTTGAACGTTAGACGTGTAATTTTGGGTATTCTAGTTTACTAAACTGTGGGTTTGAACTCCAGGTCTTGGTTGGTAATTGCAAATTTATGGGTTCAAGCTTAAAAAAAGTGGTTGGAACTAAAAGATTGTTGGTTGAAATGTTAGATCAGTTGAACATTTGTTGGTTCAAACCAGACATATGGTCTGATATCTGAAAGATGGGAGGTTCAAACCTCAGATACTACTGATTGAAGATCGGATCTGTGCTTTAAAATGTCAAACATCATCTTTGGGAACAACAATAGTTGTGTTATTCAATCTAATTCTTCAGTTATCCAAAAGACCCTAGGCTAGGGGTTGGCACTATGAATGTCAGTAATTTTGTATCACTGACTATATTGATATTCTTTGACTAAAATTCAATGGAAGTTATGTAAGAAAACATAGTTACTAGGTTACAAAATGATATTTTATGCCTATAAATAGACATTACAGCTCAGCTTGCAAAAATAAAGACTATTTCATCTACGTCAACCTTTGCTGGGCCGAATACAGAGCTTTGGGGTACTCTGAACTCAAATGTTGCTTGGATTTGTGCTTTAAATTGAACATTTCTGGGTTGAAATCTGTAAGGTTATATGTTCAAACCCCAGATCCGAGTTTAAATCGACAGATTGTAGGTTCAAACCCTATATCTGGTCAGGTACTGTAACTGAATAGATGTTTAAACCTCAAATCTGGGCTCATCTAAAAAGGCTGTCGGCTCAAACTAAACCTAACTTCAAAAGGGTTGATTCATGAACTGTCATGGTTGTAACTTTGAACAAGACACTTAATCATGGACTGTTCATGTAATGTTTCTTTGGTTACAGGTGATAACTAATTAGTCATTTTATGGTACTTTTTTTGGATGTAGGTGCTGCAGAAAGTGGGAAAAGTACTCTGGTCAAACAGATGAAGATTATCCACAGTCATGGATTCACCAAACAAGAACTTTTAAGTTTTAAGGTAAGAAGTTTTGTTGTTTCCACGCACTGGATGACCACCGGTGTAGGAGGGTTATTGTGTTCAATAGTTGTTCTGTACATACTATAATTTGTCAGTTTGCTTTGTATTTCCTCCGCCATCTGGGAAATCAAGCCCCTGTGTGTGTGTGTTTGGGGAATATTAAAAGTTTAAGGGGTCGTTGGTTCAACTGTGAAACAAGACCTCAGTTGAACGGAAGACTGGATCTTGCCTCAGCATGTTTTGTTTTTGTTCTGTTAGGAAGAGAAAAAGGAAGGGGGAAGGAAATGCATGGAAACATGACACACAAAAAACATTTGTGAAGTTAAAATCCTTAAATTGTCAACTTCCTTGCACATTTTCTTTATCCACATATTTCTTTCCATTTCATCTGTTTGACAGATGGTCCTTTAAAGTCAACCATCTCTTCGCTCACCTTTTTTGACCTGTCACTCACAAGTGTTACCATAGCAACAATGTGAAGCTACACACTGGCTCCTTTAGACTGACCTGCAGTCTACGTATGCCTTATTGCCATGGGAAAAGAGCGGACACTGATTGGCTCATTCGTCATAAATCACAGACAGCTGTGGTCTCAACATTCTCGTCGGCCCTGGTATTGCTAAAACCGCAGTTTTTGACTGTCACTTTGGGGCAAAACATCATCTTTGGGAACAACAATAGTTGTGTTATTCAATCTAGTTCTTCAGTTTTCCAAAAGACCCTAGGCTAGGGGTGGCAGTAATTTTATATAACTGTATATATGACTATATTGTTATTCTTTGCCTAAAATGTAATGGAAATTATGTCAAAAAAACATTAGTGCTAGGTTACAAAAAGGATATTTTATGGCTTTATTCAAAAATAAAGCCTTTATTTCATTTATGTCAAACTTTGCTGGGCCGAATACAGAGCCTTGAGGTACTCTGAACTCAAAATGTTACTTAAACATGTCTCGTCTGCATTTACTACAAAATTAGGCTATTGTATGACATCCTTTATCTTGTGAGTGACAGGTTAAAGAGGTGTACTATGAGTTTGTGACTTTATAGGAAGTGCACACTGGCTGTTGAATGCACAGAAAACAGTTAAAGGGTTAGTTCACCCAAAAATGATGAAAAAATAATGTAATTTATTACTCGCCCTCATGTCGATCCACGCCTTCGTTCATCTTCCGAACACAAATTAAGATATTTTGATTAAATCCGATGGCTCAGCGAGGCCTGCATAGCCAGCAATGGTACTTCCTCTCTCAAGATCCATAAAGGTACTAAAAACATATTTAAATCACTTCATGTGAGTTCAGTAGTTCTATCTTAATATTATAAAGCGACAAGAATATTTTTGTGCGCAAAAGAAAAAACAAAATTAGGACTTTTTAACAATATCTAGTGATGGTGATTCAAAACCCCGCTTCGGAGCGTTATGAATCTTTTGAGTCGAATCTGTGATTCGGATCCCGTATCAAACCGCCAAACTGCTGAAATCACGTAACTTTGGCGCTCCGAACCACTGATTTGATTCGTAAAGCTCTGAAGCTTCATGAAGCAGTGTTTTGAAATCGGCCATCACTAGATATTGTTAAAAAGTCCATATTTTGTTTTTTTTGGTGCACAAAAAATATTCTCGTCACTTTATAATATTAAGGTAGAACCACTAAACTCACATGAACTGTTTTAAGGCCGTGTGTCCACCAGACTGTTTTTAGCCAGCTGAAAACGCTAGGCGCTCTGCTTAAAACGCCCGTCTGTGAGCGCTTGAGAGCGCTTCTGCAGCGTAGCGTTTTTTTCCGTTGAGACGCTTTGTTGCTATGATACGGAATATCAGTTGGCTGGTGTTGTATTTGTCCCGCCCCTCCTCCACTCTGATTGGATGGCTGGCTAAAAAGTGACAGTGATGAGCGCAGCGTTTTACTCAAAGCTGAGCATTCTTCAACTCGAGGCGACCAGTAAAAAACGCAGAGCTCTCAGCACTTGAGCGCGAAAGAGACGCTCAGCGCCTCGTTACGCTCCTGGCGTTTAAAAAACGCGGCGCTCCCATTGAAAACAATCGAAAAAGTACACTAGCAGCTGGAAAAAACGCTTAGGTGGACACACGGCCTAAATATGTTTTTAGTACCTTTATGGACCTTGAGAGAGGAAATGTCATTGATTTTAAACAAAAATATCTTAATTTGTGTTCCGAAGATGAACGAAGGTCTTATGGGTGTGGAACGACATGAGGGTGAGTAATAAATGACATTATTTTCATTTTTGGGTGAACTAACCCTTTAACATTTTTTCTTTTAGCTCGTCTTTGAGAAAATGCTACCTTACTAATAAATTCCCTCAGTATTTCATTCCTTCGCAGTTAATAAAAGCAGCTTTGATCCTTTGGAATTCGGGAATTTGTCCATCCAATATTTGTGCGCAATGCTTATCAAGCTAACGGAGCATTAGCGCACATGTTTCTAGTCAGATCTTTCTCCAGTTGTTTTATAAATCAGCTGATCAACGAACTGTCTGTAGTGCCAGGTGCAGATCCCCATATGAGCTAAACAGAGACTTTGTGTACCATGTTCTCTTCATTAAACCTTCCCTCAGGGTCTGTTTGTGTTAGTGACACTTTTCTGTGAGCTTGAATTAGATTGATGTGCTGAGAATGTGCAAATGGTGTTTTGAAGCACCTCAGGGAATACTTCAAAACCCCAATAACCTCCCATTATTTCCAGCCAAATGCACAGGGATTGGTCAGGATGGTTAACTATTTGACTAGTCATCAAGTAACCACCTTTTGTATCTTGTTTTGTTTTGTTTTGTTGTTTTTTTTAGTGGCAGGGGGATGAATTTCAGAATGTATTAGCATACTAACAAACTCTAGTGAATACAATAGTAGTTGCCTGCAAGAAAAAAGTATGTTTTGTTAGTGGCAGATTGTTGTTGTGTGATGCGGTTTTATTGGCCTTTGTTAGCTGATATGACAACATTGACCATCAAACAATGGAAAACCATGAGCAAACCTTTAAATAAACACGCACCCCAACACACACGCCCTTTTTGTTATTGAATCATCGTCCGTGCTATCCTTCACCAGCAGGACTTCCATTATCTTTAAACAAAACAAAAAGTGTTGGAATGTGGGTAGAATGACGCAATATTGTGTCATGCAACTTGGGCCTTTATAAAAACATTGGATAACTATTTTGTGTCTGTACGTGAATTTTAATTTCCACTAGTTATTAACACTTAAAGACAGTCTTTAGAAATGTACTTGAAAACTTTCCAAAATGTAAAAGGAACTTGTTTCATATAATGACACTTTAGCTGTTGACATGATGTGGATTGAGTTTCATGTGCATTCTAAACTGAAATCAGTCCTTTAGGGCTTTTTGTTGAAAAATTGAAGTTCGGAGATTGATAACTGTCTACTTATTGTGAGGTGGTAATGTAGCAGATAATTTATCAAACATTTTACTTTGTTTGTATGTGAAATAGAAGGGTTTTACTAACTTTATCCCATATAAATTTGGCAAAACTGCTAGTTATTTCCTGTAACATTGATTAGTTCTGTCATTGGACACTAAATGACATCAAGTGTAAAGTATGTGACCCAACAGCAATCTCTAGATTTGATTAATGTTAGGTTAGCCATGTCACTGCATAGTTTGCAGTCAGTCACTGTGGTATAAATCTGACTGCAGGAACAATGTTTGTATTTTGCAGCACTCTAATTAATTAATGATTGAACCCAACAGCAGTTTACATCTGTTTGCAGAAAGGGAAGAATAAAACAGTAAGGACCCATAATAGCATTAGGCTGACTTCTCCTATTGTTCTAGAGATAAAATAAACATTGCCCTAAGCTAAAGGATGTCATACAATAGCCTAATTTTGCATTAAACACAGACGAGCTGACTTTTTGAGTCACGTCTTGAGTTCGGGATACCTCAAGGCTCTGTATTTGACCCAGCAAAGTTTGATGTAGACCAAATGAAAGTCTTCATTTTTAAAAGCCAATCTGCCAGTCTTTTGGTTAACTGAAGAACTGGATTGAATAACATAACCATTGTTGTTTGATGTAGACCAAATGAAAGTCTTCATTTTTAAAAGCCATCTGTATTTTTTTTATGCTGACCTCTCCCATGCCTGTGTTTTTCTCTTAAAATGTATGTGGCCAGTCACAGGGTTCTGTGTAATGTTCAAAAGTCCGTTTCCTGCTTCACCAGTTTTTGTTGGACTGTTTCATAAAGGGTCACGCTTTTGCTCACAGATGCATACGTTTGTACAGACCCATAATTATGGCTAGTTTCACATTGTACACAAGCTTGCAGACACAGTCTGTAATCAGACTGGCCTTGGTTGACTTGGACATAGTGTCGCGCAAGGGCGGACTGTTGACTGTCAGAGAAAGGTTAGGGAAGGGTGTGGTGACCTGTGGTGTGTGTGATTCATAAATGAAAGGGAAAATGTGACGTGTTACAGGTAAAAACTGGGACTTGTTCTGACCTGAATGTCTTTTTCTTAATCTGTTCTTTCTTCAACTCCTATATTAAACTGTCACTGTGGTCTTGAACCACACTGCAGTCTCCACAACCCATAGAAAGTCAAGTTGTCTTTCCTGTTTCCTTATTTTTTATTTCTCACCCTACACCTGTCTCTCCATTTCTAATTGATCTCCTTTTCCAAAGCAGCTACTCCTCCTTAAAGTCGACATGATGAAAGTATTTACTTGTTCCTTATCTTATTTTTCATATTAACCAAAAGCCAATAGTAAATGGAGTAAATTAATTTTAAAATAATAAATGTTACAATAATAATAGCAAATAATGATTGATTTGAAAAAGGAGCATTACTGCCTAGTAAAAAAATAAATAAATAAAACGTCTACTTTTCAATCAACCAAAATTACATCTTAACCTCTTTTTGTGTTGAATATCCTATTATGGATCGGTAGGATTTTTTTAAAAATGTTTTTAAAAGAAGTCTCTTCTGCTCACCAAGGTTGCATTTATTCATTCAAAAATATAGTAAAAACAGTTAAATATTATTACCATTTACAGTAACTGTTTTCTATGTAAATATATTTTAAAATGTAATTTATTCCTGTGATGTAAAGCTGAATTTTCAGCATCATTACTCCAGTGTTCAGTGTCACATGATCCTTCAGAAATCATTCTAATGCTGATTTGCTGCTCAAGAAACATTTCTTACATATAAAAAGTGTGGAAACTGATACTTTTTTCAGGATTCTTTGATTGTAAAGTTCAAAATAACTTTTGAAATGATGTAAATGTCTTTACTGTCACTTTTGATGCATCCTTGCTAAATAAAAGTATTAATTACTTACTGACCCCAGACTTTTGAACAGTAGTGTATATTGTCAAACATTAATAAAGATTACATGTATATCAGATGTTCACACATATACACACAATAGAGCTATTAGTGTTACATTACGTGTTTTATCTGGTGACCCTTTTTATGGCAAGACTTCACAGAACTCGCAGCTGGGTTTCATGCTTTCATTTCCTTCACCTCCCTCTGACTCTGTTTCTTTGATGAAGTGGCAAGTTCTCATGTTCCAAATGTGACATCAAGGAGTAATGGGAGACTTTGGAGTGCCGTTGCCGGTGGTTTTGAATTTGGGCTTGACACAAATGTAGTTATTGTAGAATGTGTTGTTTTTTTCTTAAGATTCTGTTAAGCTGCTCATGACATGCCTGGAATTTTAGGAAGTTCTAACTTCAGGATGGCCAGAGATCTAGAATTTGTTGTTCTATGCTGCTTAAAAGTTCTAGAACTCAAAAGTTCTGTATATTCTTTAAAATAAATAGTGGATTCTAGATTCCGAGAATAGTTTAACAAAAAATTAACATTCTATAATCATTTGCTCACCCAATCAGTCACCAAGCTTCAAGGAACACACACACAAAAAAGATCTTTTCAAGATTATATAAACTGTTTTTTTTCCATAGTAAAAGTATATTGTGACAAGAGACTTTCAAGCTTAAAAAAAAGCATTCTAAAATTGTTAAACCACATATATACGGAAGAGGATTAGGACCAAGCAATAATTAAAAATTTAGAGAAAAAACGTGTTAAATTTCGAGAAAAAAGTCGAAATAAAATTGAGAATAAATCGAGAAAAAATTAAATTCCGAGAAAAAGTCTAGATAAAATGTTGAGAAAAAACCGTTAAAGAAAAAAGTTAAAATGTTGAGAATAAAGTCATTAAATTGCGAGAAAAAAGTTGTTAGATTATGAGAACAAATTCATTAAATTATGAGAAAAAAGCGTTAAATTACGAGAACAAATTCATTAAGTTTCAGAATGAGTTTGTTCTCAACATTTTATCTCGACCTTTTTCTCGAAATTTAACAACTTTAATCTCGATGTTTTATTTTTATTATTGCTTGGCCCTAATCCTCTTCCGTACATATATAATGATTTTTATACTGTAAAAACTGTATAATAATATATTATATATATATATATATATATATATATACACATACACCTCTGGTTAGATGCTTTGCACTTATCCTTTTCCACAAGAATAGTTTCATAGTTCTCAAGTGTGTGATTCACTCTTGAACTTTACCTCCTGTGTTGCTCTAGTGCACTTTTTGTGTGTTTGCAACAACAGGAAATCAATAAAAGTGCATCATATATCCAAACCACAGAACGTTGGGCCCGCGCCCCCTTCATGAACACAGAAAGGCTTTTCGGCATTCGCTCTTCCCTGGAATGCTCTGCGCCTCTGATCTACGGTCCAGCAAACAAAAGCTGTTCAATAAAAGGCAGGAATGCGTTTGCTTTGGCCAGAGAGTTGGGGGCGGTAAAAGGGGAAGCATTTGAGCACAACAAGAGTGGACGAGCGGCTGAAAGTGTGAAAAGAGGAAGGCTTGAGTGCCGCACACGTGTACTGATTTTAGGGTTTTATAGTGTCATTTACCATATTTCCTTTCTTAAAACACACTTCTGGTGATGTATATGTGTGTGTGTGTTCAAAATGTATCATTATATAATATTTACGTTTTAATATTTAAGTTGCATTTGTATTTATTTACACATTTGTACATGCAGTAATACATTTAATATTTATATAAATGTTGCATTATGTATGTAAAATAGTTCATGTGTAATTTTGTGAGTATTAGAAATAAATTATGGCTGAAACTGTACATTCCCATCTCTGTGAATTGTTCTCACCAAAAAGAAATGATCGACATTTCATAATTTATACCTGCACAATCGCATTGAGTTGCAGCCGAGCGTTAGACCGGCACGCAGCAGTGTCTGTCAGCTATAATGGCGCCCTGGTGAAGCCGCTTCCTGTCACTCAGGTGGACGTGAAGACAAAGACAGAAATTAATCAAGCAGAAATTAATTCAGGAAATGTCCCAGTGACAGAAAGTGGATGTGTTTGGTTAGATGCACACACAAAGCGACTTGTTTCTGTCACAGATCAATTAAAAAGAGTTCTTGGGTAATGCTTTCATTTTTGGACGTTATTTGCATTTGAAGGGACAAAGACATTGAGCCGACACCTGCCGATCACTAGAGAAAGAACTCAAAACTAGTAAAAATGGATATGCTAAGAATATAAATATCTTGTTTTGTTCTTATATAAATCATCTCTTTTCATATATCTACTGTTCCAGCCTGCAGTGTTGGATAACCTCCTGACCTCTATGAAGTTTGTCCTCCATGGAATGGGCGTCCTTCGAATCAACCTCGCCAACAGCAAGAACAAGGTCTGTGCTCGTCTCTTTCCATTCTACTGTTGATGAGTATGAATGTGTGTATTTTTTTTAATTCATTTAAATATAATGTAATTTAAATATGAGATTTTTTTTTGTAATTATATAATTAATCATTTATTATCAATAATAATAATAATAAATTATGTCTTAATTATGTACCGACATCTATATACAGGTCTAAACATGCATCTAGTTACCCAAAGTTAGCAAAGATGTCAGTGCCCCAGTTTAACTGGTATTCAGACTTTGTGTCCACGGTAAAGAAACATTGTTTCTGTTTTAGTGTTTGCAGTACTTACAGAGTCCACTAGGTGGCGGCATCTTTTCAGAACTAGGGATGCGAGTGCAAACATACAGTCCAAACCAACCTGTCAGTCATTCAGTGGTGTGTTATTAGAATCCTCCCTCGGCTCTGGTGTGTTTCAGACGCGTGTCTCAAACAGTCATTATCTTGTTCCAGATGCACCCAATGAGGGTCGTCTGCTTTGATTATGAAATATGACTGTGGTGTAGGGTGGGCTTCATCAGGTCATGTGATAAGCACTGTATTGTAATTAGACAAATCAGGCCAATTGTTCTTTAGTAACAGTGCTAGAGATGTGCGTATGTGTTGGGTCACACAAGCGGACCTTTGTTCTAGTTGTTTAAATGTTATGTTTTATGCTTATAAACCCTTGTTCCAATCCTTAACTTTAAATTTCCTTACTTAGCCAACCCCTAACTAGGTATAGATCATAAAGGGTTGACTAGTCATTCAAAATCTGACTAATTGAGCCACTAGATGGCTAATTTTGATATTTTTTCAGCTAACAACATGCTAAGCTTTGACGGTTTGTGCTAAATAACATTTTAAGTTCCTAAAATTGAGAAAAGTTCTTGAAAAATTCTTCCCCCGGACATACAAATGATGTATTTATCCATGTTTATGATATTTCTCCAGGTCCATGCTCACTCCGTTCTCTCGTGTGGCCGTTGTTTTGACGAAGACCAGATGCTGTTCCCCTTCATAGGCCACGCCCTCTGCTGTTTGTGGGCGGATCAGGGGGTGCGGTCGGCAGCAGTGCGTGGATACGAGTATGAACTCAATGACTCGGCACTATAGTGAGTAACACTTCTCTAATTAGGTTAACTAGTCACCATTGCTAATTAGACATTAGCGCTAATGCAGTTATTGGTGTGCAATTGCTCAGCTTGTTTTTGACCATGAGTTGATATTAGGATAATCTAATATTAGACTAGATATCCTAGAATATATTTTAGAGGCTTGTCGTTCAAGTGCCTGATGTTTGGCTGTGATTTATAGACCTTATGTAGCCCCACCCCTTTTCAGCACTGCGCTCCTGTAAAAAAAACGGAAGTTCAAAGACATAATTCTAAAGATGGCCACATAAGGTTTATAACTTTGTGATGTTGCGCAAGATTCGATACTAAAAATGGTCAAAGAAAATTAATTTTATATACGTTTTCAAAATGTTCAACTCTGAGTAAAACACAGTGCTTATCACTGTCACTTTTTACTCAGCCGTCCAATCACAGTGGAGGAGGGGCGGGACAAATACCAACTCAACTGAATCCTCAAGTGAAAAAAACACTGCGCCGTCGAAGCGCTTTCAGGCGCCCACAACTAGGTGTTTTCAAAAGCGCGCCTGGCGTTTTAGCTGGCTAAACATGCTTTGTTTGCTCCGTTTTTTTGTTGTTGTTTTTTTCAGTTAGCCTCCATAGAGTACCTCAGAGATGACGTGTTTTTGTAGGCCAAACCCAGAAGCGAGTTAGCATTTTAGGACTTCCGGTTCCATCGCCCTAAAGTCTTTGGGTTTTTTAAATGGGTTTTTGCAAAATCGCTTGAAATAAGGTCTGTGGTTAACAAAGCCTCTAAATATTTTCACGTTTTGATCTATGACATAAAACACACCAGTTATAACCCGCTTGTGACGTTTTAAACCTTTATTGTGTCTTAAAAACGGCGGTTGCTAACAAGTTGGTAAAAGGGACTACTTCCTTTGGCGAGGACTTTAGACATCATAATGACAAACAGGACATTTGGACAGCATTTCTCATGAAAAAGTGGATAAGTATTCATAACAGTACAGATCATAATCAGCGAGCATGTTTTTAAATAAAGTTGTTTTCTAAATAAAGTTTGAGGAAGCTTGGTGGAGCTGACGTTGATGTTGCTGTAGTCCGTTTAAAGCCTACTGTTAGCTTTTTATATCTGACGACTTTATTTAGGCTTCAAAATGTATAAATGTTGTGTTAACTTGTAAAGATTATCTTGATAGACAAAACGTGTGAGCGTCATAACCCTTTGTTAAACATAGATCTTATTTTTTGCGATTTTCAAAAAGTCTATGGAAAAAATGCATTGGCTTTCGATCGAGGGAACCTGTGCGCCACTAACTTCGGGGTTGGCCTACAAAAAACACGTCATTCCTGACGTACTCTATTGTGATCTTTCAGTTAGCCTTCTTTTTTTAGTTAGTCTCCTTTTTTTTCAGTTAGCTTCCTCTTTTTTTTTCCTTTTTTTTCTCCTGTTAGCCTTCAGTGTTTTAGTGGTTAAGAAAGCTCTCTTGACTAGCTAGTTAAGCTAACACAATAACGCATTAAGCTTTTGATCAAGCCTTGAGCAAAGAGGTTACAGACCATGAGACCGGAATGGACCCCCTAAACGCTTAGCATCTCATTTGAATACATTTAACCATGCTCAAATAGGCCAATCATAATCTGTAAAAGTCATGAATGTTTTATTCTAATCTAATTGGTCATTTGACACGAGTGCTGACCCCTAAATCTTTCTCTTTTTCGGTAAACATTCCATGTGCGGTGAGGAAATTTACAGACCTTTTAAGTAAAACGATTCCTTGAAATTGTCTTATATTATTTTTCTGAATGCGTTAAAGATCGTGAGCACAGATTACGTCATTCATGTTCAGTTATTGACAAGCTTTTATCTCCTGAAGACTTAATCCTGAAAGTTCAATCATTATTCAGTGATTTATTGATTTCCTAGCACTTTTGCACAGGTTTCCCAGTACTCCCTGATACAGTTTCCGTAGGCTTCATGTGGGTGTAACGGAACTGATGTGCGACTGCCACTCTTGAGCCATAATGGCCGCTGATCTGTGCCTCGATCCGACACTCCCACTGTGAATAATGGCTGATTAGTGGGATATTCATACAGAGAATTGTGTAATTGCGTATGTGTGTGTGACATCAAACTAAAACACCAGGAGGCTGATTATTTAAATGAAACAGAGAGGGTCACCCATGTCGCAGACGTGTGTTGTATGCCACAGCGAATGAACCTCAAACGCCGCAGCGAGGTGTGTGTGTGTGTAGCTCATGAACGGCAATTAGAAACAGTCAAACCTCAAAGCCAACAGCTTTTGCCAGTTGATATATATATATCCTGCAATGCTTTCTGGGACGTCACACAATGGAGGTTTGACATGATAGCTTGTCTCTTTGATTAGCACGCAGGACACCTAGAGAACATTGGAAAGAATGAGGAAAAGATGGTTGTGGTTGTGGTATGTTGTTGAAGTTATCCATACCGAATGTGTTTGACATCAAAACCCACACAAGCCTCTACTGAATTCTACTGAATTCCCACACATGTGCACATAAGTATGTACATATCTGTGGTTTAGGAAAAGTGATCCCAAAAAGTGAATTTAAAGTAATAATTATATTAAGTTATGTTGTTATTCATTTCATTTTATTATTCATTTTATTAGTAGTAGTAGTTGTAGTAGTGTTAGAGTGTGTGTGTGTGAGAGAGAGTGAGAGAAAAATTGACTGACAGGTACTAATGCCCCCTGTTGGCCCATGGGGCCAAGGGGCACCTTCAGACGCTTCAGTTAATAATACGGAGTCAATAACACGCTTGTCACCGGGAGCAACTACATTACTATCACCATGACAGTTACGGAACTTATGTATTTGAGTTGTGGTTTGCAGAGTGTTTAAAATGGACACACACACAACACAATGACGAATTACTTTAAAAAGTATTCAAATTTAACTTAATTTTAGAATAAGCATCAAAATTTCAGTGAATTAAATGTAGCGTAGCTCAGTTTTCTGCACAGATATTCACTAAAATACTGTTCCTCTGTGTCGTACTGTAGCTCTCGCTCTCCAGGTTTAAAAATCTTTCCTCCCAAGCTGTCATGTCACACCTGCAGGGCTCCATCACCCATCCTCACACACACACAGAGACACGCATATTCTCTTGTTAAAGGTCAGATTTATCAGAGGGCATTTCCATCGTCTTCGAGGCCAGGTCGAAGCTCCTCACCTGTTCATATCTTGCATCCATCTTGCGAAAACTCTTTTCATTTGTGCCTTTCATCCGTTCTCATTTGCTCTCACTCGCTATTCTAAATTCTTCACAAAAACCTCGGCCCTAAAACCCCAGCCAGCGTCGTTTCACGAAATTCAATTGTGTGAAAAAATAGATCAGAAATAGAGTGAGGAGACGAGTTACTTCAGAGAGAAAATGGAAAGGATTTTTGGTGAGAGGTCAAAATGGTGTCAAATCAATACGAAAGTTAAAGTATATAAAACACCAGAAGAGGTTTTGCTAAAAATGCTTAAAAATGTCACACTGCCTATGAGAAACCAGGCTTTGGAAAGGAATATATCATCTAAAAATGACCCTTTTTTTCTTCTGTAGGACATAAAAAGACATTTTGAATGATGTTCACGCTGCACTTTTCCATACAACAAAAGAATACAGTGAGATTCGGCTACCTACAAATCAATTGCCTTTAGATTAGACACGTTAATGACCTTAATGATCAGCTTGGACCAGCTAAAAACCATTGGAAGCTGGTTTTAATTGTGCAGGGGCTATAAAGAAAACACTATTTCTGGAGTTTATAGCTGGTAAAGTTTGCGAAGGTCAAATCATTCCAAAAGGTTAAAGTATATCTTACAAAATGTCAGAAGAGGTTTTCAAATGTTTAAAAAAAAACTTCAAAATGTCACACTGCGTAGGAGAAACCAGGCTGGACCAGTCTGGAAAAGGAATAGATCATATAGAAATTACCCTAAAGAAGACATTTCAAGTGATCTTCACGCTGCTCTTTTCCATACAGCAAAAGAATACAGTGAGATTGGCTACCTACAAATTGATTCCCTTCAGATTAGACCAGCTAATGATCTTAAAGGTCAGCTTGGACCAGCTAAAAAAACATCAAAAGCTGGTTTTAGCTTGTTTTTATTGTGCTGGGTCTTTATAGAAAACACTATTTCTGGAGTCTATAGCTGGCAAAGTTAGCTCCTGCCTTTCCCTAAGGAGCGTCTGAGAGATAGACAGATTCACAGCGACAGGGCCTTTGCGTCCCGCTGGGAATTGAAGGCCAGCAGCGAGTGGAAGTTGCATCCTGATGCACGTAAGGACATGTCTGTCATACGCACCCAGACGTGCCTAAAGAAACACACCTCGCACTTATGTGCTTACAGTCTATGTTCAGGCCTGAGGTGTCCGGAGTTGTGTGTTCATCGCTGCCTTGGAGCGTGTTGTGCCGCCCAGGGGGTTTACAAGATCAGACTCAGCTGGAATGCCAAGGAATCGCATTGGCACTGAGGATGGAGTGTTGTGTTGTGTGTCTGTTTTGCTGTCGCTAAAACCAGAAACACACACTGCGCAAGTACACAGTTGTGTTTAATGCATATAATGTGCATTCTAAGTTTACTGTGGCAGAAAGAAATGTGCTCAACGGTGTTGTTATAACTATTATAAAGCATTTTTGTTGTTAATAAAGCTGAAATGAAATAAAAATATTAGATGAAAATCGAATGACAAATGTTATCTTGGTGTTAACACCTCTTGCTTTAGAGCTGCGAAAGTGAGAATCCAGTGCGTACATTTCAGTACTCGTGTGCAAAAGAGTTTCCTTCAAATATCTGCTGTTACACCATGTGTTATTCATCTATCTAGCAAAACCATGTCATAAATGATGAGTGAAACTTTAGCTTGTTAAGCTACAAGCTAAAGTAGTTTCTGTGTCACTGCTACTGTTATGATGGAGCAACAAGAGTATCTTGCTGAGAAAGTTAAACATTGGTCAAGCTAGTACTCTTTTGTAAAAATAGTTAACTATTTTAAAAGATACAAAAAAGTAGGTAACTTAAGTTAAATTTAGTCGAAAACAAGAACATAGTCAAGAGCTAGATATAAAAAGAGTGACAGTTTAGCTAACTTTAACTTTCTCAGCAAGATTCTCTTCAAACCTTAGCTTGCTAGCTATAAGCTACTTGTCATTTAAGCTAGTACTCTTTTGAAAAAGTAGCCACCCAATAAGCCACTAACAAAAAGTATTGAACTTAAGCTATAGAGGTGCATCTCAATAAATTAGAATGTCGTGGAAAAGTTAATTTATTTCAGTAATTCAACTCAAATTGTGGAACTCATGTATTAAATAAATTGGGTCTTCCTCTTGACAATACCCCATAGATTTTCTATGGGGTTCAGGGCAGGCGAGTTTGCCGGCCAATCAAGCTCAGTAACACTATGGTCATTGAACCAGCTTTTGGTACCTTTGGCAGTGTGGGCAGGTGCCAAATCCTGCTGGAAAATGAAATCAGCATCTCCATAAAGCTTGTCAGCAGAAGGAAGCATGAAGTGCTCTAAAATGTCCTGGTAGATGGCTGCGTTGACTGTGGACTTCAGAAAACACAGTGGACCAACACCAGCAGATGACATGGCAGCCCAAATCATCACTGACTGTGGAAACTTCACACTGGACTTCAAACAACATGGTTTCTGTGCTCTCCAGACTCTGGGACCTTAATTTCCAAAAGAAATGCAAAATTTACTTTAATCTGAAAAGAGGACTTTGGACCACTGAGCAACAGTCCAGTTCTTTTTCTCCTTAGCCCAGGTAAGACGCTTCTGACGTTGTCTTTGGTTCAGAAGTGGCTTGGTACCTGGAATGTGACAGTAGTAGCCCATTTCCTGAAGACGTCTGTGTGTGGTGGCTCTTGATGCACTGACTGACAGCTTCAGTCCACTCCTTTTGAATCTCTCCTAAGTTCTTAAATCGGCTTCGCCTGACAATCTTCTCAAGCCTGCGGTCATTCCTTTCACTTGTACACCTTTTCCTACCACACTTTTTCCTTCCAGTCAACTTTCCATGAATATGCTTTGGCTTAGCACTCTGCGAACAGCCAGCTCTTTCAGCAGTGACCCTCTATGGCTTACCCTCATTGTAGAGGGTCTTGATGATCGTCTTCTGGACAACTGTCAATTCAGCAGACTTCCCCATGACTGTTGTTGGGATTACTGACCTAAACCCAGTATTTATACCCTGAGAATGGTCATTTAATAGAACTTGAAATTAAATATTCTAATAATTTGAGATACTGATTTTTTTTTTCTTTTTTTTTTTTTTTTTGATGAGCAGCAAGCTGTAATCATCAAAATGAAATATTTTACTTTGTCTAATACATCTAGAATCTATTTAAGTTTTACTTTTTGAATTAAATTTCAGGGGAAAAAAATAACTTTTTCATGATATTCTAATTTATTGAGATGCACCTGTATTTAGTCGAAAACATGAATATAGTCAGTAGGTAGCTATAAAAGCCCTGGTATAATTCATTTTCTGCGTTTCGCTCGTCTCATGCACAGCTGAGCTCTCAGACCTTTCAAAGTATACTCCTTTGGCCATGAGTACGAAAAGA
This sequence comes from Culter alburnus, assembly GCA_028476615.1. Classification (NCBI taxonomy): domain Eukaryota; kingdom Metazoa; phylum Chordata; class Actinopteri; order Cypriniformes; family Xenocyprididae; genus Culter; species Culter alburnus. The sequence goes on along the minus strand of JAOTNS010001198.1, from coordinate 169,995 downwards.
TGCGTTCAGCACTTGCGCGCTATATCGAGTGGACTATGTTTTCGAGAGCTCAAGTCACATGCGCTGTTGTATACACACTGAAAATTATGTCACACGGACAGTGCGCGGACCGTCACATAACGCAGATGCCCATAGTATACTTTGGGCTTAAAAGGGTAATACTTTAGCTAACTTTAACTTTCACGTTATTTTCAAATCAGTGCTCTAGCATGACATTAGTGTTAGATTGCTAGCTAGCTAGCTATAAGCTACTTCTCATTTAAGCAGTTCTATTTTGAAAAAGTAGTTAGGCACTCTTGTTAGCTATAAGCTATCACACTTTAAAGTAGTTCTAAGTGCTTAGCGATTTGTGTTAGTATACTGCTAGCAAAAAATAGCTAACTGCGTTGAAGCTGAAATACTAAATACTAAAATGACATCTGAAATCACGTACTGAGTAGATGCTGCATTTGAATTTGAATTTACTTTGCGACTGTTAAAAAAGTATTCTTTTATATATTATAAATATAGATAGTATGAATGAAATTCGGACATACTACATCCGACATGTTGTTACTGTCACGTGACCTACCAGCATCAGTTGTGTCACTTCACTTCCATTCATAAATCCCCTCTTGTGGCCTCACGGGATAGTAAATTGTCCAGTGGACATTCGGGGACTTTTCGCCTACTGTTTTTCGAATACTACGTATTCGGACATGCTTTTTTGGCGTACTTTTTTTTTCCCATACTATTTAGTTTGAATATAGTTTGATTTCGGATGCAGCAAGACCTTGGAAGACAACAGTTTATCCTAATGATGGCATAGCATCCCTTGCAGCAACAGTGCGAAAACAACACATACTTTTTAGCATGCAACAGTGTGAAATCAAGCTCTGACGTACTAGCATATAGCGCAACCTGGTCTTTCTTCTGTTGGCATGAACAGAATGATAAAAGGGTCTTATCAGTGCAGGAAAAGATGCCTCACACACTCCTAATCAGAAACTATGGCAGTTGTCAGAGGTTATTGCTTCAGAACTCTGTTTATGTGTGTGTTTGTCTAATTCTCTCTCCAGGGTGCTTTACCTCCTGTGAGGTGTGTATATTGCTACGTAGCACACACTCCCGGATAATCCCTCTCTTTAGCACAGCCGCGAACAGAAATCCCCCACAGGTTTGCTTATACCGTATCATGCTGTATTTATATTCATGGTGGTAATTAGCATGCGCCGTGTTTTCCCCCGGGCCGGCCTTATCGCCACTGCAGCCGCTAACCGCAGTCAGAGGTAAAGCTGCTTACCTAGACAATTTAAGACGGCCCTTAAGGACAGGGCTTTTCCCACAGAGACCCGATTATAGGAGGTGAGGTGAAGAGACGCGTCACTCCCAAACCTTTTTTTTTTTTTCTTCTTCTTTTTTTTTTTTACTGACAGGTTCCTGGAGTTGGTCCTTAAAACCGGCTGGTATCAAACCAGGAACTGGTTGGAGCGGGATAATATCCGCCATGTAAAGTTTTCTCAGTCTGGTTACGCTAACACAAAACAAACTAGATTGCAGGGATGCACAATATATCTCTACCATATCGGTTCACTCAAAGTTCATCTTTAAAAACAGAAATAATTTAATAACTGTTAAATGTAATTTTTAGCAAATCTGAAAATTAATATTAATTTTTCATGCTGTACGTTATATATATTTTTGTGATGCCTAAATTCACTTGTATGATTTAAAACATTATTGATAAAACATTTTTATTTTAATATGATTCTTTTTTTATTATTATTTTTTATTTTTTTATAAATGTCAATGTAGTTTTTGTTAAGTTTTAGTTGATTTAGTTTTAGTTCAGTATCCCAATGTAATCTAAACTAAAATGAGAAATGTTGTCTTGGTAAGTAGCTGAAATAAATAGCCTACATTTTTATTTTATTTCAGTTCATGTTAATTGTTTTTAGTTGTTCATTTAAAATGTTAGTGATAATATGGTATTATTGTAGTGATTTTTTTTTTTTATTTTATTTTTAGATCAGTTTCATCGTTAAAACAAATCTTAATGTTGTTGCTCTTTAAAATAAAGCTGAAATATAATAAAATAAATATATGAAAAACTTGGAAAACTTAAAATTAGAACGGTTGCCTTGGCAACTAACTAAAATAAGTGTAAGAACTAAAATTACTAAAAATAAAACTGAAATAAAAGTAAATTAAAGACACAAAAACTAAAAAACAAAACTACTAAAACCTAAACTAAAATTAAAATGAAAACAGAAAATATAAAAATAAAAGCTAATTCAAAATATGTATGAAAACTGTAATAGTATATACATAATACTAAAATAACACAGATTTTGACAATATGGGAAAAAAATTTTTAATATTGACCATTTAACAGTTAGCGGTCATAACATGAAAATAATTATAGGCTTATGAGACTGTTTCATGGAACCTCTGGCCAAGAACTAGTTCCATTTTGGTGGAAAATGAGTTTCAGGAAGTCAAAATTGTGACTGTAATTTTTGTTGTAATATGTCAATTTGTAAAACCTTTTCTATCTATATGTCTCTCTGTCTCCAGTTTTTTTGAGAACATGGGCAGGATCATCGCCACCGACTACATGCCGACAGAAACGGACGTTCTCCGAGTCCGACTGAGAACCACAGGAGTGATCGAGACTCAGTTCAAAGTCAAACACCTGGTCTTCAGGTAATCAGTCTCTTTTTTTGCCCTTTTTACCACAACTGTTGGTACAAAATACGACACAATTATTTTTACGAGTAGTTGTAGACTTTGTAAACGACTCTTGGTACCGCTCTCAGTGCTGTTAATCATCAGACAGATCAAATAGCCTTTCGTTTTCAGTTGAAGTTAATCTAAAACAGTGGTTTCCAAACTTTTTACAGTCGCAAACCTCCTGAAGCATTGAACGTCCTTCTGTGTTCTCTTCCACTTAGACTGCTGCAGTCACACCTTTTCCATTAGGGGACAATATTCTCTGCCTTAAAGGGGACACATCGTGAAAATCTGACTTTTTTCATGTTTAAGTGCTATAATTGGATCTCCGGTGCATCTACCAACCCAGAAAATGTGAAAAAGGACAACCCAGTAACTTTGTTTTGGCAAGCCTTTCTCTGCAAGAATGTGAAAAAACAAGCCACTTGTGAAATAGGAAGGGGATCTTATTATAATATTACCGCCCCTTAATCTGCACGTTTCCACCCACGGTGCCGTCATTTTGTTTTCACAAGCGAAAACGATGTACCAGTTCTAACCCCATGGCAAAAGTTTGAGCAAAGCATGCTAACTGTTCTGTTGTTGGCTGCACAGACGAGCACAGAACACTATTTAGAGTCATATTAACTTGGATAACCTGCAAGTTGACCCTGGGAAGCTCGATTGCTAAAAAGGAGCATTTCTGTCCGAGCGATATTTGTAAAAAATATTAGACCATTCACAGCATTTGATAGCAATTATAAACGGTAGCCTGGTGTGTATGGCTCTATTTGGCAAACAGGTACGCTATGTATAGTGGGCGTCCATACGGGTTTTGCACAAAAGATTAACATGACGGTGCATGCTAGTTGATGCTAGTTCAACTCCACAGTAACTACATAAATTTATCCACTAACTGTTCAGAAACATCCAGTTTCATTCTAAAAGTTGTAACTTCTTCCTGAGTATCTCCATCAGTGTCCGACTTGTAAGGCTGAACACCGTTACTGACAATCCTCATTTTGGCTGCGTGAGATTCTCCAGCTTTGTTGATGTTGAGCAACCGAAGCATGAGCTGTTAAAGCTCCACCCTCTTTTGAAAGTGGGCCAGGAGCAGCAGCTCGTTTGCATTTCAAAGGGACACACGAGGGGCAAATTTGACAAGCTATGATAAATGATCTGTGGGACTTATAAACTTATTTCATCTTGTGAAAATGGGTATAATAGGTCCCCTTTAAATTGATTTTCCAGTGCATTTTTTTTACTTTTGTAAATACCTTTCATAATATAAGTAATGATGGTAAAAAATGAAGTGATACTTTTAAATATTAAACTAAAACCACCAGTAGTGGTGATAAGACATTGTCTTAAAGGGGTGGTTCAATGGTTTTTTTCTAGGCTTGATTGTGTTTTTGGGGCACAGTTTAACATGTCTTAATGCTTCGTTTTTTTTTGAAAACGCTGTATTTTTCATATGTTTTAGATTTATTCTACACCTCTGTTTCCACTGTCATTCGAACAGCTCATTTGACTTCCTGCTTCTGAAGCCACTCCCTCCAAAATACGCAGTGTGCTCAGATTGGTTAGCGGGCCCAGTGTATCCAGAGCCATCGTGATTCGCTGAAGCGTCCGGAAACGCCACGCCCCTTACCATTTGTTACCGGTTACGTGGGCTTCGGGTTTATTGTATGCTCAATTTGATTATATTGCTGTATCAAATTGAGCCCGAATCAGACCCAGATGAACAGCAATCGCGGCTTTTAAAGGACATTTATGAATGGTATTTCATTTAGTATTTGTGTCAAAGTGTTTAGATGCTGTCACTGCTGTTTGTTAGCTTTCAATATACAGTTTTATCCTGATTAAAGCTTTACTGTAGCCGAATACATGCCTGAGCAGTAGCATTTTTGTAAAGGTAGCGTTTAATTTATAGCATGAACAACTGTTTGTCTATGAACATAGAAGTTTGTTGGTGTTTGTTGGAGAAGTATGCATTATAAGTATGCACTATAATACAGCTAACTGGCTAGCGAAGCAAAAACGAGTTGCTCTTTGTATATGTCCTTGATGCAACCAAAAATAGCAACATAACTAAAAGACAAAACAATAAAACCTACTTACAGTTTGAAGCCAATAAACAGCAGCTTCTGCTTTTAAAGTGGGAACTGCTTCATCTTTCAGTAAAAGCCTAGCTTTGTGCAAATCCAGCATTGAACTCGTGTAGATTCTGGAGGCTGTCTTCAGCACCACATCCAGTGTAGAATATATCACAGATTATAATGGGTTCTATTATCTTTTGACGCGTCGCGCCGCTCGTGTCCGGTGGACACAACTCTTCCGCTTTCATTATGCTGCATGACATGGCCTCGCCCACTTTGTTGCGTGTTCCCGGGGGCGTGTTTTGCAGGGTTTATGATGTCACCAACCCGGGAAGAAGCTCGTTGTAGTCCAAACCGGCCGTTTTGTAGGCAATAAACTGCCTTAAATTTAAAAGACAATATCTCCGTTTGCATTAAACTTTCAGGCCCGGTTTCACAGACAGGGCTTAGCCTAAGCCAGGATTAAGCCTTAGTTCAATTAGGGCATTTAAGTAGCTTTTAGAAACGTTCACTAGAAAAAAACATTGCTGGTCTGCATCCTGATACAAAACAGTGGCACTGACATATTTTAAGATCTGTCAGTGCAAGTTATTTTCAGTTAAAACAGCTCAAACATGCATTTTAGTCCAGGACTAGCTTAAGCCTTGTCTGGGAAACCGGGGGTCAGTGCTGTAACTTTGCAGATACTGTTTGTGCTCAAGCAGCAACATTACACACTAACTAAAGTTTAAAAAAACTGAAATCGCATTGAACCATCCCTTTAATGAGTGAGTAATCGAGTCATTCATTCATTCACTAAGGAAGCAAGTGGCTGTATTTATGAATGAATCATTGAATCATTGACTCTCCCGATTCATTCAAAGCTGCAGATTCATTTACTAACGAAACGCCGCTGTGTTCCTTGGAGATGCACAACAGTTCTGCTGTGGCTTTAGTTGGAACTATTATTTTGTTGCTATTGTTACACTTTTACAAATGTACATTGTCAAGAACGGCAGTATAGTGAAATTTGTGTATATATACTCTGTACGCAGCCTATCATATGCACACCGCTTGTGTGGATACAGTCAGTTTAGACCGCAAAAGATGAGGTAATTTGATTGGTTGTCATGTATTTACAGCATTTTGTCTGTTAGAAATACATGCTTGGATTTAATATTATTTTAATGTGGGGTAGAATTAAATGAACGGCGAAACAGCATTTTGTTCGGGTACCCCCTCTGTCACCTCAGTGTATCCCAGTTTGGGAACCACTGGTCTAAAAGTAGCTACAACTAGCAGGTTCACTTAGAAAAAAACTGAGGGGGTTTCTGTTGAACAGACCCTTCTCCAGCTTTGGGATATTGACCGTGTCAATGTGGGCGGCGTCCTCCATCTCACTATCTTATGAAACGTCACCCCCGCATGCCGTTCTGATTGAGCATCGCTCCATTCATCAATATCCTAACTGGCATTATCAGCGTTGAGCACACGTTTGACTTTGATTTGGATGCAAGACTTGTTGCTCGCTATGATGACTTGTCTTGAGTCTGAACTCAAATATCGACAGACCTCCTGAAGGTATATGCTAATTGTCTTTGAAGCAGTGTTATATTAGTATCATTCAGGGTTACTATAGTTAACTAAAGGCCTTTTTCACACTTGAAATAGTTAACCCTGGGGCATTCTAAACCCCGGCTAAATGGAATCCTGGGTTATCTTGCTTCACGTTTCACACAGTTTATAATTTACCTGGGATTAACGATTAATCCTGGGTATTCATAAACTGACGTTTCACACTATACATAACTAAACTAAACCCTTCTTAACTCAAATTGTCGTGTTTTCTGTCAGCATTTGACATTTTTCCTCTCAAACATTGAATTTACTGTTTATATACAATGCGCAGCATTTAAAATAAATTTTATTTTCAGTTTATTTCAAGTAATATTTTTTTTATGCTTTTATTTTTAGTTAACGTTTGCTTTGAAGCAAAAACAGTTGGGATATGTGGTTAAACTGTGCACAGTCATAGTAACAATGACTCAAAATGTCGGAATGAAAAAGTTTCAAGTGTCCTCTCAAGTTCAATTTTGCGCAAACATTGGGCAACCAATAAAACGATTGAGAGGTTTCATGGGAAATGTGAGTAATTTTCTGCCTGGCAGCTTTTACCAGTCATTTGAATGTTAATGGAGACATTTACAGCTATGAGATGCCACAGACTGTTTGAGATGGCACAGGAAGATGAGTGTTTTGGCATTTGGTGAAAAGCAACTGTCTTTATCTATACTTTTTCATTCGCTTCTTCTTGGGCCCTGAGAGTTGGCTAATTTATTGGCTTCAGTTGAGGGCTTCTGCAGTAACATTTATATTGCATTACTTTGCATAATTCTAAATCTAAGTTCCCATTGCTTTCATGACAGTTTTTAATAAAAGCGCATTTACAACATCATAAAATCAAAACAAGATGACTTCACTTAAAAAATGGTTGTGGGATGTAGCGTTGTTTGAAATACCCAGTTGGATGCCTATCCATTTAGTCGTCTTTACTGTTTAGTCTGCAAAAATGTCTGTTTTTCAATCTGAAATAGGTTAGGTTTAGTTGTGGTATAGAGCATAAATATTAGCGCATCAACATTAGGATGAAGGAGACTCCATCATGATTAAGAGTTTGTGCATTATAACGCTCTGAAGCAGTGTAGTGCGCATGTTATGTGGAGTAATTGTTTGCTATGTGAAACCAGTTTAGTTCCTCTTGACTTTTAGAGTGAATTAATTCAGTCTGAATAACTTACTGTCAGTTTTCAGCATGCTCCACTGCTCGTCCTTATCGCAGCACTTCACACGCGTCCCACGGCGAAACCTCAAGATCTTTATCATATCACTGGATTCACACCTCACGTTTGAGGTTTTAAATAAAAGCTATGTATTTTATGCTTTATTTACTTTTACTTTACGAAGTTGTACTTTTATTTATTTATATTTATGCTTTTATTTATACATTATGCTTTTTTTGTTTATTTATGCTTTTATGCATTCATTTATGCTTTTTATGCATTTATGCTTTATTTGTTCATTTTTTTTATTTCTACTTTTCTTTAGAAACTAAGTTCTGTAAATCTAAAAAGATAGAGATACTGTTTCTTATGGCCATATGTAAATGTTGCATTATTTGTTTTTCTAATAATGGTTTTGCAGTTCATTTCATATGCAAATTTGATGCTTTATTCAATATTCAAAATTCCTAATTTCAGCTTACATTAACTTGTCGACCGTAATCATTAAAGTGTTTTCTTATAGTGATAATATATGCAATAATTATTGCACAGCTGTTGTCTTAATGTATATTTTGGACATAAGTAGGAACAACATGATGTCATGGGTGTGTTGGGCAGGAAGTATCACTCTTTTCATCAGTATCTGATGATGATTTGTTTTAAGTCTAATGAAATCTTCAAACCGAATTCTTCCCTATGGCTGAAATCTAAATCTGAGGTCACTTCGGGTCACCCTTCACATCTGAGCCGTAATTAACAGTCTAATGATGTTGAGTGAAACGACTTGCGTTTTGATCAGTGTGTTTAACACGGCATGATTCTCACCTTGTCTGCAGTGATTATGTGGCCACATCAGATCATCTCATAATTAAACAAAGCCATTATTAAACCTTTGTGCTGTTGGAAGAGACGTGACAGCCAAAAATATCAAATATCCGAAATATCAGGAAGATACTCTAGGTTATTTATTTATTAATTTTCGATCGTTAAATTCAGTGTGTGTGTGTGTGTGTGTGTGTGTGTGTGTGTGTGTGTGTGTCTCTCTCTCTCTCCTCTCTCTCTCTCTCTCTCTCTCTCTCTTTCTCTATATATGTATGTATATATGTATATATATATAATATACATACACACATATAATATACATCCATATATACACACACACACCACGCACACATATATATGTATATATGTATGTATGTATGATATATGTATAATGTATATATATATACCACACATATATATACATATATACATCCATATATACACACACACACACACACACATTATATATATATATTATATATATATATAATATATATTTTATTAATTATTATTATTTAAATATACATACACACATATATAATATATCCATATTATATATATATATATATGTATGTATGATTATATATATATATGTGTGTGTGTGTGTATATATATATATATATATATAGATATTTATATATCAATATCAATATTTATATATAAATTACATACACACATCTAACATATATACATCCATATACACACACACATATATAAATATATATATATATAATATATATATATTATATAATATATATAATATATTACACACATATATAACATATATACATTACACACACACTATACATACACACATATATACATATATTCATCCATATACACACACCACATATATATATGTATGTATGTATGTATATGTATGTATCTATATATCTATATATATATATATATATATATCTATATATATATATATATATATATATATAATATATAATATATATATATATATATATATATAATTTTTTTTCCCGTATTACATTAACTTAAGTATGCTTTGTATTAATAATTACAATAGTTTGAGTTTCTCAAATTTTGCCTGTTAAACTTTTTTTTTTTACCTGTAGTTTGTTGTACACGAGAAAATCTACCAGTTTGTCATAGTGTCGACATCAGCTATATTCATGATTTAATTTATTTGTATTAGTGTCCCATAAAGCACATATAGATTTCTTTTTTCCATCACATTTGAAGTGTGTGTATTGATAGTTTTGATTTCAGACGTGTGGAGGAATCTTTCCCACAATATAGTAAAGAGATGGCGCGAGATGAAGTGGAAGGTGGAAAAATGTGTGAGAGAGACTGACTGTTCACGGTCTTCTCACTTTACTCACGATTGTCTGAAGACAAGAAACACTCTCTGAAAGCAAACACTCGCCTTTTCCAGCTCTTTTTAGATGTGCTTCAAAAATAGACGTGAAGAGGAGAAACCTGTAATGAAATGTCATGTTTTGGAATGTTATTTTATTTTGACACATCTTTGCTAACAACTAGCTAACAAGCTAACTCTTTTTAGTGTTGTGATCTAAATCACTGTGAGGGGAAATTTGGCGGAGCTTGTTAATTCGAGAGACTCATTTGATGGCATCAGTAATAGCCCATTGGTCTGTTTTTCACATGTTCGTATATGTGTCGCTAGTTAGCAGCATATTAGCATAACAAATGCAACACTGTTTGTAAAAGTCAGCATTAAAAGTGATGTTCAAAACCCATTGTGCTTTTGTAACATGATGTATTTCCCAAGGTAAATTGCTGTGTTTACTTTAAAGTGTTTTTGTTCCATATTGAGGTGTTTCTTTTTCCATTGAGGACCTTTTGTCTATCTCTCCACAGAATGTATGACGTTGGAGGCCAGAGGACGGAGAGGAGAAAGTGGATCAGTTGTTTTGAGGATGTGAGGGCCGTGCTGTTCGTTGTGTCTCTGAGTGGATACGACATGACGCTAGTGGAAGATCCATCTATGGTAAGAGAACGTGTCATTTTGCGTTCACCTACTACATCAAACAGAAGATGTCACTGAACACTGATCACCATGGTGTTATTTAAAGCTGAAGTATGCAATTTTTAGATGGTAAAAATGGTATGCTTGTATTTTTTAAAGTGTTAATTAACAGTAATATATTATACATAAATTATGTTTTTTTTTTTTAATCTACATTTTTCATACACTACTTCTGGAAAATTCTATAGGAGTAATAATTATTTGGATTTTAAAATTAAACATTTTAATCAATTATATTGATGTATTTTTTTTTAAACAACTCCCTGAAAAGTATAATTGTAAATACTGAAAACAACATTTACTTTTATGTATTTATCAAATACTTAATTTGAATATTTTACAGTATTCATTTAATGTAACATTCTAAAACTAAAATTTAGTAAGACAAAAATAAGCATCATTACTGTATTTTTATAAAATGTTTCCAAAAGCTATTTATTAATATAATGCAATAATGTAAGCGATATATTATATTTGGATTACAAGTTTATTTTAGCACATTTTTTCCACACGCCAGTATTTTTAGTTTTGCTTTAAATTAATTTGTTTAGGTTTGCTGTTCATAATAAATGTTGTTTATAATGAATGCACTATAATTTTTTTTATATTATATTTTTAAATTCATGTGCATGTTAATTTAATTCATGTGTATTTACAGTGTTTATAATGTTTGTGAACATTTTATTTTATTTACCGGTATTTACATTTATTTCTGAATGTAATACTAAAATGTGACATACATCAATGCAACAGATATATATTTTTTGTTTGTTTTGTTTGGTTTGTTTTTGTTTTGTTTTGTTTTTCAGTGCAAAATTGACATGTTACAATTCTGGTATTAATGCTGAAAATAACATTTAATATTTTACTGTTTTTATTTAATGTACTACTAATGTAACTTTAGTAACACAAACATAAAATTAGTTTACTTAATGTGAGTCTGAGTGTTAATACAACACACACATTGTTCAAACGCACGGACCTCAGCTTTTCAGTCGCCTCTCATATATGACATCACGAGAGAGCATCATGGGATCTCATGGGAATGACAGCTCATGTTTTTAATTTGTGCTCTTGTTTAGAATCGACTGCAGGAGAGTCTCAAGCTGTTCTCATCAATCTGCAATAACGTCTTCTTCAGAAGTACTTCTATGGTAAGAAACGGCTCAATTATCAGAGAGAGCTCATCCAATCTCATCCCATTAGCTTGAGAGGAGTGTTGTCAATCAAGAGACGACGCAAAACGCCCAACACATGACCCAAAAAAACCCCAAAACACTTTATTTGATGCATACTTGCGCACATTCACAAGAGGGATAAAGCTGCATTTGTTAATACTAGAGGTTTTTTTGTGTAGAATGTTGTATGTATGTATGTGTGTGTGGTGTGTGTGTGTGTGTGTGTGTGTGGTATATATATATATATATATATTATATATGTATATATATATATGATATATGTATATATATATGTATATATATGTATATATATATATATGTATCTATATATATGTATATATATGTATATATATATATGTATATGTATAATATATATATATATCTATATATATATATATATATATATATAGTATATATATATATATATTATATATATAAGACTGATCTATGGATCGATGAATGGATAGATGATCTATAGATGGATGAATGGATAGATGATCTATAGATGGATGAATGGATAGATGATCTATGGATGGTTCGATGAATGGATGGATGAATGGATCTGTGGATGGATGGATGGTTGGATCTATGGATGGATAGATGGATCTATGGATGGATGAATGGATCTATGGATGGATGGATCCATGGATGGATGAATGGATCTATGGATGGATGGATCCATGGATGGATGAATGGATAGATGGATATTTGGATGGATGGATGGATGGATCTATGGATGGATGGATGGATGGATGGATGATGGATGGAGATGGATCTGTGGATGGATGGATGATGATGGATCTATGGATGGATAGATGGATCTATGAATGGATGATGGATGGATGGATAGATGGATCTATGGGTGGATGAATGGATGGATGGATCCATGGATGGATGGATGGATCCATGGATGGATGAATGGATATTTGGATGGATGGGTGGATCTATGGATGGATGGATGGATGGATATTTGGATGGATCTATGGATGGATCTATGGATGAATGGATGGATGGATGGATATTGAATGGATGGATGGATGGATGAATGGATAGATGGATATTTGGATTGATAGATGGTTGGATGGATGGATCTATGGATGAATGGATGGATGGATGGATATTTGAATGGATGGATGGATGGATGAATGGATAGATGGATATTTGGATGATAGATGGAGGATGGATATTGGATGGTGGATGGATGGATATTTGAATGGATGGATGGATGGATCTATGGATGGATGAATGGATAGATGGATGGAAGGATATATAAATATTTTAATAATTTTCAATAAATTTCGATACATTTACCACACACACACACACACACACATAGTAATTTTTGTAATTATGGTAATAATAATGTATTTTGTAATAATGGTAAAAATAACATTTTCAAATGTTTTCAGATGTTTCTGATTAAGATTTTAATCAAATCTGAATGTTTAATTTTCTAATGCACTTTCTGGTGTTATTTTTGGTTAGTTTTTAGTTTATAGTAGTTTTTGATAACTTGCTCCGCCTCTGAAACGACTTTCCATTTCTGCTGACATCATCAAGCCGTCTAATTTTTAACCCCTCCCCTGCATTCTGTCATAGGCCTGTTTTCACAATCTAATCAATTCCACTTAATAATCATTTCGTCTTCAAATAAAAATCAAATACGCCACAATACCGAAATCTTTTTGTGCTGACATTAACGTTACGTCACCTGTTAGCCCGATGTCAGGGAGTTCTTCTGGACCTCCATCTCATTATAAACTCTGTTGTACGACTCCATTGCGATCACCTGATGAAAGAGTCTGTGGTTCGTTCAGACGTTTCATTCGCCGATTACTGTAGCTTGCTTTGGTAACCTCGTAACATCTTCCCTCGTAATTACGGCCCACGTCGTCAGTTAGCCCAGACTTTGTTATAATTGCCCATGTCGTTTGGTAATTAAACTAGCAGGCGTATTTTAGCTCGTCCCCGTGGGTGACGGTGGTCCTCTTGTTTTCTGTCTATTTATCGTACGCCCTCCGTAAACCTCTTCCTGAGTAATGAGGTGCGCTAACTGCCCTTGTTAAGATGCGTTTTATAGCCACGTTAGTCATACTCTGCTGTTTTGAAATGCTGTGCAAAATCATTACTGGGCCAAGTTGTTAATTAAGCCATTATAGTGAGCCACACTTGCTGTTTTCTCTCTCTCTCTCTGTCATCTTTTGTGAACACCGAGGTATTAATCATTTTATTTTGTCAAGTCGGTCTTTGTAACCACACACACACAACTTTCTTCTCGAAGACTTTCTAGAGATGTTGTTTTTTTACTAATCAATACTTGTCCTAAATGATTGATTTTACAGAGCGACTGGTTGATGGGTGTTGTCCGTCTCGATCCAGAGTGACGTGTAAGTGTTTCTCCTTGTTTTGCAGATATTATTCATGAACAAGATTGATCTTTTCCAAGAGAAGATTCTCCACTCCGGGCGTCATCTGCGGCATTACCTTCCCCAGTTCAGAGGTGAGAGACGGATCTGTGATATACAGATGAATCCCGCTTATTCCCTCTGCTGAATGCTTGAAGAAAGTGTAATATTTACTTCAGCTGCTCACAGAGCTTCATTTGTTGACTCATTTCCTTTATTAAAGCAGAGATTTGGCAAGCTTTTCTGTCTTCAACTGCTCCCAAACATATTCTTTCTTTATTTCATTTGTTGGTTTATTGTCTTTCTTTGATTTAGTTGTTTGTTTCATTTGTTAGTTCTCTTTCTTTTGTTTGCTTGTTGGTTATCTTTTGTTCTTTCTTTCGTTTGTTTGTTCTCATTCTTTTGAACATTCATTCATTTTGTTCCGTTTTTTTTGTTTATTCCTTTTGTGTCATTAGTGCTTTGTTTATTTGTTCTTTTTATGTTGTTTTCTTTTGTTCTTTAATTTGTTTCTTTCATTCATTACATTCCATTTTGTTCATTGTCTTTTGTTTATTAATTTTCTTTTTTCCAATTCTTTCATTATTTTGTTCATTCTCAATTTTTTCCTTCTGTTTGTTCTTGTTCTTTTTGTTAGTTTGTTGTCTTTATTTGTTTATTCTCTTTTGTTCATTCAGTTGTTTGTTAGTTTGTCTAAGTACATTCTTTGTTCTCTTTTTTTTGTTTCTTTATTTTTCATTTACTGACAATCCTCATTTTGGCTGCGTGAGATTCTCCAGCTTTGTTGTTGTTGAGCAACTGAAGTATGAGCTGTTAAAGCTCCGCCCTTTTCTGGAAAGGGGGAGGGGAGCAGAAACTCATTTGCATTTAAAGGGACACACACAAAAACGACGTGTTTTTGCTCACACCCAAATAGGGGCAAATTTGACAAGTTATAATAAATGATCTATGGGGTAATTTGAGCTGAAACTTCTCAGACACATTCTGGGCACACCAGAGACTTATATTACATCTTGTAAAAGGAGCATTATAGCTCCCATTTTGCTTCATTCTTTTTCATTTACTCTCTTTTGTCTGTTCATTCTTTTACAATTGTTTGTTTTATTAATCATTTGTTTGTTCACTTTCTTGTTAGTTCATTCATTCAGTTTGTTCATTCTCTCTGTGTTCTGTTTTCTTCTTGTTTGTTTCTTTCATTTCTTTCTTTTTCTTTCTTTTTCTTTCTTTCTTTCTTTCTTTCTTTCTTTCTTTCTTTCTTTCTTTCAGACTCTGTCGTCCACTATCACTGTCCTTCCATTAAGACTGAATCCACCATGTCTCTGTGAGTTTGTAGTTTGGCGGTCTAATCAGCTGGAATGGATCCTGTAGTTTTTACCTCAGGGAGAAAAGGTCAAGACGGATGAGGCTGGAAATTTCTCGCATAACATTGTCTTCACTCTCCCTCCCCCTCTTGTATATGACAAAGTTAATCTCGATTCGGATAGAAGATTACAATAAAACCTTTTTACAACTACATTTCACCTGGCATCAGGCATCATGCAAATGTCAATTTAGCATTGGAGGTTTAGAGATTGACCTCCTGTTCATCAGTCCTGCCACTTGGAGAAGATCTCGTCAGATATGCATAGACTGATTTCATTTCTTTTCTACTGGGGAAAACTCAATTACATCCACTTCACAAATCTTCTCTCAGATGAACAGTGTTTCCTGTTAATGCATAATTCATCAGAAATTGATGTTTTTGTAGTGCTCTCCTGTTTTGTTTTTCTGAACCAGGGGTTATTAAACATGATTCATGTAGCTATATGTTTTGAAACTGCTGACTTGATACTCCTTAGAGAAAATACTGTTTAACCTTTGCAACGGAAAACTTATCAAGTGTATATATAATGCATTTATATTACTGTTGTTACTGTAAATAAATGTAGCCTTGGTCTTCTTTCAAAGAAGTAAACTCTGTGTGTTTTGTTCGCAGGTGCCGACTGTGATGTGGACGGTGCCGCCCGGTTCATCGCCGCCATGTTCGTGTCTCTCAACACCACGCCCAGCAAGCTCATCTACCATCACTTCACCACAGCCACCGACACCTCCAACGTGCAGGTAGTTTTCCAGGTCGTCATGGACACCATCATCAAGGAGAACCTGGAGGCTGTGTCTCTGCTCTGAGTCCAGAACGATTCCCCTTTAAAAGCTGAATAAAGACTCATGGATGATGCTGATGCTATTTATTATATATGATGCTCTGATATTAATCAGAATGGAGCGACTGCACACTTTTCATGTAGCAATAACCGAATTTATGCTTCTCTTACTTAAACACCAACTGACAGAATGACAAAATTTTAATAACTGTCCTGTTTAATAATCTCAATCACATGTTACGCTGTGAAAGTGTATAATATGGTTTTAAAAGAGTAAATTGTACTGTCGTGGGAGGTCAAGTTGCTCATTCATGCATCCCATAATTTTCCACCTGACATCGCTTCCTGTGTGTACGTTACCATGGTTAATAATGACTTATAAAATAACCTTTTCTCCTTGTGTAAATCTTTGTTCACCCTGTCAGTCATTTTTTTTTTGCATTATGCATCATGTTTTGCTTTTGACTCATTGGTGATGCAAGGCATTGCACTTTTATAGTTCCATAATTCAATCTGAAATGGTTTTGTTGCACCAAAGTGAGCCACACATCTATATGAAGCATAATCATACCTGTAGCAATTGCGTATTGTTTTGTAAATACATTTGAAATCATGTTACTTTACCATTTTTCCCATTTATTCATTGATATTCCATTGATGGATGTATTTTTGCTATTTAAATTCCGTATTTCGCTTTTCAAAAGCATTTGAGTTACACTTTTGTAAAAGCAAACAAGCCACTGTGAATATAAACGTAATTAAAAACTAACATATATGTATTGGATATTGTTTCGTGCTGATTTCCCACGCACAATGAATGGTGTAAAACAAGTCATATTCATATTTCATATTTTCTCAATGCAAATGCACAACACAAACATGCACACAATGAACGGTATATCTTTCAAGTTTAATAAAATAAAGAAAACATCTTTGAAAGTATTTGCTCATAACAGCGAACTCTTTTTATGAACATGTAATACATCTGGAAGAAGGTACAGGAGACGGGTGGGCGCGAGGGAGAACAGATCGAACAGAAAATACTTCTCTGTTTTGTGTTTTGTTTTATTTATAAATTTAAAGCAGCGAACTTCACATTGTGTGAACCAGGGGTGCTCAAAACTGCTCTCCGAGATTCATTTTCCTGCAAAATACAGCTGAAACTGTGCGTTCAGACTGGAAGTGAATTGAATTTGGTTTGACTTCACTTTTTCGCATTCGCTATATACTAAACCAATATCTGTCTTTTTACAGTACATTTTAATGTCTTGATGGCTGATTTCACTTCATTTAAAAATTATCAATTTTTTGTGTGTCGCAAAACAGCATTTTTAACGGATGTGCAAGGCTTTCCTCGGTATTTTTAGCCGTACAAAACAGCTCGTTATGCTGCTCGATATTCAAACTGGTATTATTTGAATGTATTGTCGTAGTTATAAACGCACTGTTTTGTTGCGCACATAGTTTTGCCGTTTACCTCACTAGTTATTTACCTATAGCAGCTAGTCCCGCACGTTCACAGAAAATAATAGATTTAGAATATAAATCGCAATTTAAAAATGATTAGCATCGCTAGAGAACTAAACATCGCAGGAAAGCAGATCTTCGGGAGCAGCGCTGAACATCCCTGGTGTAAATCAAGTAAACATTCAATGTCAACAGCGCGCCTCACTGCCTTGGCTGTAAATACTCCTGAAATGAAGAGACTTTGGGTCGGGGAGGGAGAGAGAGAGAGAGACGGGTTCCGCTCAGGAGGTGAAGCAGTCCAGCGAATCGAGCGAGAGAAACACGTCTGCTTTGCACCGAAACGTGCTCGAACCGTCCTGAACCAGCTCACAGCTCTGTAGGTTTGGAGAAATGTCCTTTACGCAGATGGCCTGAGGGGAAAAACGGCACAGTAAACCTTAATGGAAGTTACATGTTGTCTTCTTAAGTACATGCTTTGTTAAAATAAAGAAAACAGACAAAAAAGATGTCAAAGAAAATATTTTTTTCTTAAATTTAAGATAGTCTAGTTATATATTATATATATATATATATATATATATATATATATATATATATATAAATGCACAGTAACAAAGTGCATCTTTTAACAATCTTTTGATCATACACATACATTAATAATTCAGGAATGTTCTGAATATATAGGCTATTCATATTTGAATGCACATGAACTATTGATTTGTTATGCTTTGTTAATTGCTCACTTTAGTAATAAGTTTTGCAAATATATACGAGACAAATCATGAAACTGTTTAATGTAACTTCATACATATACATAATTATATAACTATATTATATAATGTTTATTAATTTTATAAGACTTATTTAATTGATAAATTGTGTTATAAAAATGAAATGACGTTTACAAATATTTTATAAACTAAATAATGAAAAAACTTTAATAAACTGCATATTGTGTGTATGTATGTATATACAATATTATCTTCTTTTGTTATCTAAAGTAGGCTATATGTAATAAAACATGTTTTTGATGAAATAATTTACCATGTTTTTAATGACTGGCGTTTGTCTGCTGCTGAGGTCGGGTATCACGCTGTTGGAGACGCCGGGGGTCTCGCCGCTGTCCAGCGCTGATTCGCCCTCAGATCTGCGCACATACGGCGACCTCCGGATCCCGGACAGCAAACCCGAGGCTCTCCCGACGGAATAGTAGCTCGGCCCGGTGGACTGCTTGTACCAGGCGTCTGTAGGATGGCTAGAGATGAGGATGGAAACAGCCACGAACACCAGCACGGATCTGACGGACCTCTCCATTGCGCACTTGACCCAAACGTGTGTTTTGATCTATGATGCCTCGTAGCTTTTGGATTGATGTTCTCCACATCTGGAGTTTATATATATACCCCTCGGAGTCGTGATCTCGTTCGTCATTCCTCACTAGATGATTCATATTTCCGGCCAATAGGATTGATTTGCGCGTCTTTGCGCGTTTGGAGACGGTTGGGGAGACTTTAACGTCAGGTAGATGTGATGTATGACGGGACAATATTGTTTCTCTGTCACCGAGCCTGTCTATGTTGATCAATAAACGTCTTTCTGGCGTCACAGCACAAATTAAAAAAAAGAGAAAATCCCGTGCGTAAAGACGCACATACGCATTAACCAAAGAAAAGGATCAGTATCCAAGTATGTTTAATACTTGCTATAAATTTGAAGGGACTTGAATAGAGTAGAATAGAATAGAAAATGAATATAATTTAATAGAAGAATTCTAAGTGCACAAAATCTGAACATAAAGTCTCATTAATGAATGATTTGAATATTGACTTATTGACTTCTCTGTAATTACACATTTGGATAAACTGCTTTACCATGTTGTCAGATTTATAAATAATCTAAATTAGAGAGCACTTTCAATAAAGCATTTGTAGAAAATTATTATAGAATTATTTGTAGAAAAAACATGTTTAATTTTGGTAAAGGTACAACAACAATAATAAATATAGGATAATATTTGAATAATAGATAACTAAGGAACAACATTTCAAAATTACATTTTTGTATTTAAAATATTTTTGTATTATTACTAAGATAAAATTTAAACAAGAAGCCAAAAAAGCTGTGTATACGTATAATAATAATAATAATAAAGAGGTAAAAATAACATTAATTTGAACATTTGTAAATAACATTAATCTGTGATGGCCTAAAATGAAACATTTAAATGGAGTCTTATTGCCTTTTTGCTCTCTATTGTAATAAAAACACACCAATGTTAGAGGTTCAAATAAAGAAAATGAGATAATGTTGACTAATTTTGTTATTCAAAATGTTTATTAACATTTTCAATATAAAAGCTACAAATATAATCTTACAATTCTCATATTAAACCATTTAAACAGTGAATCTGAACCATAAAACCATTTAATCTTACGCACTCATAGTCCATTATACAAGGGTCTGCACTGCGGTTCCAGCTTAGTCTCGAGAACCGCATCCGGCTCGCACACCCACGGATCCTCCGTTTGCCACTGCCACTTCAGCAGCTGCTCCCTCAGGCTCTCCAGAACCGGGGCGTAGGTTGGATCACCAGCGAGATTCCGCCTCTCTGTCGGATCCGACTGGATGTCAAACAGCTCCCACCTCTCCCGGTAGTAATACTCGTTTAGAGTCTTGAACCAGCCTGTGGGCTGGCCCGACCGGGTCCGGTTTAACAGATCCTGGAAGGTTGGGGACACGTAGAAGTCCTGGTCTATAGGAAAGGGCATGCGGTAGTGAAGATTGTGCAGCAGCCGGTAGGGGCCCTGGTGGATGGAGCGCATCGGGTAAAACATAGTGACCTCGTGGAGACTCTGGCTGGCGTAGACGGTGACCCAGGACGGTTCTGAGCTCAGGGCCGGGAGGAGAGACCGACCCGTCAACTCAACCGGACGACCACCTGAGAGACTGTACGACGGATACGGCAAAGAGAACCAGTCCAGTATGGTGGGAGTGATATCTGGGGGAAAAATTAGAGATGCTGTTGAATCAAGTACATACAAACAGAACATGTTACCTTGGTTATAATCTGTCAGTAAATAGAAAGATTTGACCTTAAACAGAATCAAGTGAAAAGGAGCAATAGTGAGGCACGCCATTTTCTTATATCGTACAAACAACTTGCAATTCGTACAGCTAGAAATTATGTTGACAGTAATATGTCAGTAAATAGAAGGAAATGACCTTAAAACACTTAATCAAGTGCAAAAAGGTGCAATAGTGAGGAACGCCACTTTTTAAATATCGTACGAACAACCTGTGATTCGTACAAATGGAAAATGTTGTTACAATAATCTGTCAGTAAATAGAAATAAATTACCTTAAAGTGATAGTTCACACAAAAATTAAAATTATCCCTTAATTTACTCACCCTCAAGCCATTCTAGCTGTATAAGACTCATTTCTCAGGTGAACACAGTTGGAGTTATATTAAAAATATCCTGGCTCTTCCAAGCTTTATAATGGCAGTGAATGGGGGCCGAGATTTTGAAGCCCAAAAAAGCGCATCCAACCATCATAAAAGTAATCCATACGGCTCCAGGGGGTTAATAAAGACCTTCTAAACTATAATAACCAGTTTCCGGCAAACATTCGTACACAGGTCGACTTACGGCGGAAGCGTAACCTCTGATGCGACGTATGATGTATTGATGAACACAGAAATGCAGAGGATAGTCGCAAATTAGAAGTCTAAAACAAGAATTTTTTAAGAGAAACGTCTGAGTATTTAAGAGTAGAGGAGATTGAGTTTGTTGCACAGCCCTATTTGTTTGAACCGTGAGAAGCGTCTAAGCTTAAGATACTCCTACATCCTACATCATGCATTGCAACAAAGGTTACACTTCCGCTGTAAGTCGACTTGCATATGGATGTTTGTCGGAAGCTGGTTATTATAGTTTATTTAGTTTAAGTTGTATGCATTGTTTTTTTTTCTTACAAAAATCCATCGCTTCACTTCAGAAGGCCATTATTAACCCCCTGGAGCCATATGGATTATATTTATGATGCACTTTAAAATGTAATTAGTTGAGTTTACTTAGAAAGCTTAATTAAACTGTTGGGTTTACATAAAAAACTTAAGGAAACCGATTGCCTTAAATTTAGCAAGTAAGTTAACTCATCATTTTGAATTGATAAAACTAGCTACCACACAGTACAGAGTACGTAGAAATTGAGGATTCACTGTAAAATATAATTAGTTGAGTTTACTTAGAAAGCTTAATTAAACTGTTGGGTTACATAAAAAAACTTGAGGAAACCGAGGATTGGTAATTCAATTTTACAAATTGAGTACTTAGTTCAGTCATGTTAAAAATCTTGTTCACATTATGTAGAAACTGCCTTAAATTTCTCAAGCATTTTTTACTCAAAGTTGCAACAATGGACCATACATTTATTTGTATTTATTAAACTGGAGATACTGTTGAAAATAATAAAGTTTGATGTCACCATCATGGTGGAAAGTGTTTGCTTTAGTTGGGCTTGACCTTGACTTTTAACATTAGTGTTTCTCTGGCTGTCATAACTCAGTGTTTGTAAAGACACAGCTGTTATGGTGAAAAAAGCCAAGGGAAATGCTGGGATTGATCTGTTGGATCTGTACTTAATGTCATCATCAAAAATCCACAGATTTCATTCCAAGGTTTGTACTTGATCAAAAGTGTGCTTTGTCACTATAAACAATTAAATATTTTATTGCTGAAACTAGATCAAGAGAGTGAGCATGGTTGAGATCATATGTTTTTAATATTATATTTGGCAAAAAACATTTTGGACTACTTTTAGACACACAGAGACATCAATAATCAGCGTATAAATCTCAACAACGGTGACATGCAATGCATGCTGGGAGCCATCATAGTATAAAACTCATCCATGGCTCCAGCATGCAGCATGAAGCATGTCACCGTGTTGAGATTTATACACTGATTCTTGATGTCTCTGTTTGTCTATATAGTCCAAAATGTTTTTGACTAACATATTAAAAATATGATATCAACAGTGCTCTGTCTCTTGCTATAGTTTCATTGATTATTAAAAAAAAACTTATTTGTTTTTAATGACAAAGCACACTTTTGATCAAGTATAAACCTCAGGATTAAATCTGTGGGTATTCAATGATATCATCAGGAAAGATGCAATAGATCAATCCAGCATTTCTCTTGGCTTTTTTCACCATAACAGCTGTGTCTTACAAACACTGAGTTACGACAGCCAGAGAAACACTAATGTTAAAAGTCAAGGTCAAGAGCCCAACTAAAGCAAACACTTTTCCACCATGATGGTGACATCAAACTTTATTATTTTCAACAGTATCTCCAGTTTAATAAATACAAATAAATGTATGGTCCATTGTTGCAACTGAGTAAAAAATGCTTGAGAAATTTAAGGCAGTTTCTACATAATGTGAACAAGATTTTTAACATGACTGAACTAAGTACTCAATTTGTAAAATTGAATTACCAATCCTCAAGATTTCTAAGTACTCTGTACTGTGTGGTAGCTAGTTTTATCAATTCAAAATGATGAGTTAACTTACTTGCTAAATTTAAGGCAATCGGTTTCCTTAAGTTTTTTATGTAAACCCAACAGTTTAATTAAGCTTTCTAAGTAAACTCAACTAATTACATTTTACAGTGTGGATGGATGCACTTTTAGGGCTTTAAAATCTCGCCCCCCATTCACTACCATTATAAAGCTTGGAAGAGCCAGGATATTTTTTTATATTACTTAAATAGTGTAAGTCTAAAAAAAGATAGTCATATACACCTAGAATGGCTTGAAGGTGCGTAGATCATGGAATAATTTTCATTTTTGGGTGACCTATCCCTTTAAACACTGAATCAAGTGCAAAAAGGTGCAATAGTAATATCGTACGATCAACCTGTGATTCATACAAACAGAAATTGTTGATACATTGACAATTTCGTACAAACAGAAAACGTTGTTACATTGGCAATCTGTCAGTCAACAGAAAGATTTGACTTTAAACACTGAATCAAGTGCAAAAAGGTGCAATAGTGCACACACCATTGTTAACAATCTGTCATTTGGTAGAAAAATAGTTGTACTATTATTTCTATTACAAATAGATGTTTTGCTTTTCATTATCTTATGAATATCTTTTTGTAAAAGCTATGTTACATTCATCCAAACTTGTAATTCAGGAGAAAGATGATTGTTCTATCATCTGGTCTAAAACATCTGAATGGTGCAGTAGCAAGATTATGTGTTTCACAGTCCTACAAATAACTGACTTTTTGTAAAAAAAAAAAAAATATATATCAGTTGTCCTGGGCTTAAACACAGAGACAAATCTGAAAGATGTTCTATTTCAGCACAGCACAAATAGTTTGCGAAACTAATAATGGTATAAATCTGTCATTCAGTAGAGAGCTGTTCTATTATCTGGCCTCAAAAACAGGAACAAGTGCATGAAGGTGTATTAAAACTAGGCTTACTGCACCACCTAGTGGTTAAAGCAGTTACAGCACATCTTAAACCCATGAAGGACTTTGTTCTGTGCACATTAGTTTATTTACATGTTTAAAGAATAATCCAGCAGTGATTGGCTCTTACCCAGCAGACTGACGTAGGCCTGGCTGATCTGTCCCCAGCGCTGCCGGTGTTCAGGTGAGGAGACCAGCATGGGTTCCTTCACACCTGAGCTGTACAGGTTAGTGCGTCCGTTGGGGAACGGAATTCCATTATCCGAGCTGTAGATCACCAGAGTGTCATTTTCAAATCCCGCATCCCGTAGTTCTTGAAGAACCAGACCAATACCTTCGAAATCAAAACACCGGAATTGTTGTGAAAACCTATGCAAGCACATTTTTAAATATTTCTGTGAATGACGTAAAATATAACCTTGGTCCAGCCGGCTGACCGTTGTGTACTGGGCTGCTATGTCCGCCCTTGCTGCAGGAGTGTCCGGAATAAAGTACGGAACCTATAGTTAGATATTAAGAGACTGATGGTTGGGAATTTCAACTACTGTCTTTTAAATTTTTCTTTATTTGTAAGGCTCACCTTAACCTGGTCTGGAGAGTAATACTTCGGCTCCCAATCCTGAATTCTTCCCATTCCACTCTCTCCATTCCCAAACTTTTCACAGAACACTCCATACTGAGGCTGGGAATGGCCACAGCGGTGAGGATCATGGAACGCCACATAGAGGAAGAACGGCCGTTCCTCTTCCGTCGTATTTCTCTCCGCCTTCTGGCTCTGGAAGAACTTCCGAACAAGGAGCTTAATCTTGGTGATATTCCGACCCACCTGCAGCACGGAATTGGTCTCTTCTGTGTAGGCGAAATCGAATGGGTATACAGGGCCCGGACCAACGTGTTTTTTCCCGATGATTCCTTTCCAAAGAAAATCAATCATGAATTTGTAAAATTCAGAATTTTTCCAAGATTCACTCGTTTCAAATGTTTCAAATAACACTTGTTTCAAACATTTTAAATAATATGTTCAAAAGTTTAGCAACAAATCATATAAGATGGCTTGCTTTCTATACTGGCTTTTTGCATCCAATAAGCAAAAAAAAAAAAGTGTTCAAAATTTGTACGAAAATTTGTACCATTCATAAAAAAACAAATTGTCCTACCAGCACAATCTCATGGCAATTCGTAATTATTTTATGTATTCATTCATACAAACTTGTTTGCATGTTTTCATACAATCTGCACATTTTCATATGACACAATTTTCCCCCCCAGTGATTCCTTTTCAAAGAAATCAACCATCAATTTGTAAAATTCTTAATTTTTCCAAGATTCACTCATTTCAAATGTTAAGTAAAAAATCATAAGATGGTTTGCTTGCTATACTGGCTTTTTGCTTGCATGGCAAGGCCAGACTGATATATCTTCTACAAGATATATCAGTCTACAAGATATATCAGTCTGGTCAATCTGGTTCGAGTCAACTCCAAACCGTACCGTGCAATCAGATTCGTTTATTTCAGTGACGCGAACAGCGTCACTCTAGTGCGGTGAAAGTCCCTTCAATATCAACAAAGATTGAGCACGGGAGACCCGAGAGTTTGTTCTATTCAGCCGTGAATTCAGTTTTAAATGACCAAAAACACATTCATTATTTACTTTTCGCTGTTGACTCTCTTGTCGCTTTGCTAACGTCATATCCGCCCTTCTCTGATTGGTTTACTCCGCTTCCTGTTTGCTCGGATTTGCTCCCGCCCTAGAAATCGAATTGATTCAATGGCCGACCAGACTCATCCGCTGGTACAGTGGTGAGGCTGGATTTTCTAGGCAAGATTTTTGCACCAATTAAACACAAAAAGGTGTTCAAAATTTGTCCAGATGAGGTTTGAGATGTACTGAACTTCCCTCCACCTACATCCCGAATAAAGATCATCTTTTTGAAATACTCCTGATGGAAGACTAGGTTGCACCTTTAGCTGTAGTAAGTGATTAGGTGTAAGCGGTTTTAAGTCATTTGGGTCACCAGAAGTTGTTGTTAGTGGTCGATTGTTTAATATGGCTTCTACTTCACACATAACTGTTTCCAAGCTTTCGTCATCAAGAGTCTGTTGCCTTGTGATTGACAGAAGAATCCTTTTGATCATGCAAATTATGACAGTAATTCTTTCCTTCTTAACTTCAGGATCAATTGGTTCAATCAGAGTTGAAGTGGTATCCTGGGCCACTCCTGTTCTGATCTTTGAAGAAAGACTGGACCATTTCTCCATAGGCTACATTTTAGAAGCGCATCAGCAGTTAAACCACGCAAAACTGAATCTGCTGGGTGTTGATGTATCACCACTGACCTACATTAGTTTCGTTTCTAATGTACTTCAAAACTAAAGCGCTATCAGTCCAGAATCCTGAATTGTCCAACTGCAATTGCAGTTCTGTGGCTAACAACTTGTCCATCCGTACTGCAAGCACTACTGCAGTTAAGTCCATTCTTGATATGGTCATTGATTTCAAGGGTGCCACTCTTGACTTTCCCATTATGAATGATACATGAATCTTTCCTCGTGCATTGATCAGTCAAAGGTAGGTCACAGTGCCTTTTTCACTTGCATCACAAAAATGATGCAACTGGGCTTGAGTAACATCTTCAAAGTGACTCCATAATGGAGTCTGGAATTCTGTCATCCCATCCATTGCTAAGCTTACAAAGCTCTTGCATGATGTATTTTGCAGTAAAAATGAAAGGGGCTACAAATCCAAGTGATAATATTCCTCTTCTACTGAGTGTTTGGTTCTGTGGTGTAACCTTAAACTTGAATGTGTCCCTTTCAACAGACCAATGAACTCCAAGGACTCTTTCAACAGGAAGGTTTTCAGAGTCTAGGTCAAGATTTTTCACCTCCTTCATCTATCCTCTTCAGGTATTGATGCCAAAACTTGTCTACTGTTAGATATCCACTTGACGAGACGAAAGCCTCCTTGAGAGCAGAGCGCACAAAGTTCGTTGTAAAGCACATTTGCTTGCTTTTCTGTAGGAACAGACACGAGACAATCATCAACAAAGAAATTGTTCTTTACCACATGAATGACCTCTTGTCTTGTTGTTCTGTTGTTCTTGTTGTCTTCCTATGTTTTTCTCAAAGCATCACTTGCACAACTTGATGAAGATGTAGCTCCGAATAAATGCACTGTCATTCTGTATTCAGCAACATCACCCTTTGGCCACCACAAAAAGCGAAGAAAGTCTTTGTCAGCTTCAGCAACTTTGACTTGATGAAACATGCCTTCTATGTCAGCCATTAGGCCAACTGTCTCCTTTCGGAAACGAAGCAAGACACCTAAAAGTGTGCTAGTGAGACTGGGACCTTGGATTAGTTCATTATTGAGTGACATTCTACGAAAAGAAGCCGAGCAATTGAAAACAACATGAATTGTGACCTTTTTTGGATGATATACCCCATGGTGCGGTATCTACCACACCTTGCTACTGTCCCTTTTAAGCTCTGTCTGGGGTACCATCTCAGCCTGTCCCTTTTCTATGACATTTTCTAAAAAGTTGATGTAATCGTCTTTAAATATTGCATCCTTTTCAAACTCTCTGAGCAGGTAAGACATACGCTGAAGAGCTATTTGGTAATAGTTAGGCATTTTAACATTGACATTCTAACTGGTAATGTCCATCCTTGAGTTTAGCATTCTCCATTATGCTCATGAACCTTTTGTCCTCTTGTGACATCTCTGTCTTTTCTTTGTATTCCTTTTCTGGGAAGTCATGATACTGCTGCACCAGCATGCTCTTCAAGTCAGATGCTGAGATGCGGTTTGTATAAACCACTGGATCCCTTTCTGTTTGACAATGATCATCGAGGCCATTAAAGTGTTAGTTCACCCAAAAATTTAAATTATGTAATTAATTACTCACCCTCATGTCATTCCACACCCGTAAGACCTTTGTTCATCTTGAGAAAACAAATTAAGATATTTTTGATAAAATCCAATAGCTCAGTGAGGCCTGCATTGCCAGCAATAACACTCCCTGTTTCAATGCACAGAAAGCAACTGAAGACATATTTAAAACAGTTCATGTGAGTACAGTGGTTCAACCTTAATATTATAAAGCGACAAGAATACTTTTTGTGCGCCAAAAATAACAAAATAGCGACTTTAATCCAAAATCTAGTGATGGGCAATTTCAAAACACTGCTTCATGAAGCTTCGAAGCTTTACGAATCATTTGTTTCAAATCAGTGGTTCGTAGCGCCAAAATCACACGATTTCAGTAAACGAGGCTTTGTTACGTCATTAGTGTTTCAAAATTTCAATAGTTCATGTGACTTTGGCAGTTTGATACGCGATCCGAACCACTGATTCAAAACAAAAGATTCGTAAAGCTTCGAAGATTCATGAAGCAGTGTTTTGAAATCACCCATCACTAGATATTGTTGAATAAAGTCGCTATTTTGTTATTTTTGGCACATAAAGTATTCTCGTTGCTTTATAATATTAAGGTTGAACCACTGTAGTTACATGAACTGTTTTAAATATGTTTTTAGTAGCTTTCTGGGCATTGAAAGTGTTAATTATCTTGCTGGCAATGCAGGCCTCACTGAGCCATCAGATTTTATCAAAAAAATCATAATTTGTGTTCTGAAGATGAACGAAGGTCTTACGGGTGTGGAACGACATGAGGGTGAGTAATAAATGACATAATTTTCATTTTTGGGTGAACTAATGCTTTAACAACCCAGCCTAGGACCGTTTTTAAGGGCCATCTCCTTGGCTGTTGATAACCTTTCATGGCTCTAACAATTTGGGAGCATTCATCCCTATAAGCAGTCCGAAATCTGCCTTAATAGATGGTATATGGACTTCTTCTTACAAGTATGCCCACTTCTTTAGTGCCTCAGCAGTATTCACCTGTTCCTGCGCTACTGGCATTTCCCTTTGAGTGTACGTGTCCGGGAGTTCATAAAAGACATCACCATCTAAGCTACTAATTGAGACCTGTAAGCACAGTGGTGTTAACAGGTTTTTCTCAGCCCATTGTGTGCAACAGGATTCTTGATTTTTGTCCACAGACTCAAAGCTTCTGTTTAAGAGCCTCAGTGCAAAAGGTTGCAGAGCTTCCTAGATCTAAAAATGCATACATGCATACCACCTGAGCTTTCACTTGCACAGGAATGATTGTAGGTGGAATGATACCGGCCTCTGTATGAGTATTTGCTTCCAAGCAGACTAGTGCACTACTTATAAGTGAATTGCCTGACTGTAGCTGATTATCATCCACTCACTTTTGCATATTCAAAGCTGTCGGGTGTCTAAGCGTGCACTTTGTACATGTCATCCTCTTTTTACAGTTCTTGCAGAGATGTCCTTTGTTCAAGCAGCCACCCTTTTTTTTTTGTCATTTTGTCATCATGAGGTTCTTGGCTGAATTTACAACATTCTTCTAAACCATGTTTTCCTTTGCAGTACAGACCACTCAGCAATGGACTTTGGAAGGACAGGTAATGTGTTCCTGCTTCTTACTATTGTAGCAAAACTGCTTCCTTTGAAAGTTGTGGTGGGTTTGGATTTTGAAGTTTTTGTTGGTTTACTGTCTTCTTCATGCAAATTGCCAAACAATGGTTCTATAATCATATTTACATGTCTTTAAATAAACTCAACTAACTGCTGAAACTGAGGTCTTTTTTCCTTACTGTTCGTAGTACTCATAAGCAGTTCCATTTCTCCCTTAAGCTTGGATACTACACACTTCAAATTAGTGGCATGGTTCATGTCGGCCAACGCATTAATCTCTAACATGGTGTTACAACAGCCACTCAGGAACAATGAAAATTAGTGCAATGCTCTATCATCTTCTGAACAGATAGGGTTCCAGTTTAAAATTATTTCTTGATATGCATTGGCGATAAGGATATCACTTCTTTCTAATAGCCTTTTGGCTTCTTCGTAACCTCTTTGTGGTTCCATATGTTGGCAACCCTTTACAAGACCTTGTGGCTTTCCACTAGTGAATCGCTCAAAGAAAAGCAGTCTGTCACGATTGTTGTTTGTTCTGTCTTCAATACAGTGCTTAAAGGTTCTGATAAAAGTCAGGTAGTCTAATGGGTCCCTGTGGATACAGGAATCTCTCTTGAAGGTAGGCCTGCTAATTTCTGTTCTTTGACTAACATCTGTTATTTTGTTTTGACACTGCATAACATTAACCAGATCCTTCTCTATGCCTGTAGAATGCGATGCCTTTCCATGATATCTTTCCTTTATGGATTCTTGCTTGCGCACTGAAGGCGGCATTGTTCCTTTAACAGATGTCTTTGCATGAACGTTTACAACTTCAGTGCTTTTTTGCATCATATTAGATTTAATTCCTTGACCTTTCACAAATGAGCATTTATCCTCATCCTCTTCTTTCACATCATCATCATCACAGCGATCTTCATCTATTTCTTCATTAGGCACAGATGAACCCAACTGCACAGATATCTTCAGTAGTTAGATATCTTCAACTCAGTGTCCATCAAATCCATTGCTCTTATTTGAGCTTCAGACAAAGCAATGTCTGTTTCAATAGCTAACTTCTCCTTTTTTCTCTTAATTCCAGCTCTTCTCTTTCCAATTGCAATTTCTTTTCTAACGCGGCCGCACATGCAAGTGACTCAGCTTTCTTAGCTTCAGCTTGTCGTCTTATAGAGGAAGCAGTGGATTTACTACGGCTCCTGTTTGTTTCTAGAATTTTTAATACTTTCCTTGTCAGGAGCACTTTCTATCCATGCACATGTCTCTTTTCTTGAATTCTTTAAAATCATTATACCTTGGTGAAAAGCACTATTTGTGATCCCTCTCTCTTTCTTCAACAGGCAAAGCATCTTGCACAGTTTGATGCAATGCAGCAAAGGCATTCATCAGTTTTTTAAATAAACTAAACTGTCTTTTCACATCTTCCCCTTTTATCATAAGATTCAAGAAGTGGCTCGATCGGAGTCCGCTTACTAGTTAACTGCGCCAGCGTTGATTTCCTTGCGTTTTTATGCTTTATTAAGAAGGTGTATTAAAAATATCTATCAGAGCTTCATGGATCTTCATCGTACCTGTGTGGATGTTGGCTTGTTTCAGGAGGAGAGGAAGACTGCGCACTCCATCGAATGAGTTAAAGTGATGAACTCCCTGATGGAGGCCGTACATCCCGTTCTGGTGCTGTTGAGCAAGAAAAAATAGTTCAAGGCAAGTTTATCCATTAGTTTGGGCTAAAAAAGAGACTTTTACATACTGGTTACCTGTGGTAATCCAGTCAGGATGGTGGAACGACTTGGTGAGCAGCTGCTGACGGAGGTGAAGGCGTTCTTGAAGATCACACTGCGCTCAGAAAGAGCCCGAAGATGAGGTGTCTGGACCACAGTGTTGTTGTAGACATCCGTCTCGAACCCACCATCATCAGCTGTGTGATACAATGACAAAACATGGCAAATTTACACAGCACAGAGGTGCTTCTGAGTTGCCATTTAGGTGTCTTTATACAGGCTGTTTAATGCAACCCAGAGGTGGCATAAATGCATTCACACAACAACTGTATACGGTGATGCTAGTGGCTGAGGTGGGTCTGAGCTGGCATCATTTAGTCTGGCTTTTATGCGGTACTGTGTCTTAACACTGAATTTTGAACAGGCACTGCCTTAACTCGCCTATAGAGACATTAACACATCGTAAATACAACACAAACATCACAACAGTATAGAAATATTGTCAAATCAAATATTCATGATTGTGTTTCACTACACACCAATGATGAGGAGCACATTTCTTCTTCTGCACTCTCCTACATCACAACAAACCAGGAAACACAACAGAGTCCACCCGAACAAAAACGACATTTTAGTGTCATTTGCCTCATACACCTCCAGGAATGTTGTTAAAGCAAACGGAAAAGTCTGTAGAACTTTGTTTACACTCGGCGAGACAAACTTCCGCCATGTGGGTCCATCACATGACCACGATCAGCTGACGCGAAGACGTCACACAAAGGGCTGTTTTTCAGTCTGTCAAAAAAACCGCGATTCACGTCAAAGTCGCTTTGATTTCAGCTAGTGTTACATTGTGACTTTATGTTTTGGTGTAAATAATGAGATTACTCCCGGGGAATGTTTCGACTCCGATGAAGCTCGAGGCTCGAATCATTTATGAGGTTTGATCTTTCACATTGTGGCTCTGATAATTGATCTCAACTTTCAGTTTGGTTTGCAAATACGATTTCCAAACAGTTTTTAAACGATATTATTGTTATTATTATTATTATTATTATATTATATTTTAGTGTGTTTTTCCTAAATACGTATTCTTTGATTTACCCTGTGGTTTCATACAGTTCACTGGATACTCAAATCATGAGATTCTTTTAAAATGTCATATGACTCGTGTCAAAGTCTGAGGTAATCAGTTTTAATTATATTTAGGAACATTTCCTTGTTTTTTCTCGATGTTTCGATGATTTTGTTACTGTAAAGTATCTCGGTATTGTAATGCAAAAATAAACAAATCAAACTGTAATGATGTATGTCTTTTAATAATTATTGAGAATTAATTCTTTAATATTTTAGTCTTTTTTACTGTAACGCAAAATACATATAATGATATATTTTTAATTTTAATATAGTTTAATATAGTTTTACACGAATTTTCTAAGGGTATTTTTATGACTTTTTTGCATTTTGCATTTCGTTACTGCTATGCAAAACAAAACTTTGATGTATTATTTTACCTGTAATTTATTTATATCTCATGGAGTTAGTCATTTTAGTCATTTCTAAGGATATTTTTAAGACCATTGCATTTTGCTTTTTGAGATTATTTTAGTAATTAAACATCATTTCCCATAAGTGTAATGGAAAATCTATATATAATGATATATTTTAATTTTAATATATTTAGGCATGAAATTTCTAAATATGTTAAAATACTGTCACAATGAAAAAACATTATTTGTATTAAAATATGCTTCATATGCAAAATGTTTTTGAGAGATTTTGAAATAGTGATTTCACAATTAGCAGCATTTTATAGCTGCTGTCTTGTGGTTTGAGGTTTGCAGTTTTACTAACTAATGCTGTTCAACTGTCCTCAGGTTTACTTTCACAAAGCAAGAAGAGGCTTTCAGGATCTCGAGGGTTTGAAAACCGTACGGCACAGGAGAGCTTGTTAGCACAAGAGATCCATAATTGCTCCGCCCTTCCCATGAACCTTTTGCTCGTCCACACCCTTGAATAATAAAACATCCTGGATGAAGCGCGACAGCTCTTTGTGTAATCCTTGACTGATTCTGATCGTGAACCAATGGTGCTTTGGTGGATCTGAAGGTCTTGATGGAGCGTCTAACAGGACTCCGCTGGAATGCCGCCCTGCGCTCTTGTTTTCCCATCCTCACCTGGCTGCCCAGGTATAACCTGACGTGGCTGAAGATGGACGTGATCGCCGGTCTGACGGTGGGTTTGACCGCGGTTCCTCAGGCGCTGGCCTACGCGGAGGTGGCTGGTTTACCTGTGCAGGTGTGAACATTCACATTCTCTCACAGACACAGCTTGGGGAAGGTTTTCTTGACATATATACACTGTTTTTTTTTTGTTTTTTTTTCAGTACGGTCTGTATTCTGCTTTCATGGGATGTTTCGTCTACTGTATATTTGGCACGTCTAAAGACATCACACTGGGCCCGACGGCCATCATGTCCCTGCTGTGTTCGGCGTACGTCGATGGAGATCCTGTGTTCGCCGTGGTGCTCACCTTGTTGTGCGGCGTCATCCAGACGGGAATGGCTCTACTGAGGCTGGGTAAGATGGAAAATGGGGTTAATGTTAACATTTAGGCCATATTTTCACTCTATGTTGGTGTGATTCATGCCAAAATCTAGGGTAGATAGTCTGTTTGGTGAATGTAGTATTAGTATTGTTTAAACATTCATGTGTAACATAAAAGTTTACATAAAGTATGACTAAAGTAGCAGACTCAGCTGTCTGTAAATCAGTACCGTATTGAAAACAGGAAGTCTGTGTTTTTTTCACTCTCACATAAGTATCAGATTATATTACTTCCTGTGCAACTTCCCGTTGAAGTCTTTGAAGCTGCACACCAAAATATAGCAACAGGTTTTTAAGAGCGTGGCAAATGAGGTTGTGGAAGTGGCTGAATTACATAATAAATGGATAAATCTTTACCGCAGAAGAAACTCAACAACTGAAATAATAATATGTTGTATATTATTTAAAGGGTAACACTTTACAATAAGGTTCATTAGTTAACATTAGTTAACTACATTAGTTAACATGAACTAATAATGAACTGCACTTCTACAGCATTTATTAATCTTTGTTAATGTTAATTTCAACATTTACTAATACATTATTAAAATCTTGTTAACATTAATTAATGCACTGTGAACTAACATGAACAAACAATGAACAGCTGTATTTTCATTAACATTAACGAAGATTAGTAAATACAGTAACAAATGTATTTCTCATGGTTAGTTCATGTTAGTTAATACATCAACTAATGTTTAACTACTGAACCTTATTGTAAAGTGTTACCATTTAAAGTTTGTATAAGTAATATAAAAATAACAACAATAATAATAATAGTAATTATTATAATTATACTAACATTTTGAGCACTTTTCATATGCATTTTCAGGAATAATAATATAATAAATGTAATTTGTATATATACTTTATAAATTATTTTTAATATAAACAGTTATTATTATTATTATTATTACTGCTGCTACTATTATTATAATTTATAAGTGCATTTTAGATGTGTAGATGTGTGAAATTAAATATTGAGCACCTTTTAAATGTTTTACTTTATAATTAAAAAATAAATAAATAAACATACAAGATTAATCCAAAAAGCTGAGTTGATTATTTGTGAGATATACAATACCGTTCAAAAGTTTGGGATCGGTAAGATTTTTTATATTTTTAAAAGAAGTTTTGTCTGCTCACCAAGATTGCATTTATTTAATTAAAAATACAGTAAAAACAGTAATATTGTGAGATATTATTATAATTTAAAATAACTGTTTTCTATTGGAATATAATATAAAAAGTAATTTATTCCTGTGTTGTCAAAGCTGAATTTTCAGCATCATTACTCCAGTCTTCAGTGTCACATGATCCTTCAGAAATCATTCTAATATGTCAATTTGCTGCTCAATAAACATTTATTATTATTATCAATGTTAAAAACAGTGTACTTTTTTTCAGGATTGCTTGATGATAGAAAGTTCAAAAGAACATCATTTATCTGAAATACAAAGCTTTTGTATCATTTTACACTACTGTTCAATTGTTTGGGGTCAGTAAGAATTTTTATTTTTATTTCTTTAAGAAGAATTTAAAGAAATTAATACTTTTATTCAGCAAGGATGCATTAAATCAATCAAAAGTGGCAGTAAAGACATTTATAATATTACAAAAGATTTGATTTCAAATAAACGCTGTTCGTTTGAACTTTCTATTCATCAAAGAATCCTGAAAAAAAATATTGTACACAAATATTTTGTACATCTGTGCACAATAAATGTTTCTTGAGCAGCAAATTGACATATTAAAATGATTTCTGAAGGATCATGTGACACTGAAGACTGGAGTAATGATGCTGAAAATTCAGCTTTGATCACAGGAATAAATTACTTTGTAAAATATATTCAAATAGAAAACAATTATTTTAAATTGTAATAATATTTCACAATATTACATTTTTTATTTTATTTTTAATTAAATAAATGCAGCCTTGGTGAGCAGACGAAACTTCTTTTAAAAACATTAAAAATCTTACCGTTCCCAAACTTTTGAACGGTAGTGTATATCTCACAATTTTTACACTTTTAGAATTGTGTTGTAGTTTTATAATTAAATGAAAAGTCATTTATTCATTTATAGAGAAAAAAAAAGCTCAATGAAATTTTGTGACTTAAAAAGTTTTTAATGTGTTTTTTTAAAGCCAGTCACCTCATCTGCTGTTGATTTTGACTTCATTAGGGTTCCTCTTGGATTTCATCTCATATCCAGTAATTAAAGGCTTCACGTGTGCTGCGGCCGTCACTATCGGCTTCGGCCAGGTCAAGGTAAGAATCTTAGATGCCTCTTTTCATTTTAGATGCATATATCTTTAAGAGTTTTTGTGCCCTTTGTCAATCCACTCCATCTGTGCTGCAGAATATTCTGGGTCTGAAGGAGATCCCACAGCAGTTCTTCCTGCAGGTGTACTACACCTTCCACAAGATCCCTGAGGCCAGGTGAGCACACACTTATGTGTTTGACCAAAGAGCTGTTAACATTTCCTAATCCATGTAGTGTTGTTAAAGTGCCCTTATTATGCTATTGTAAAGGCTCCTAATTTAGTTTGAAGGTCTCCTACATCAGGTTTACATGCATCCAGAGTCAAAAAACACTTTTAATTTTCTCATAATATACAGTGCAGCATCAGCTCTTTTCTCACAGTGTCTGAAACGGTTCAATCAAGGATTCGGTCTCTCTAAACCCTCCTTTCCGAGAGCCTACTCTGCTCTGATTGGTCAGACGACCCAATCTGTTGTGATTGGTCTACCGCTTACAGCATGTGTCGGAAACCAAACGCCCATTACCACATCTGAATTATATCTCTGGATCTTCCTCAGCACTTGATACAAAGTTAGGGCCCTATAATTTCCGCGATCACGGAATCGCGGAATCCAGTCATAAAAACGGAATTTGGCAAATTTTTGATGAATGAATTAAAAGCAGGTCAGTACATGTAAATTAAATCGCGATATAGACTAGTGACTGAATATTAAACTGCAAAAAGACTATTTAAACATGAATCCTGCATGCCTGTGTGCCTCTGAAATGAATGATGCGGAAGCGCAGTTTCATTTACCTCACACCGCCTCACACACAATCGCGCGGGCGCACGCACGCTGAAGCACGTGCGACGCTCGCAGTGTTTTCGTCCTCTGTCGCCTCACTATATGAACGCACAAATTCATCTCCAGAGCTGCTCTGAAAGTCACTTCATCAGCATTTAACCGCTTCGTTTGAGAAAACTACCGTCATAAACACAGAGAAACTCAAAGCTCTAGGCAAACCGTCAAAATAAAAGTTCGATTTAACTTGACAGAAACATATTACTGTTGTACAGTAGAATTTAGATAAATTAATTTAATAATAAATTATTAAAATATATTTTAAACAATAATCTCAGTGTTTCTTCCATGTTTTAATTTTAACACTAAAGCTCTGTTGTGCAGCACATTGTTTGACAAAAAAGTTTAATTTCATGATTAAAAGATAAATTAAATGGTATGCGTTCATTTGATTGCCAGAAAAATTTAAATACACAACAGAATTCATAAAAATATATTTTTTAATTAATTAATATTGTTGTTTTTAAGAATTCAATTAATTAGACATGCTTTTTGATTATTAAAATGGAATTAAACCATTAAAATGGAATCCAGAAAACAGAATTTGGTAAAAATAAAATTTGAGGTGAAAGAATAAAATGTAGGGCCCTAAAAAAAATGTAATTTTTTTGTTAAACTTATTAAATTGTTGGTAAATTGGACAAGATTCATTATTTCAATAAATTAGACATGCTTTTTGATTACTAAAATTTAATTTAACCATTAAAATGGAGTCAAAAATAAATAAAACGGAAAAAAACGGAATCCAGAAAAATTAAAATGGAAAAAACGGAATTTGGGGAAAAATAAAATGGAATTTGGGAAAAAATAAAACTGATTTTATAGGGCCCTACACAGTGATATGAAGAGTGACTGTGGTGTTGGTTTTACCGTATCAATTCGAGCTCGAGTCCTCATCGTTTGGAAGTGCAGAAAAGTGGATTTGCATTCACAGCGCAGAAAACAGCGTCTTCTCATCATGTCGACAAACCAAACTTGAACCAAACTCTTGCAGGCCTCAGTTACAACTACAGTGTTTGAGAGTCAAAGTAGACGTTAGCGGACAGCCAATGAAGACCATAGGCTGGCATTATGCAAATGTTCTGTAGGATCATGCAGGAAGTAAGGCTGGAATTACTGACGTTCTTTCTTCATAGATTAAAAACTCACTTTTTGATCTTTGCAGACCTTTTACTTTCACAAACAGCTATATTAAACACTGCATGAAAGGTATTATCCAAAAAAGCATAATAGGGGCACTTTAAATAATCTGTTCTAAGCTGCTTATCTAAATCATCTCTGTTCTCAGAGTAGGAGATGTGATTCTGGGTCTGTGCTGTCTGTTCTTCCTGATCACCATGACACTGATGAAGAATTCTCTGGGTTCTGCTGAAGAAGAGGCTCCTCTCCTCATCCGATCAGCTCGAAAGCTGGTGTGGAGTTTTGCTACTAGTGAGTGCTTAAAAAGTCTTTGTGAATCTATAAATGAACCAACAATTATTTAGGTATATCCTTCTTGTGTCCGCAGTCCGGAATGCTCTGGTCGTCATAGCGGCGACGGCTGTTGCGTATTCCTCAGAGGTCACAGGACACCATTTCTTCAGTCTCACTGGGAAAACCGCCAAAGGACTCCCTCCTTTCAAAGCTCCACCTCTTTCAGAGACGGTAGCCAATGGCACGGTGATTACTTTCAGTGACATCGCAAAGGTGAGATATTAGTGTAGTTTGTGATAACAGCATACCCTCAGAAAATCAAATACTGCCCAATTATATTAAGAAATACATTCATAAATTATTACTTTTTACAACAGGACTGTCAGTAGATTGGGATAATCATGATTGTCTTGTTTTCAGTAAAACGTTTAGAAATGATAGTACAATACAATTACAATTATATTTAATTTAGATTTATAATTAAGAATATCAATCATCGAAACACATCAAATATTATATTTAAACATTAAAACTATTTAAATATTAATTAAATGTAAAAAAATCATTATATTATATATATATATATATATATATATATTATATATATATATATATATATAATGCAACTACATATTTATATATTGTATAAACAATGATTTATACTGTCTTCGACTGTTTAATAGTTATAAAAAATATTTTATAGATACTTAATAGTATATTTTAAAAAAGATTTCAAAGTTTTATATTGTCACTGTACTAAAGCCAAAAATAATTAAATATATTTTGGAAAATAATGTAAAATATTTTTTAATATTTATAAAAAATATTTTATATATTCTTTATATTTTATTATTTAAAAATATTTTAAAGTTTTATATTATCACTGTACTAAAGTCACAATAAGTATATTTTGGAAAATTACTGTTAACCATTTTATTTAATTATACAAATATTTAATATATTATTTATATATATATTTTAAAAATATTTTAATGTTTTATTTGTCACTGTACTAAAGCCAAAAATAATTAAATATATTTTGGAAAATAATGTAAACTATTTTTTAATATTTATAAAAATATTTTATATATTTTTTATATTATATTATTTTAAAAAAGATTTCAAAGTTTTATATTATCACTGTACTAAAGTCACAAATAAATATATTTTGGAAAATTACTGTTAACCATTTTATTTAATTATACAAATATTTAATTATTTTTATATTATATTATTTTAAAAATTTTAATGTTTTATATTGTCACTGTACTAAAGCCACAAATAAAAAATATTTTAGAAAATAATTACTTTCTTCTATGCACTGTTAATGTCAGATGTAAAAAAAAAAAAATTGTTTTTATTCCTTAATATTAGAAAACTAGTTCTCTCAATAGAATACTAAAAAAAAATTGTAATAATATTATATTTAAAAATATATATATATTCTGAAAGCACCCTCTAGCACCCCCTTGTGACCTCCTGGTGGACCCTAAAATACATTCCAAATAGTATACCATAGTACTAGTAAAGTATATGTGACATTTAAGAGATTTTAAGTGGCCAGTCAAGTAGAATCATTATTAGTAGAGATAAGTAGAGATAAGTAGAGATCATTATTGACCAATCAGGCATATTTTCTCAGGATTTAGGTGGCGGTCTGGCTGTCATTCCTTTAATGGGCGTTTTAGAGAGCATCGCTATTGCAAAGGCGTTCGGTAAGAGCTTATTTTCTTTAAAATACACCTAGAAGTATCCTTACTTCTATATAAACACTAACACAGACACTGTTTGGATTCATTTGACAGTCTGTTTGTTCTTCCTGCAGGCAGCAAGAATAACTACCGAATTGATGCCAACCAAGAGCTCTTTGCCATCGGTGAGTTTCTCCTCCCTTATAGAGTTTTAAATGAGTATAAATGTGTCGTTCCTCATCACAATGATGTTTCTGCAGGTCTCACAAACATCATGGGCTCATTTGTGTCGGCGTATCCCGTCACAGGCAGCTTCGGAAGGTCTGTCTGCATGATTATGTGTATTATGCTTTTTTACTTTCTTTAGTGTGTATTGTACTGATTAAGCATAAAATGGTCTGCAAAGTTACAAAGCACAGAGTCACTCCAAAGGGAGTTATTCTCTGTCAGTGTGTGACCCTGAAACACCTCCATTATAGTCTTCTGGGAACAAACAAGTCAAAATATCCCTCATCTAAATAATTACCACCCAACCAAAATAAAGGGGCTTCATAGAGACAGGAACTAAACACAGTGTTACTCACAGACTGGGAAGAGAGGAGCTGCAACAATGTCAAATATGTGAAAAATAATGTGTTTTTGGAACATTTAGGCATAAAAAAAACCTACTCTAGACCACAAAAACAAAATCAAGTCTTTGAAAAAGGGCACAATGTGGCCTCTTTCAAGTGTCTGTTGGTTTATTCTTCACTTTGTAAGTGTTTTATGTGGTGTTTTCTGTCAGAACGGCTGTTAACTCTCAGACCGGAGTGAGTACGCCTGCTGGAGGGATCGTCACAGGTGACACTCACACTCTGTGATCATGTTGACATATATAATATGTACACTGTTTGAAGTCTGTATCTTTCCACAGGTGTTATAGTGCTGCTGTCTCTGGCGTTCCTCATGCCGCTGTTCTTCTTCATCCCTAAAGCGTCACTCGCTGCCGTCATCATCTGTGCCGTGAGTCCCATGATGGACTTCAGAGTGCCTGTCCAGCTCTGGAGAGTCAAGAGTGAGACTTTAGCATCACATTATATATAAATAGCAAATAATATTTAATCTTTTTTTTCCGTGCACATTAAAATCTAATTGTTTCTCTCAGGGCTTGATCTGCTGCCATTCTTGGTGACGTTTCTGGTGAGTTTCTGGGAGGTGCAGTACGGCATTGTGGGAGGTGTGGTTGTTTCTGCTCTCATGCTGTTGCACATCATGGCCAGACCTAAAGTGAAGGTGAGTTTAAAGTGTTTATTTTTATGAAATAGCTGCATATGATGAATGTAGACTGTGAGCCGTAAATGAAGGACTATTCCAGAAATCCAATTCATGCTTGAGATTTAGCAATTTAAAATGTATTAAAGTCGTAGACTCAAAAAATCATATAAGGTACATTATTAGTTTTGCAGTAGGACTGTCAGTAATTGTAAGAATAGAAACGTGAGATGAATAAGGTATTTTGACTGAATATTTGTGGCCGTATATATATATATATATATATATATATATATACTATTCATATATATATAAATATATATACTATTTAAATATCAATACATAATATTTAACTATTAATAAATATTACAATAAAATATTAATGTTTTTATAAAAAAAGTTAAATGCATTTCAGTTAAGTAGAATAAAATGATTAATCTATTAAAAGATTATTCTGTTGTTTGGAAAAAATATATATTTCTATTTGATAATAGATAATTCCCATTAATTTCTTTTTCTTTCTAAGATAAATATGGAATGAAGTGTGAAGTATGAAAATGTCACCTCTTGTAAAATGAGCCGCATGCAGCTGTCAGTCAGTCAGTCAGTCAGGTGTTGCTGGTGTGTGTTCAGGTGTCTGATCACGGTGTGGCGGTTCTAGAGTTGGACAGTGGGCTGAACTTCCCCGTGACGGAGCATCTCAGCAGACTCGTGTACACACACGCTCTTCATGGTGAGATACACACATTCTCTCTCTCACACACACACACACGTTTTCTTTCATTCCCTCAGCTCATGTCCTTGAGTGCTCATGCTTTCGTGTCTGTCGTCTGGCAGCGTCTCCTCCGCGGTGTCTGGTTCTCGACTGCTCTCACGTCAGCTCTATAGACTTCACTGTGGTCCATGAACTCACTGAACTGCTCAAACAGTTCCAGCTGACGGGACTGTCACTGATCTTCACTGGACTAAAGGTAGACGTCATCATCAACAGACAGGTGGCAATCATTACAGCTGCCAAAGTTAACATCTTTGTCTATGACATTAAGATCAGTAATCAATACATTTCATAAAAATGTTAAAATATAATATATATATGATATTGTATTTTAATATTTAGATTTATTTATATAATATACTAAAAAGTTAAATGCATTAAAATATAATCAAATAATCTAAATAGGTTATTAGAAGTAGAATAAATGTAGAATGCAGAATAATCTACTGTTTGGAAAAATACAATAACTTTTAAAATAAATCTAAAACATGTTTAATAAAGAATTATAATTAAGAATATAACCTATTTGAGTCATTTGAAATGCATTTAACATTATATTTTATGTATATAAATGTAACGTTTCTTGCTATCTCTCTTCTCTCTGCCTCTCAGCCGTCAGTATTAAAGGTGTTGTTGACGGCTGACCTTCCAGCTTTCAGACACACAGACAGTGTCGACGAGGCACTGCAGCTTCTGACCGGTGTCACTCACTACGACCAACCATTATAACGACCAATCACAGACCAGAACTGATCATGTGGCTCAGTCGACAACTGATACCTCAAACCTCTGATGATTGGTCACATGAAATACTCTGCACACACCTTTGACCAATCAGCACTCAGGAAGAAAGACTTTGATGAAAACTGTTGGGGAACAAAGTTACATAATGTTTGTGTTCATGAGGACCAAATGATGTTTTTGCACTCAAAATAGTGGTTCAACTTCGTTCATTTTGAGCGGCTATTTTTATGTAGTTGTTTGTTTTAAACTTTGAATCACATGTATAATACTGTCATTTTATGAACGTGCACTTATTCTCAACACTAGAAAGAAATCTTCAGTACTTTGGGATAAAAATAGGCTCCAAAAATATCACATTATTCATACTTGATATATAAGTCTCTTTCTCTGCAGACTGCTTATACGCATTAATACGAATGTTTACTGTGGGCTGTAGGTTTACATTTCATTTCTTGATGAAACTGAATCTCCATTAAGACTTTTGGACTCTTTTCTACTGACCCAGATGAAACTGACATGAACACTGCAGAAACACTCACATGTCTCTTCTGATATTAAACTGATATGATCTACTATGTCTATGCGTGAATTTTTTTTCTTTTTATAAATGTCCAGATTATATACATAAATATGCAATATATTTCAAGTATATAGATCGAAAATAATCTATTTTAATTGACTTTTATATATAATATATATATATATATATTTTCATATATTAATTATATAATTATTATGTACGTTACACGACAGTTTTAAAAGCTTTAAAAAAATTAAATGCATTAAAATAGACAAAGTAATGTAAATAGATAAGTATAGATTAAATCATGATTATTGTATTGTTTGAAAAAAATAAAAAGTATATTTTATAAAAATAAAATTATATTTAAGAAAATAATTTGAGTCATTTAAAATGCATATAACATATTATATGTAAATTGTTAAATGTAAAAACATTTTATCTCAACAGCTTTTAAAAAAGCATGACTTTTTTAAAAAAAAATATTGCTTTTTATGATTAATAATAATGTTAAGGCATTTATAACATATTTAACATTAGATTGTGTATAGACAAAAATCTTATTTTTTATACATAATCTTTAAGGAATTTGATATACATATATTTTATATAAAATATATTGTATTTTAATATTTAGATTTATTTATATAACAAACAATTATATATACACAACATATATTATATATATAATATATATTATATTATTATTATATTAATAATATAATAGCAACATATATCATACAATATATATTTTTATTTAAATATATATTTTTAAACATATACCTATATACATATTATTTTTGTGTGCGTGTATGTGTGTGTGTGTGTGTGTGTGTGTATATATATATATATATATATATATATGGTGTGTGTGGTGTGTGTGTGTGTGTGTGTGTGTGTATAAACCATAATAATTATATAAAAATATATTTTACATTTTTAAAATGTATAATAGACATATTTGTGTACAAATACAAAATGTAAAATTGATGTATGATATATGTGCTATATAATATATATATGACCACACGACACCATAATATATTATTTATATATATATAT
Source organism: Culter alburnus (assembly GCA_028476615.1). Classification (NCBI taxonomy): domain Eukaryota; kingdom Metazoa; phylum Chordata; class Actinopteri; order Cypriniformes; family Xenocyprididae; genus Culter; species Culter alburnus. Next base: position 125,527 of record JAOTNS010001198.1, on the reverse strand, counting down.
TATTATTATATTATTATTAATTAATGACAACATAATAATTAAATAACAACATATTTATTTTTCCATTTTATAATAATGTATAAAATATATGTATAATATGTATTAATAATCATAATTGTATAAAGTAGGGGTGCCCAATCCTGTTCATGGAGATTCAGCTCCACCCATGATCAAACACAACTGAAGCAGGATCTTCAGGAGCACTTGATAATTACAGACAGGTGTGTTGGATCAGGTTTGGATCTGAACTGAATCTCTGGGAACAGGATCAGACACCTCTAGTATGCCACTTTTCAAACAGTAGAGGGCGATATTTTGCATCTGTAGTTAGTTACCAGTTTATTACAGGCCCAGTATGGAGTTCTTCAGCTCAGTGTAGTTCCAGCAAGAAGAGTGCAAACAACTTTATCAGTTCATTTAAATAAAGCTACGCGTTTCCCTTGGGCCTCCTCCTAACCACATGATTACTTCAGTGCCAACGACTTCTCTGCTGGTATCAGTGTTCAATCAAACATGTGGTCTGTATGACTTTGCTATTAATAAACACCACAGGAGTCACTATCTAATTGTGATAATGAACATTTCTAACACTTTTAATGACTAACAAAATAAGTTCACAAACCAAATGAAAGCCATTGCATTCTACTTCATTAGTCTTTCCTTACACGGTGTGGCTGTTTGTTCTCTGCCATAAAACTGACTCACAGCGGTACACACCTGTTTAAAACTTAATAAACCAAGAATAAACAGTTATTACAGTCTCACCTGAAGCTTAGCTTGAGCAAACAGTCGTTGCACTGTTAAAACACATCTTCAGGGAGTCTGAGACGCTGTCGTGTTTTCATCAGTTTGATCAGATTTTATGCCGTGATCACGAGTGCTGTGTGTTTGTTCACTGTAAAGGTTCATTTGGGGTGTCAATAGTGGGGTCACGTCACATGTCGAGTGTGAAGCGCCTCACGTCTCTTCACACACGGGCTCGAGCATGACGTGACAGCAGCTTCTGCTCGTCTCCGAGAGAGATGAATCTCACTCCACTGGCTCCTCGATAGGTTGCAAATTTGGAGTGCCAAATATAGCAGGGCTGTGTGCTGAATCTGAAGCCGAACTGTGAACCTATTTCACACCAGGCTGAAGGATCACATGAGAGAAAGCTGAATTAATAATCTTATCTAAACCAAGATATATAGGTAGATAATTTTAGACTATTCTGATCTAAAATGAGACATTTTTCTAAATAGGACCATTATAATTGGGGCACATAATAATCAGTATTAATGTTTTAATTATAATATTGATAGTGAATAGACTTGATATGGTTGTAAACAAGTGAAATGTATCTTTTTGTCACACAATTTTTGTGATTTTATTTTATTTATCTATTTTTATTTTATTTAGATTATCACCAAAATTAATAATAAAATATTGTTTTCTTTATTGTCAATAAGGATACTACTTCTGTATTTATAAATCATTGCATGCATTTTATTTTATTTTATTGACATTAAGATTTAATATGAGAGCTTTATTAGTTTTTAAAAAGCCTACTGCAGTGTCTTTATTTCACTGTCATTATAAAAATAATTTAAATAAAAATGTAACTAAAAGAAGTTAAATTAAATATACTGATTATAGACTCAAATTTTATAATAAATAAATAATAGTATTTTTTTATTTATTTTATTTTATTATTTATTTATTTTATTTTATTTTATTTTATTTTTTTATTTTATTTTATTTTTTTATTATTTTATTTTTTTATTTTTTTATTTTTTTATTTTTTTATTTTTTATTTATTTTTTTATTTTATTTTATTTTATTTTATTTTTATTTATTTTATTTATTTTATTTATTTTATTTTATTATTTTATTTATTTTATTTATTTTATTTATTTTATTTTTATTTTTTATTTTATTTTTATTTATTTATTATTTATTTTATTTTTATTATTTTATTATTATTTATTTTATTTATTTTTTTTATTTTTTATTTTATTTTATTTTATTTTATTTTATTTATTTATTTTATTTTATTTTTTTATTTTATATATTTATTTATTTATTAGGCCTAATATGGTTCCAAACAATATTCAAGCAATATTCATTGTAAAATATCTCAGGCCCCAACATATATTATTACTTAAATGTGATATCATATTTTGTGATATAATAAATGTTTACAAATTATCATCAGAAAACGAATAAAGAAAAACACACTTTTATTAGCTTTCATTAGGCCTACTTAGCAAAGTCAATCAAGGACAGACAGGATGAAAAATGCTAATTAAATTAAATAAATGCTAATTATATAAAGTAAAAAAAAATACTATATATATATTATAGTATTTTTTTTACTTTATATATATATATATATATATAATTTTTTGATATCAATGTTTGACATCCTATAACAAAGAGTTCAATGACATGAAAATATTTTTTTAATCTGTTTCAATGACGCAAAGGCACCTGCCTCACCTTTAGCGCAACTGTCGTCACTGTCATGTGACGTCCAGCAGAGGGCGTCGCGTCTCAAGGGCGGGGATCGAACGTCCCCCTCTCTTCCTCTGATTGGCCTGTCGGAGTGGGGCGGGACCTTTGCGGGGTACCTCGCCCTCTGATTGGCCAGACGGATCTAGAGTGACTGGAGCGCAGCGGCGGAGGCGCAGCGGAGAATCACAGCAGCACAAACCCACTGCGCTCATGGCATCAAGGAGAATGGAGACCAAACCAGTTATAACCTGCCTCAAAACGCTCCTCATCGTCTATTCCTTCGTGTTCTGGGTGAGTGACCGTCATTCATTAGCGTTTTTGAGCGTTTAATGCTTCTGCAGCGTGTTATGAGGAAGCTGAATTGATTTGTTACCATAATAAGGCGTTTGTTGCATTATTGCGCCACTGGAAAACAAGTGCATCTCCATCATGGCAGGGCTGGACCCCTCTGAGGCCATTACAAACACAAATATGATTATGCATATCACTGATTCTGTACAAGGATATGATAAACAACCTTTTGTTTTGATGCCAGTGATGAAAATAATATATAATCGCTTGTTTTAATCCGTTTTTGAGACGAAAAATGAGATGTGCATGATGATGTTGGACATTATTCATAATGAATTAATATTAATGTTCAAATATGGACATTTGCAGAACATTATTCCTTATGAATTGAATATTATTGCCCAAAAATGGACATATATACACAGCATTCTGAATTATGAATTGACTTTTAATTATCAAATATAGCATATCCTGGACATTATTAATTATAATTGTAATATTAATGCCCAAATATGGACATATGCTAAATATGATTGATCATGAATTGAATTTTAATGTCCAAATCTAAATGCATGCACATTTTAAATTGTGAATTGAATATTAATGTCCAAATGTGAACAGCTTCAAGACATTTAGCAGGTTTATTAAGGTTGCAGTCACCTTCATCTCTCTGTCATATGAATATGAAGCAAACCTCAGCGTCCTCATCCTCAGTGATGAACATGATGGTTTGTGTCTGTGAGTAGCGGTTAACTGTGGAATGGCACCGCCCGGGTATCGGTGTGTGTGTGATGACTGGTCCAACCACCATTCAGTTTGATTCCAGTATTATCAGCGGTACATAAATAAGCTATTAACAAACATTATTGTGTAAATGAACATCATTTGAAATGTCATTGTCTCGCATATACATGAAGTCTGGTCCACCTTTCAGCTTAATCTGGCCAAAAACCGCCCATTTAGAAAGGAAGAGACTCAATGTGAAGTGACCAACCAAAATTTGTTTATTTTTTTGTGCCTGGTTTATCTGAAATATATGATACGACAATAATAAACCAATGTAATGCTACCAACCCTGTAAAATCCAGTGAAATGTGAACAGACTAAGGCTGGGACTAGAAACTTTGATTTATATATTTGAGTATATACACATTTAATAAATGTACATTGAGTCTGTTCAGTGTTACGTAATGTTTGCTAATGACTAATGCAACATATTCTAAAGTGTTTTCGTAATAGTTTTGTAGCCGAGGAAAGGCAGTAGCCGGAAGAAATTATTCATTAGGAATTAGATAAATGTTCTATGACACCATTTTATCATTCATTATTTAAAAAAGAAAATTGAGAAAATGGCTAAATGTGCCAAATAATTGAGCAGATGCTCCATTTGAATTATGCAAAATCAACATGATTCATTTGCAAACCAACTGGACCTCAGATGTCAATATAAAAGTCATGTAATGTCATACAAGAAAATAACCAAATGTGCAAGAAATGTGAACGTTTAGGAATTGAGAGTGAAATTATTTTGCAGAAACTGATTGTAATGCTTTGATTCTGTCTTTTGCGATATGTTTTTAAAATGCACAAATTACATTATTTTCTGGGCTTCAAATTACTCTTTATAACGGCGACTCTCCTATAGTCGAGACAATAATGATGCACGATGTGAAATTCACGCTCATTCACTGGGATTTCACATCATTAAATGAGCATATTGCGCTCTGAGTGCATCTGATCGTACGTGTATTGTGCTGAAGCTGTTTCTCTCTTGTTTCTTCAGATCTCATGTAGGTCAACACTCTGAGTTTGTGTTAGTAGGTAACCGTCTGCATCACCGTCTGTGCTCACTGGAGCTTCAGTAATGCAGTGTGGCACATTCACCACCAACCAGCGACTGTTTAGCTCTCTGTCTGTCTCTAATCCCACTCGGCACAGTCATCCAGTGCCTGACCCAAATCCAGGTCTTTTGGACCGTAACGCAGCGTAGACCTCAGAGCTGACGGTACATTTAACTTGATATGAACAAAAACAATATGTTGACTTTGCCTGTTATAGCGAAATTTAAATTAAATATGATTTAAAACATCTATTCTGACTAATGATTGAATGGTCTGAACTATTTAATCAAGACTCAAACTCATCGGGGCGAATTTGCTTAATTTTGCACTTTCACAAGTAGTATTTCAGCGCAAACTTTTCTTATTTACAAATGACTTAAAATCCAGTTTATCTCTGCAGAATATGCACTGAAATAGCATATTTTTATGTTTCCACCCCAACTCATAATTGGAAAATCGCATAAAACATTTGCGAATAAAGCACCATTTCATCCAGTGTGATCAAGAGAACAAAATCATCCCTTTCTGGGAAATTGGCCCAAAATATCTGTAATAAAAATGGAAGTTGCTTTAATTTGGGGGCTTATAATTGGCTCTTCTTTCCTACATTATAAATGGCTTCCATCTCAGAGCAGGCAGACGAAACTCAACAAACACTGTCATGTCATCTTGCGTTCGAATGCCTGGTGTTTGGGAATGCAATCGTGTGAGACGCTCATGGGAGGTCGTTAAACCAAACCATTTCGATGACAGACTGTGGCTCAGACATTTCAGAACAACGTTTGAGATGCTGTGTGATGTGATTGGTCCACTGGTTAGTCCAGTTATCCAATCACATCCTCTGTTGAGTCAAAGTCACGTGAGATTTTGTTTGTCTTCTTATCGGATAAAAAATTATCCACCTCAAAAGAGCACATACGTTTTTTTTTTTTAATGCACATTTTTAGAATTTATGCTCAGTTGCTATTTTCATCTAACATTTCTTATGCGATACCCCAAAATTTGCATGAAAATAGATGGATGGATATTTTTCAGCACAAATTCCCCAAGTTTCACGCTATATAATTGCACAATTTGGCTGATGCAATCATTTTTGGTTTAAAAGAGGCATTTATAGTAATTATTGCAGCCGAAATTCATCAAATGATGGAGAAGAGTGTTATATTTTGGAAAATATGTGGAATATATCCAGATGCATGTGCGTTTAAGCACAAATTGGCTATTTATAGAGACTAATTAGGTACAAGTGAAGCGAATTTCACCAAAAATGTGATTTTAATATGATTTGTGTTATTAAAATTATTATTTATTTGACATACTTTTATCAAAAGCAACTTGTAAAGTGTAAATTTGATCAGCATTTGTTTTCATTCTTTCAAGTAATGTTAATGTGGAGCAGTAGTTATGGACATTGTGCTGTTTATAAGGACACTAATAAATGGTTTCTGCGCTATTAGCATCACCGAACTGAATTGCGCACTTGCAGAACAGCTAAACACAAGTTAAATGAGCTTTGAAACTCACGTTGTGTTGCAAGGGAACGAGGGCGTAACTGAAGCGAGAAGTGAAGATAGAGGCAGAAATTAGATACTGAGCAAGGGAGTGACAAATGAAAATGGAGTCAGTGTCATTTCTCTGGTCTTCCTGTCAGCTGTTCTGGACCTGTTGGGTTCATTCTGTTCGTCTGAGTGCAGACAGACGGAGCTCCATGTGTCCTGCTGTCGACCCTCACAAACACATTCACGCTCTCTGTTCTCCCAGAGGCAGATGGGAACAGACCTACAGGACTGGGAATAGACAGATGACATAGCGCCTGTTGCTTTGTACGAAACAACTAGTGCGTTTCACACCCGGCCAGTTTAGATTGTATTTCACATGTTAACATGCCGCTATTTGTGGAGATAATCTTACACCTTGAGTTAACCAGACGTGACTAAACACAAGTGACAAGTCATTTTTCTGTCCTCGCTGAAAGCAAAAATGCTACAAAGTGACACAGCTAATCATAACATGTTTGATGGTTACGTTGCATTCACGTCATGTTGGAATTAACGTAATTACTAGTTTCGACTAGGAAAAAACAATCATGTAAAACTCATAATGACAAGTTGGAAAGTCGTTGTGACGTCACAAGGCTTCGGCTTCAGCAGTTAAAGGTAGTTATGTGGTGTCATGTTATGTGGTGTTTTTCTTGGTATAATTAAAATGTGGAGAATTTGGACCAAAGTGATTTTTATTGTGGGCGGAGCTTGCAAATAACTTCAAACACTTGTTGCTGTAAACTGTATTTTCTGTAGACTTACAGCAAGCAAAATCTCTTTACTGCTAATTTTATAGCTATTTCATGGTGTACGATACATCAATTTAGATGTAAATTATTTTTAAAAAATGGCACTCGCAATGAATTGACATCCTTTGAGAAATGGTTCATCCTTAAAGGTGCCGTAGAACGTGTTTTCAAAAGATGTAATATAAGTCTAAGGTGTCCCCTGAATGTGTCTGTGAAGTTTCAGCTCAAAATACCCCATAGATTTTTTTTTTATTCATTTTTTTAATTGCCTATTTTGGGGCTCATTAAATATGCACCGATTCAGGCTGCTGAAGTGTTCGTCATGAAACATGTCTAATCGCGTAAGTATGGTATTTATTTGGATGTTTACATTTGATTCTGAATGAGTTTGATAGTGCTCCGTGGCTACAGCTAACATTACACACTGTTGGAGAGATTTATAAAGAATGAAGTTGTGTTTATGAATTATACAGACTGCAAGTGTTTAAAAAATGAAAATAATGACAGTCTTGTCTCCATGAATACAGTAATAAACGATGGTAACTTTAACCACATTTAACAGTACATTAGCAACATGCTAACGAAACATTTAGAAAGACAGTTTACAAATATCACTAAAAATATCATGATATCATGGATCATGTCAGTTATTATTGCTCCATCTGCCATTTTTTGCTATTGTCCTTGCTTGCTTACCTAGTCTGATGATTCAGCTGTGCACAGATCCAGACGTTAATACTGGCTGCCCTTGTGTAATGCCTTGAACATGAGCTGGCATATGCAAATATTGGGGGCGTACATATTAATGATAATTAGTGTTATGTTGAGATTCGCCTGTTCTTCGGAGGTCTTTTAAAGAAATGAGATTTACACAAGAAGGAGGAAACAACAGTGTTTGAGACTCACTGTATGTCATTTCCATGTACTGAACTCTTGTTATTTGACTATGCCAAGATAAATTCAATTTTTAATTCTAGGGCACCTTTAATTGTACTTTGAATCAAATGAAATGCTTTTGCGTTTTCAAACGTTTTTCTGTCTGGAAACACTTTTTTTTTACGTTTTGTGAAAAATCGTGTATTGAGAATGACAAAAAATTGGTTCGTAAGTCATTTTTGACATATAATTTGACACAATTTCAAGCATAAGAAAATTAGGAATACCATTATTAACCAGTTACCAACATTTAAATATGTCTTTTTTCTTCTTTGTTTTTTACTTTTCTATGACGTTCTGTACAAAATCAATTTGTTTTTGTTCCTTGAACTGTTCCTAATCTCTGGTGTGAACACTGTTATTATCAGATGTCCAGATGTCGGTACGTTCCCCATGAGAGAAATCTGGATCTCTAGAGCTGAAATTAGCATCAGGGTTGCAGTACATCTATTCGGTTCATGTTTCAATGCAGTCGACATTATTAAAGCTTTGGAAGTAAGTCAACACCTAATGCCACCTTTGCCCTGTGTACGTTTGCCTGGGAAGGACCCTGTGATGGTGGGGCTACCATGTTTTTCCTTGAAACGAAATTGAAAAGAACTCCTAAAGTATTTTGTATTGAGATTATATGCCAATAATCGCTAATAAATATTCATGAGGACACATCATTGAATCACGCAGAGCTGAATATTGGGTAGCTTTTTATTGCTGGGTCAATTTGATTGATTGAGCATGTAAAGCTCAGGATGTGACCGTATGACTTTGCACACTGTGTGTGTAACTGATACACACATAAAATGGCATGAGTCTATGTGTGATCCCAGAGTTCCTGGCGCCTTAAAATAGCTTGCTTGAACATCACAGTGAGCGACAGGAATCCTGTTCTCACTAAACTCTCTCCGGGGAACCGAAGGAACCAGGGACACATTAGAAAAGATGGAGTGAAATATAGACAGACAAGTAATTTAAACACCTAAGAATCGAAGAAACGGCTCGGCTGGTACTTAAAGTCTAGAATTGATCTTCTGTTGTTGCTCGTCAATAGTGTAATGAAAAACTGTCATCACTGGAGGATAAGAATATTGCTTATTTCAATATTCAGAATGTAGATCATCAGAAATTCACAAAATCGTACAGCAGCAATATTTAGAGTTAGCGTTAGTGAGCTTGAAGATTAAATAAATCTTTTTGAGCTAGGAAAGCATTGTGATGTTATAGAAGAAACTTGGGCTACAAAAGTATATATTTTCCAATTTACTACTCAGAACAATGTTTGAAGTAGTACTTTTAAATTTGAAACTCATGGAAATCTGAAACTCATATTGCAGTGCTAATGGTAGCATTGTCATTGTGTTACTTTATAGAGTTACAAAATAAATAAAGATAAAATCTTAGCAAATATTTAATGTACAGTAAAAAATATCTCTTTGTTGATAATTGTAGACATAAAAATGCTAGTATTTCATTGTGGAGTTTCTTCGCTTATTAGGGCCCTTTAAAATCCGTTTTATTTTTTCCCAAATTCCATTTTTTCCGTTTTAATTTTTCTAGATTCCGTTTTTTTCCGTTTTATTTATTTTTTTACTCCATTTTAATGGTTAAATTAAATTTTAGTAATCAAAAAGCATGTCTAATTTATTGAAATAATGAATCTTGTCCAATTTACCAACAATTTAATAAAAGTTTAACAAACAAATTAAATTTTTTTTTTAGGGCCCTACGTTTTATTCTTTCCCCTCAAATTTTATTTTTACCAAATTCTGTTTTCTGGATTCCATTTTAATGGTCTTAAAAACAACAATATTTATTAATTAAAAAATATATTTTTATTAATTTTTTTTCTTCAGAAGTTCTGTTGTGTATTTAAATTTTTCTTTAAAGACAAAGTGTGAATGGCCCCGAATGGGAGGAAAAAAAAAAAAACATAAGGTCCGTATAGCCCATGATTACATAGAAAGTAATTGAAAAACAGCGCAGTGGAAGGCAAAAACACGTTCTGTGGAAACGGCCATACTTTTTCTCCTGTTTTGTTGCCGGAGTATCTGCGGCACAATCTGTAAAGGCTCCACCCTCTTCTGGAAGGGGCGGGAAGCATCAGCTCATTTGCTTTTAAAAATATACACACGAAAACAGCGTGTTTTTGCTTCCACCCAAAAAGGGGCATTTTGGCATTGAATAATGAGTGATCTGTAGGGTATTTTGAGTTAAAACTTCACAGACTCTTTCTGGGGACACCAGAGACTTATATTACATCTTGTAGAAAGGAGAATTGCAATGTGTTTCAATTTAATGTACAGGGCTTGCCAAAACAAAGATGTGCATTAATTGTTGTGGTTTTATCAATTTGCTTTTAGTTAGATGTTTATTCTGTCAGAAAGAAAATAATACTAACAGTACTAAATTATTGCTATGGTAATTGAAGTGTGCTATTGGACCTATTCGACCAACAAGTAAAATTGGTGCTTCTGTAATTGGTGCCATTTGAAGATTCTTGAGTCGCCCTTCTCTTGAGTTATTTTGCTCTTAGCCAGCGCTATTAACATTGGCAGGCTTGTTCATTACAAGCAGACAATTAAGAACTCGTCTGGTCCAGTTTTCCCAGTGGCCCTTGGTGTTATTATGGAAATGAGAGCGTTGTTGAAGACTGCAGTGCTGCTGATATAATTCTGTCCTTTCGTGTGTGGAGGCGTCAACACTTATAACCAATGCTCTGTTTGTTCCTCCTTAAGCTTGTTATTATTTTGTCTTGTGTATTCTTTTCAGTGTTATCATTCCCTTTGGAATGCAGAGGTGGAATGATCAAATCGAGATTTATTCAGATTCTACTTCACTGTCAAATCTGAAGGAAAACATACTTGTGTAAAGTGCTTAAAGCAGAACAGTTTGGTCAAAAGAAAATTGTATTGTTTTGACAAACATTGGGATTTAACATTTAATACCTCATACTGTACCAAAATTAAGTCATGTTCTGACAATGTTTTTAACTTGTTATTGTTAAATGCACACCTCTTTCACACAAACGTGAACTAAGTAAATGAAAAAACCCAGTTCTCTTTGCGTTCACATTGTAGCTGGACTTTAAAGTTACTACAACATAATTAACAAAATTAGGAGCCTTTAAAATAGCATAATATGGGCTCTTTAAATATTCATTTTAATTATATATATTGGTATATATACAGTAGTATTATTTTTCTGTGTTCATTTATTCATGAGTCCTGTAAAGCGATACAGCTTTACACCCAGGTAAATCTTCACAGCTCCGTAGCTCTTCTCTAAATGATTGGGTTGGTATTATCCAGGCTTGAATCCTATTAAAGGAAGCTTAAGACACTCTTGACTCTTAGCTGACCAGGTGCTCATCCATGATACCTGCTTGACTGGTGAGGAACATCAGAGATGTGCTTATATTAATGCAAAACCAAAATACTCAGCATTTCTTTAATAATAACAATGAAGAAAGTCTCAAACCCCAAAATGGTTCAGGAATGAGTGTATTCCCACAAGTGCGTTCAGCACATTTCAGACTCCAGTTTGGTAAACAACCAGAACAGAAACACATTTTTCCACCGGGATTGGTCTTAAGTGCTAGGAAACATGATCTCTGCCTTTATTATCTGTATCAAACACTCATTGCGGTTTTGTAAACAGTAAGGAAACAAAAGCTAAAAGAGTGTCTGATTATTACAGTTATCAGACCCTCTTGAGGATGGCATGAGCCATCAGAAAAGAAGCTTCAACCTCAAATGGAAATGAAATTGAATTTGGATCTTCTGTGTGACTTTGTTGGCAAGGAGATTTGATTGAGGATTGCAAAGGCCAAATTATTGAATTTGTGAATTACATTCAGTATGTTCAGATGTTGATTTATAACAGTGATTAATCTTCCATTACCTACAGTCATTTAAAAGCGTCCGTGTCCAACATCCTGTTTCTGTGCATCAGGTTTTGGCATTGTGCTGAGTGCGTTTAGTGGTGATGAGGGATTTTTTTAGGTTAATCCTTGTCTAAAAAGTCTGAATGAGATGCTCCGATTATGTGTGAATGGATGGGAAATCATTACTGTTAAATATTGCTGCTGCCAACCCAGAAAAGAATATTTCAATTCATCAAAGATTCCTGGTGTTTCCACACAAATATTAAGCAATATTTTCAGCATTGATCATAATAAGTAATGTTTCTTGAGCTGCAAATCAGCATATTAGAAGGATTTCTGAAGGAAAGAAAGAAGTGTTTTTTATTAATTGTCAATGTCAAATGTCAATTAACATGATAAAGGCCAACTGATTAAAAATAAATAGTAATTTGGGTAATAAATAAAACTTTTTTTTAAGTGTTTATGAATTGTAATGTCTTTGACTAGCATGACTAAACATCTCCATAAAGTCCCAATTCAACACTTTGAAAATACTCTCTGCATTCCTGAAATATTCCTAATTAGTTCCCAACTGTGGAATTTAAAGGTGACTGGAATTCCTCTGTTAAGGTCCTGTTATCCTAGAATGACTCTGTGTGCCGTTTTACACAGGCCTGGTAATGAAAGAGATGCTATTATTAGCCGCTAGCTTGAGTTGTGGTGCTAGATGCTTGTGTTTGCTTTGTTCTGACATGGCGATTAGCAGCTTTACACTCATGGGGAAAGGTATGCTAAATGAGTTGGCTATGTGTTAGCAGCACGTAGCATCAGGTTTAAACATGGCACAGATTTCTTTTCCTTTTTTTTGTATCGTAATCGTTTTTTTTAATGCCTGTTTGTTTTGCTATCTTATTTATATTAGCTGTTATGTTGAGTAACTTTGAGCATGCTAGGAACATCTGAGTTGTAGCTTAGCAGTTAGCATGCATGTTCTGACACATTGAGCCGTCTGTATTATTTCCTTATCCTGGATTTATTTTAAACTAGATTTTAGATTTTCCAAAGAAAATGTGAAAGACGCTAGCCCGTAAAAAACAATGCTAGTGTGTTATGGGTGAGTAGCCAGAGTATTATGCTATTATACTGTTGTTAAATGGTGCTAAATGGTTTTAGTGGATTGCCAAGCAGTTGCTAGTGGTTGCTTATTGACCAAAGCTGAAAGGAAACCACCCCACCCCACTATTGTTGTTATTTCAAGTGTAAACTGAACAAAATTTTGAGAGATCATTTGCTAATGATGATTTCCTGTGTAAACTAAACAATACTAAAATAATAGCCTATACTTTAAAAGAATATACAAGTCTGAACTGAATGTAACATTTTCAGAAATTTAATCGCATGTTATTTGCAATTGAATTAAAGTCTATTCATTAATTTATATTAAATGAACTTAGATGAATTAGCTAGTTCTTTTTTGACAAACTTTAAATAACATGTAATTTCATAATTTTATTGTCTTTAAAATATGGTTAAAGTGTACTGCCGAATATACTGATGTGTACTTAATGTACTTAAGTGTGTTAATGAAAGTGTACTGACTAAAGTGTACTTAAAGTGTACTGACTAGAGTGTACTTAAGTGTGTTAATGAAAGTGTACTGACTAAAGTGTACTTAAAGTGTACTGTCTAAAGTGTACTTAAAGTGTACTGACTAAAGTGTACTTAAAGTGTACTGACTAGAGTGTACTTAAGTGTGTTAATGAAAGTGTACTGACTAAAGTGTACTTAAAGTGTACTGACTAAATTGTACTTAAAGTGTACTGACTAAAGTGTACTGACTAAAGTGTACTTAAATTGTACTGACTAAATGTACTTAAAGTGTATGACTGTGACTAAAGTGTACTTAAATTGTACTGTACTTAAAGTGTACTGACTAGAGTGTACCTAGGTGTGTTAATGAAAGCGTACTGACTAAAGTGTACTTAAAGTGTACTGACTAGAGTGTACTTAAGTGTGTTAATGAAAGTGTATTGACTAAAGTGTACTGACTAAAGTGTACTTAAAGTGTACTGACTAGAGTGTGTTAATGAAAGTGTACTCTTTAAGTACACTTAAGTGACATTTTATTTTCATTTTATCTGCAAGTACAGTTATCGAAAAAAATACATACTTTTAAGATTTGAAGTACACTAAAGTGCACTTTCAATACAATTTAAGCACACTTTTTTCACAATCTTGTTTTAAGGATTTTTAGATTTTTACTCAAATATACATTTTAGGAAAAATTCATGTTTATAGTGTGTTCATAGCACAAAGTTATGTGGTGAAGGTTGTTATTTAGGGTCATTAGTATTCATGAGATGGCACCTAAAATAGATAGTTTCCTCCATTAGCGTACTCATTTCCTGCACTGTTAAACAGAGGCACTGTGGGGGGATAAAACCTCCAAAATTCACTGCTTTTTATTTAGAAAAGAGTTATTTATCTCTCTCTGTTCCCACTTTAATTTTTCACCATTCCCCTGATTTATCTATCCATACATCTGTCCGTCGTTTCCAGCTAACTGCCAGAGACACACAGTCAATTTAGTCTTGGACAGATCGTTCTGATTTAAGCCGCCGGCAGCCTCTGTTTCCCCGTCAGTTGACTCTCTGAATAATGAGAAGGACCTTTTAGCCGCGAGACAGTGTCATATAGATGCTGACACTTGCTGGCCATTTTCCGGTGACTTTGATCCAACATTTCCCAGAAACGGAGCTGGAGAGAATGAGGCTGAAAGGCCAGCGCCTCTGACAGCTGTAGACGGCCATTAAACGTGAGGTGGGCCGTCTAACCGACGCTCTCAGAACAAACAGCACTTATCGACGAGCCGCAGTGGATCATGATGATGTATGGCGCTCTAATGGCCGGGAGAGAGGGAGAGCAATGGAGTGGAAGACAAGTGAAAATTACCGGCTCAATCTGAGCCGGCACAATTCAAGTATGACAACACCCTCAGGAAGAAGGGAAGAAAAACAATTACTGTATAATAATATATTTTACTTTGTGCGATTTTTGATCTTTTTGGGTTTAAAATTGAGCACTTATGCACTGGAAATATACAAAACTGCACTATATAGGGAAAGTGGAGCAAAAATAGCAGTGAATTTGATCACAGCTACTGTGTGTTGTGCGTAAAAGACCTCCGAAGAACAGGCGAATCTCAACATAACACCGACTGTTACGTAACAGTCGGGGTGTACGCCCCCAATATTTGCATATGCCAGCCCATGTTCAAGGCATTACACAAGCCAGTATTAACGTCTGGATCTGTGCACAGCTGAATCATCAGACTAGGTAAGCAAGCAAGGACAACAGCGAAAAATGGCAGATGAAGCGATAATAACTGACATGATCCATGATAACATGATATTTTTAGTGATATTTGTAAATTGTCTTTCTAAATGTTTCGTTAACATGTTGCTAATGTACTGTTAAATGTGGTTAAAGTTACCATCGTTTATTACTGTATTCACTGAGACAAGACTGTCATTATTTTCATTTTTTAAACACTTGCAGTCTGTATAATTTATAAACACAAATTTATAACATTCTTTATAAATCTCTCCAACAGTGTGTAATGTTAGCTTTAGCCACAGAGCACTATCAAACTCATTCAGAATCAAATGTAAACATCCAAATAAATACTATACTTACGCGATTAGACATGCTGCATGACGAACACTTTGTAAAGATCCATTTGAGGGTTATATTAGCTGTGTGAACTTTGTTTATGCTGTTTAAGGCAAGCGTGAGCTCCGGGGGCGGGGAGCACGAGAATGTAAAGGGGCCGCACGCTGAATCGGCGCATATTTAATGATGCCCAAAAATAGGCAGTTAAAAAAATGAATAAAAAAAAATCTATGGGGTATTACTTCACAGACACATTCAGGGGACACCTTAGACTTATATTACATCTTTTAAAAAGACGTTCTCTGGCACCTTTAATATTTGCCGACTGTTTTAACTGAATATGACGAGACGAAACATTGTACGATTACGTTTTACGATTAAAGGTGTAGTGTGTAAATTTTAGTGGCATCTAGTGGTGAGGTTGCGAACTGCAACTAACGGCGCACACCCCTCGCACCCCTCCCTTTCGGAGGAGCTATGGTGGCCGTATTATGTTATATTGTATTTTTTGTTAACTTGTAATAATTTTGCAACATTTATGTTCAAATTTATTAATTTAGCAGACACTTTTATCCAAAGCAACTTACAAATGAGAAGTATTAAAGTCTTAAAGAGGTAATAACATGAGAAGTGCTAGTAATACAAATTTTCAACTAATTTTTAGTACAAGCTAGTATAGTGAAGAATTAAGAAATAATGGAATCATAGAAGATTTTTAACACTACTAGCAAATTTGATATTACTGATTAAATCATAAAAATCATTAATCAATATTTTTAACAAATGTTAAATATTTTTAGAACAAAAAAAATTATAATAAATAATTTTAATTCATCTTGTTAATTTGTTAAACACATATTATATATATTGTATATATTTTTAACATTTTACTTATTATTTATCCACTAGAATGACATTAGTGTCTGGAAAACAGATAAAATAACGGTTAAGACACATTATTACTGGGAAAAAAACTGCAAAGGCAATAATCTGTGGATCTTTTCTCATAGATGGACATCAAACAGGAAGTGTCTGGCTGTGAGCTTTGTTGTTCTGGGGTCTCTCTGTATTTGTTGTCCTGGGCCCCCTGTGTGACCAGATGCTTTTCCCAGCTTGACCGTACGAGAGAGAAAGTGCCACAGCAGCAAAGTCTGCCGTGACGCTCAGCTGTCTCGTCTGAGGATAGAAAGAGTGTGTGTTTGAGTGAGTCACATAAGAGCTAATGTGATTGTCATGTCACCTGTTGTTTGGGAATGGTGTGTGTGTGTGCATGTGTCCAAACTCTCACAGTCTGTTGATAGCAGAAAGAAAAGCATTGTGTATCAGCCAGACATCTAGGAGTCAAAGGAAGATGTAAGCGGTCAATCAGACACTCTTTACAGTAACTAACACTGCGTAATGAGAACTTCATAATATCGAATATAGCAGCTTGGTGTGCTTTTGAATTTGCTGTTTACATTATTTTTGGACCGTTCTGATTTAAGTGTTGCTGTTTACGTTCTAGTTTTGATTTTGAAATGAATGAATCAATCAATACATCCCAGAGATTGAGCAGGGTTTAAAAAAACCTTTTGTTGCCACAGATCCCAAATATGTTTTGTTTTTTTGTTTTTTGTTTTTTTATTTTCAAATTATGTATGATTTCCTTGATTTTTATCTTCATTATGCTCTTGATCTAATTTTTATTTATTTATTAATTTAGTTATTTATGATTCCCTTGATTTATTTATTTATTCTCTTTTGATTTTAATTTCGATTTATTTATTTTTGATTCCCTTGATTTTATTATTACTAATTTATTTATGATCCGCTTGTAAATTTATTTATTTATTTGCCTCTTGTGATTTGATCGTTTATTGATTTAGTTATTTATTTATGATTCCCTTGATTTTATTATTTTTTTGTATTTATTTATCTTGTGATTTTTTTTTTTTTTGATTCCCTTGATTTTATTATTTATTTATGATCTGCTTGTGAATTTATTTAATTTGCCTCTTATGATTAATTTATTTTTGATTCCCTTGATTTTATTTATTTATGATCACTTGTGAATTTATTTATTATCCTTTTGTGATTTAATTTACTTATTCATTTTGTTATGATTTCCTTGATTTATTTATGATCCTCTTGTGATTTACTTTTAGTTATTATTTTGATTCCCTTGATTTTATTATGATCTTTGTGTTTTATTTATTTATGATCAGCTTGTGGTTATTATTTGACATTTTTTACACTATTTTTGACCCCACTAGACAATTTATTTATCGAAATGGTAAATTATTTGTGCATAACCTAATTAATATTCATAAACCAAGCCTTCACCGTTTCACCGCTTCACCGTTTCACCGTTACTTTTAAAAAAGTAACTCACTGTCACTTTTTTAAAAGTAAAGGAATTTGATACAAAAACTAATAACACATTAAAAAAATAACACATTTATGGTAGAGATATTGGTTAAATTACGGCAGGCCTCACATGGATGTCTGTTTGTTTTGACATTGGTGGATTGAGATTACAGACATTATTGAGATTACTGTTGCCATGGATACAGATTTCTCAGATGACAATGAAGAACATTTGTGGTGCTCGACCATATAATTACATTTATTTACAGCATTGATAGTTTCTGCTGAGTCGTGGGATTTTCTTACAGTGATGATGGGATTGGATCGCTCATGTTTTCAGTCTGTAGTGTGTTTTTAATGCTCTTAGTGGATTATGAGACTTGTAGATCTGTTTTGTTTATGAAACAAAAGACTGCTGGGATTTGGAAAGTTGGCTGAAAGTAAAATGAAGGACAAATCGGATGTTTGGTTTCAATTTGGAATCGTGATTTTGGGGTCAGTAGTTTCAACAGTTTGAGGGACAGAGATGTGGACATTAATAGTGTTTATAAAAAGATACGAACTCAACTTGAAAGAAAAAAGGAAAAATTAAGTAAAAATATTATTATTATAATTACTAATTTTAATTAGTTTTCACTTTTTTAAATAAATGCATATATTTTATATTATATTATTTAATTTTAGAAACAACATGCTGTCATTTTAATACAACACTAAATATTTAAATTATTAAATATTTAGTATATTTTATTTTATTTTTTAAATTATTGCATAAATAATTTTTATTTATTTATAATCCCCTTGTGGTTTACTTTTAGTTTAGGAATTATTTATTAATGATTCCCTAGTGATTTATTTATTAAATTATTTTATAGATTATTTTTATTTGAAAATGCCCTTGTAATTTAATTTTTATTTATCATTTTTAATATATGATCCTCTTGTGATTTTATTTTTCATGTTTCATGGTTTCTATTTATTTATTACCTTTTTTTTACACTTTTTTTTTTTTTTTTTTTTTTTTTTAACCCTAGTTTAAAAACCCCTCACATTGATTCAACTCTTTGCCAGTTTGTGGAAAGTGTTTTGGGCACTAACTTCACTTTATATGAAACAGGAGATGTTGGATGCAGAGTCTGTAATTGTTCTGGTGCTGTGGTAATACACACACACACACACATACACTTGTTCCCTTTGAGCAGATTCAAGGCCACAGAACAACAGCGGCTTTGATCAGGCATTTGAAATGCAAAGAGCAGGATGGCTTTTCTCCTGCTCTCTTGTTTCCTCTCGCTTCCCCTTCTCATCAGAGCTGTCCTCTCTGTATTCCTGTTCTCTCGCTCCTCTGTCTGCGGTGACGCTCGGAGCTGCCGTGAGTTGCTCCAGGCAAACGGAGAACGGTCACTTCCTGTCTCTATCCGTGTGTCGTGGTTTCAGGTTTGATGAGCCTGATGGGTAAAATGTTGTGAACATCGTGTATCCTTCTCTCCTGAAGTTTGTTTCACTGCCAGGTTGAACATTTAAATTCAGTCTAGAGCCACTGGCCATTTAAACTGACCATTAAATTAAGTTTATTTTAACAAAACCAAACAAACGCTATTTCCATTCATAGCTGAAGAATTGAATTTAATTTAGAAGAAAATTCAGAATGCTTACTGTTTTCTTTTTTCTTTTTGTATACATTTTTAGAATTAGAAAATGTATTTTTATTTTTTATTTATTTTTTTAAATTACTTTTTTGTTTTTTTCACATAAAATTGATAAAAAATAGTTAGAATATAATGCTTTTTGTTGTATATTGTTTTTGTTCATATAAAATTAAAAATTAATAAAAAAAAATACAATAAATTTGAATATTGTCATTGTATATTGTTAGGTATTTTGTTCATATAAAAATTAATTTAAAAATAATGAAATAAATTTGAATAGTTAGGCTAGGTTTTTTTGCATATAAAAATGTACAAATATAAAAAGTTCTTTTTTAGTTGCATATTGTTTTTTGTTTTTGTTCATATAAAAATTAATATAATAAAAATAATATGTAAAGTTAGAATATAATACTGTTGTTGATGTTCATATAAAAATGAAACTATTTAACAAAATATTTAAAGAAAAGACTATATTACTCAAGGAAACTGGAGCAAAAATAGTATTAATAGAAGTTGTAGGGATCTTTTTCTGAACTTTAGTGAGCATATATTATTTTACCATTATAGAAATGGTATATACGTATATATTACGAGCGTGAGTGTTTTTGTTTGTTTGGTTGGTTGGTTTTTTTGCATGTATTATCGGTTTTGTTGTGGTAAAAGTGTTGGATGGTGTAAAATGGGGTAAAAGCTACAACCTGTTACTGTAAACCGACATTGTTCTTGTTCAAAAAAGAAGAATTTAACCGGTTTTAAAAAAATGAGTGAATCCTCACTCTTTCTGCTGATTTATTTCAGATCTTGCTCCCTGATTCTTAATATTTACTGAAAAATGCATATGCATATTTGAGAACTCCAAAGGAAAGCATAGAATTTATGTCACTATGGAAACGTTGCCATGGCAGCCGCCTCTCTCCTGCTGTCATGGAGTGTTTTCCTCAATGGCGAGAGCTGTAATAGATTTTTTTTCTTTATTTAAGCTCTAGATTGTGTGTAACTCGAGGCGTCTCTGACATATCAAAGACGAACGCCGCCGAGCCGCATCAATTTGCCATTCATTTGAAGAAATGAACGCTTCACATTTGTCAGGGGATAGAAAGCGCCTCCTAACTGAGATGTTCAGGAATGCGTTCCTGAGATCCACTGGACTCTAACAGAAAGTGCATTAGTAGTTTTGTTGTTGTTGTTGTTGTTGTTTTAAAGTTTGGTAAAGTGATCTCGCAGGTTTTCTCAGGGTTTTTATGTGGTTCTTTATTTAACAGACACATGGCTGAGACAGAGAGAGGACGACAGAAGCACTGATGAATAATTTATATCCTTCTGCTCAATAAAACGTTTTCTTCTTCCAGCCTTTACATTCAAAACAAGTTCTGCTCCTCTATGTAGTTTTGCATCATGATGTTTGTGTAGCGCAGTGGTTCTCAACCTTTTTTGGGCCAGCGCCCCCTATCCATTATCCAGGTCCTTTACCGCCCCCCACCCCCCACACGCACGTCGCACACACACACACACACACGCACTCACACACACACACACACACACACACACACACACACACCACACACACACACACACACTCTCACACAAAAAGGGATAAATGTCTTTATTGAAAGTATGCTGATTATTATTCTGTATTAATAATAACAATGTATAATTCACATCTGTGTTTTCTTATTCTTATTCTTCTTCTTCTTATTATTATTATTAATATTAAATCCGTAACTTTTTTGTATTTAAAATGTAGGCTACCAAATTTAATCAGTGAGTAGCCTACATCATGAATCCATTTTCCAAACAGTGTTTTTGTCTTATCCTGAATCACTACAACACACCTATAATAAGTGTTTATATTGGGACTATTAGACTGGTTTGAGCCGGCACCGCTGCGGAGTACAGTACCTGCAGTACCAAGACGCCTGCAGTTTAGTTTATTTACCGCTAGAGCTCCAAAAGTTACGGACTGCAGCTTTCATAATTAAAAAGCATGTCACTGAAAGCCAAATAACAGATTTGATTTGACTGAACAGAGGCAGGAAGCCCTTAATTTGTGCCGGGACATGCTGGAACCGGAACCTCCGAAATCTGATCCAGCACCTCATTTGGGGGATCCCCCTCTCATATAACACCAAAAGTGGTCCATGCCGTGTTTTGTGTTTTCCGACACATAAGCAACATATAAAGCAGTGGCTGTCAAACTTTTTTTTAAGAACGACTTTTTTTTTTTAATTGACGCGACCAAACCAAGTCAAGCCAAGCATAAGAGTACTAAAATATATAATATACATGTACAGAACAAGAATAAAAACTTATAAGTAGCTTATAAACAAGCCCAAACGAATTAATTTGAAGCGAAACCGAAAGTAAAAACCGGTCTTCTTAAGCAGCCTCTCGTTCGGCACGAATTCAAATGTTTCCATATTAGCAATGTATTTGGATGCTGAACTTTTATTTATTATGTCAAATAGGATTTGTACTTCACTCCCGTTTCAATATCAACGAAAAAAATCATCCTCTTCAAATGAGCAAAAATGTGTTTGGCAGGATCAGTTTCAGCGGTGGTCACGCTGAACGGCACAGATAGGATACTATGGAGTATGTAAAATGAGCAGTGTAATTTTTATATGTTTGGCTGACGGTATTTTGTTTTGATAATAAACAGGCTGCGATGTCAAGATTGCAATGAATATGTTGAGTGCGCACGCGAGGCGCCGGCGCGATCACTTCAACTGTTTCCTTATGCAGCAGAAACAAAAATACTCCGTAATTTACAGATATAAGTAAGACATTATTCGATACTGCAAAGTTTACTTTTATACACTCACACTAAAAACAGAACATTATGCTTTTGCAAAATAAAGAAAACAGGATGCGCTTTTTGCCCTCTCAGTTTCCTTTAATTGAACTTGTTTGTGGAGCGCCGCGCCTCACAAAAATGAATCAAACTCAGCAGCATATAGGCTACTATTGGGCACAGTTTTTTCTTTCGCTTTGTTAATCAATTAAGTCAAATATATTTTGTTTATTTATTCATTTCAGACTATGCTTTTTATGAAAATGCCATTTTTAAGTCTCGTGACACAGGGTTTGAAAACCTGTGATATAAAGAATACATATAAATTATATAATTACATAAATTATAGACATATAAACTTCAATGACGATGTTTTCTGAAACTTAAGCGTGCAAGTCGCATGCTTTGCATTATGAAGGGAACTTGTGACTACAGAGAGAGCTATTTGTGTTGTTGGATATCGTTTTATTGAAATGCTGTGAGGAGACGCAGAAGAACTGATGAAATACTGGTTAAACGTGTATGCCCATACACTGGCAGTCTCCACATGAACGCGCTCGCGCACAAAATACGAGTTTAAACATCTAATTTCTATGTTGATGGCTGTTTGTCAGACTTTGTTGGGCCTAATGCATAATGCCATGGTGTTTTACGCACAAATGGTCACTACACACCATGAGTATGCCAATAAATGGTTTCCATCGCCTTAACGCGCATTTGAACTAACGCAAAACTAAAGATAATCTGCGTCTGCCTATTGAATTTCTTTGATAATTCTGACATTATTATGACTATTATATTATGAATGGAAGAATAGGAATGCAAGATTTGTTGTGACACCTTATAAACCGAAAGAATAAGGAATAGCATAAGTCAATTTAATTAAAACATAAAAATGTAAATTAATAAATTATTTTAAAAAGGACAAATGAGTAGACATTTAAAATTGTTGTGCGATACTTGTTTTATGTTAAATGTTTGATTATTCATGTTAAATGTAAAAATGCTAAATAAAATAGAACAATAAATTAATAAATATAGTAGGCCTATATTAAAAATAAATAGACATATGAGACTGTTTATTGACATCTTTAAAACATAGTTTAATAAAGCCAGCATTTAAAAACAATTTGACAGTTTTTTTTATCCATTTGAAAATATAGTTAAAATATGCTATTATAAACTCGTAGGGGCAACAAATCAACTTCCGACTCTCTCTCATGCCACTCAAGTATGGGCTGTCATTGGACAGTAAAAACGACCATACGGTCATTTCAGCGCTAATGTGTGCACTTAGGTTTTATTACGCATTTAGGAGAGTATTGCAAGAAGCTGCTTACATTAATCTTACTTTCGAAAAAGATAAATAAATACAATCATGATTTTTCATGAAAAATTATGTTATAGGCTTAAATACCTTGGTATCAGCTTGTTATCATCAATGGTATAATTTATTTGGTTTGTCATGATTAATTTGTGTCCATAATCAGTAAAATAAAATAAAAAAAAAAAAAAAATCTTCTAACAAGAATAAACACATATGAACAATTAGATTAAATTATTATTGTATTATTAGTTATTTTTAACTAGCTAGCCTATCTTGAAATTATCCAAGCAGCGTTTTGCGCTCAGATGTGACGGCGAAATTACCTAAATGTGATTACAGAATTTTAAATTAATTATCCATCAAATTGTCATTTTCTCCTTACAGTCTTGCGAGTTAACAATAATGCCCAGTAAATTACTTTGTGAACAAAGAAAACATTTTGTCATTAGGCATTAAAAATGTAAAAGTTTTACCTTATAAATAGAATTTTGTTTCATTCATTTTAAAATTCGTCACCGGAGTGAATGGGAACATGATTTATTGAAAATATTTGAAAATATAAGTGGTTCTTAAGTCAATACTTTTTTAATGGCTTGTCAACTTTCCATTCCTCCGCTGCGTAGTTCAGCGCTGGATTCAAGCCACCACCGGATTGTTGTCAGCGCGAAACACATTTTTGTGCACGTGAATTCTTGAGCGCTGGTCTATGACTGGAAAAATATCGTTGCAAAAGAAACGATACATAGCCTAACTTACATGTTGCGTGAAACTGGCAGATTTTAGAATGTTGTAGGCAATTCTTTTGCAAGTAATTACAAGTTTAATCTTGTCTTGCCTGGATCTTTGGTGTAAACTCGTGAACGCCCCCCAAGAACACCAGAACGCCCCCCTTTTAAAAATCTTGCTTCCAACGCCCCCCGTTGTTCTCTGAACGCCCCCTGGGGGGCGGTACCGCCCCCGTTGAGAAACACTAGTGTAGCGGATGGCTTGTCATTTCTCTCGCTTCATTTCTGTTTTTTTTTGATGAAGAAAGATGCTCAGCATTGCATCTCTGTCCTTCCAAGAATATCTGGTCGAGTCTCATGGATTGACTCTGCTTTCATTTGAGTTTTCATATAATATATCATATATTATATTTTACCTAAAGTAAACAAGCCTATTTTTAGGACCATATTTTGTTTTTGACATTATTCCATGACAGTTGAGTACATTTGCCTCATTCTCATTACCAAATTATGGCATTTATTTATTGTTTGTTATATATATTATATATATATTTTTACATTATGGTAATAATGGTATTATTTATTTATTGTAATGAGAATAATGCCATAATAAGATATATATATTATATTATAGCCTATTATATTATATTATATTATATTATATTATAATTTAATGATATTTCTATTTTTACATTATGGTAATAATGGTATTTATTTATTTATTGTATTGAGAATGATGCCATAATAAAAATATTATTATATTATATTATATTATATTATATTATATTATATTATATTTTTACATTGTTAATGATGGTATTAATTAATTAATTTATTGTAATAAGAATGATACCATAATAAAAAGATTATATTATATTATGTTATGTTATGTTTTTACATTGTTAATGATGATATTAATTAATTAATTTTATTTATTTATTTTAATGAGAATGAGTCATCATAAAAAGATTATATAATTATATTATATTATATTATATTATATTATATTATATTTTTTGTTTTACATTATGGTAATGATGGTATTTATTTATTGTAATGAGAATTATGCCATAATAAAAAGATTATATTAAATTATGTGTTATGTATATTATATTATATTTTTATTTTTGAATTATGGTAAAGATGGTATTTATTTATTTATTTATTTGCATTATGGTAATTACAGTTAATTAATTACAGTTATTTGTTTTGTTATGGTGATGAGAATGATGCCATAATAATATATATAATATATTGAGTTTTTGTATGTAATTCTATTATTCCGCGTCATTTAAATATATATAATATTTAAATATATATATATATATATTTAAATATATATAATATTAAATGACAGCGGGAATAATAAGAATTACATACAAAAACTCAAACATATTAAGGCTGAATATATTATGCAGTGTAACATTTCTTTTTTCTTTTGATTTTGAGGTGAAATGTGACCCTGCAATGTTTTCGCAAAATTTCCTACATTTTCTACGGTTTTAAAACAAAAGACAGTAGAGCTGTCTGTCAAAGAGGAGTCGAGGGATTTCAAAGTTCTTTGCACACTTTATGTTTTCGTTCCTGAAACTTAGTCATTTCTTCTCTCTCTCTCTCTCTCTCTCTCTCTCGGATCCCTGATGAGTCACACCATCTGTGCACTTTCTCCTTCACTCTCTCTCCGTCTCTCTGTGTCTCAGTGTGAGATGGAGACATTGCGTCCTCTGTGCGATGGTGGACATGGTCTGAATGACAAGATGGTGGTACCATTGAGCTTAAGATGGATAAAACTCTTTCTGTAGCTCTCTCTTTGTAGCGGTCTCTCAAACCTAGTGCGCTGTCTACCTAGATAGCATTTTAAGGCATCACAGGCATGCCGCTGACCAAAGAAAATGTTCTAATTGAATGAAAAATTGATTTTTTTTTTAGCCAATACATGCGGTCTTGATGCTGCCCATGTAGAGCATTAATTACTCACTTATAAGGTTCCTGTTTAGATGCTTCCTCAGAAGGGACCAAGGGATAGGGTTTTGGGTTTTGCTTGTGTCATTACAGCTCTTCACACCATCATTAGCACATCCGTGAGAGCGATGACTCTTTCAGAGGTGGCAAGCTGATGGCATCTTAGCACTGCTTTTCTGAGTAGGATGTTGGGTTCACATATTCATGGCCGTTTCTGTGGGCAGCATTGTGCGCTTGCTAACACCACGCTAATGCTCATCTCGGATGCGTGGTTGCTAGTAAGGACATTTGAGACAGAATTTCAGTGACGATTTCATGCAGAAATGTCCTGTGTTCAGCCCGTCATGTTGAATCTGAGATCCGTCCACTAGCCGGCTAAACTGGTTCAACACAAGCAGCCGACAGTAACTTTCTCCCGCCGGCCTTCCAGAGTCTGACTGCTGATAAAAACTTAATAAACACAGAGAGGATGATCTCAACAGCCATAACGCAATCAATTTCATCTAGTTTCTGAAGTAAAGATGATTAAAATTATTTATTGAATAACCTGAATGATTAGCATATTCAAATATGATGCAAACAACGTATTTGAATATGCTAATCATTCTACAAAATTAGCAATATAATACCATGTTTACCAGATGGTATTGTGTCCAAAACAGAGAAATACCATGGCACATCTTGTAAGTGAAAGTCTTGTAAATGTCTAGATCTCTAAGAGAGACAAATATGATCTTATTTTCGTTTTGTCATCTCTATTTTTTTTTAAATGTGAGCTAATTGTGTTGTGTTGTCGTATTTTGTTTGCTGTTTTTACATTTTGTGTGTTGTGCAGTAGAAATGAAACGTGCTTGGATACATACATATCTATATTATTTTAGGCTATTTTCATAAGAACAGTTAAACATTCTCTGTCTCCGCCAGGCCGATGTAGATCGTATATTACGTGACATCCGGCCACCCCTCAATGAGTGCCGAGTTTCACAGAACCTTCTAGTGATGAATAAATACACCAGCGCCCTCTTCTGGTTAACACACTAAACTCACATTTGTACAGCTGTATGTGGTACATATTTTTGACTAAAATGTAAAAAAAATTGCTTTTTAGAAAATGAGACAAATAATGAACATTTACTGAGGTTTAGGCTTTGAATAAGTAAATAAAAAATCTTGAAAAATATTTTATTTATAATCTGGAATTGTGTGTGTGTGTGTGTATATATATATATATATATATATATATATATATATATTAAGATACATTTAATCACGAAGATTGTTGTTTGTTTCAGGTTGTTTAATTTATTTAAATAGCACATTTAATAAACAGAGTCAAACAAAGTGCTGCACAGAGAAATAAAATTATGCTATTAGCAATAAAACAATCACAAATGGTATACAACACTAAATTCACACAAAATAAAACTGTATACAGTAGTTACTCCAGTCCATAAGCCTTTTTAAAAAGATATGTCTTAAGTAAAGATTTAAGTAAAAACCTGAAGTGGCCAATCTCAAGCTAAAAGGCAAGTTATTCCACAACTGGGGTGTTGCCACTGAAAATGCACGATACCCCTGAAGCTTTAAGTGTGTTTTGGTTACTGACAGCAACAGTGTGTTTAATGACCTTAAAGGCCTATTGGTCTGATGATAGGAGAGAAGATCCGATAAGTTGTCCACTAGATGGTATCAAAGCTGTACAAGTACTCATCAGAAGGGTTTAACAATAAAAGTTCAGATGTTGTTTTTTCTTTCTCTTTAGATCACGGGGGCGATCCTGCTGGCAGTGGGATTATGGGGGAAGTTCATTTTGGGTCCATACATCTCTCTGATCGCTGACAACTCCACCAATGCTCCCTACGTGCTCATCGGGACCGGGACTACCATCATCGTGTTCGGGCTGTTCGGATGCTTCGCCACATGCCGTGGGAGTCCATGGATGCTCAAACTGGTGAGAGCTCACTGCTAGTTTAGCTTCAGGAAGCAGGTTTTACACTGGACATCAAGTGACGGCCCTAATGTGTCTCTCGCTCTCTCTGTCTGTAGTATGCCATGTTCCTGTCTCTGGTTTTCCTGGCAGAGCTGGTCGCTGGCATCTCGGGCTTTGTTTTCCGTCATGAGGTGAGATGCGCACACGCAGGTTCTCCGGCGGTGACCCATAATGCGTCTCAGGGATCTCCATCTGTCTCGCACTAGGAGGACTTGTTCTGGTGACATCTGATGGAGTGTGTGTGTGTGTGTGTGTTGTGTGTGTGTGTGTTCCCTCAGATCAAAGGCACCTTTCTGAGGACGTACACCGAGGCTGTTCAGAACTATAACGCCAAGGATGAGAGAAGCGTCGCGGTGGACAAAGTCCAGAAGAGTGTATGTTCAAACACTGGTTAACATCAGTTTATCTAATGTGACATGTTTTAATGGATACCTGGGAAAGATGTTTTTCATAATCGGCATCACAAACTAGAAAAGGACAGTTTATAAAGACAAACTTTGAACGTTTAAAATGCTTTTAAGAGCTTGAAGGTTACAGCTCGAATTTCAGTCAGATAGACTGCTAGCTGATGTTCTGGGTAGTTGCTAGGATGTTCCTAAGATATTCTGGGTAGATGTTAGGCAGTTGCAAGGGTGTTCTGGATGGTTGCTAGGGTGTTGCTAAGGTTTTCTGGGTAGTTCCTAGGGCAATGCTAATGTATTCTGATGTGTTGGTAGGATGTTCCTAAGATATTTTGGGTAGTGTTAGGCAGTTGCAAGGGTGTTCTAGGTGGTTGCTAGGGTGTTGCTAAGGTTTTCTGGGTAGTTCCTAGGGCAATGCTAATGTATTCTGATGTTGTTGGTAGGATGTTCCTAAGATATTCTGGGTAGTTGTTAGGCAGTTGCAAGGGTGTTCTAGGTGGTTGCTAGGGCATTACTTAAATATTAGCATACCTGAAGGTCTTTACAGGCTCCCTGCTGGATCTCTGTTCCAGTTCGCATACAGGTCAAATAGGTCTGTGGAAGATGCACTGATCATGGCACTGAGCATTTTATTTTGGAGCACCTCAACTTTCCAGGGTCTTGTGCACATATTCTCTTTGTGTATTTTAGCACAGCTTTTAATACAATCATCCCTGACATTCTTCACTATAAACTCAGTCAGTTTACTGTGCCAAATTTTCTCACTAATAGAGCGCAGCAGGTAAAACGGGGGGTATTTCCATCCAGCACAAGCACCCTCAGCATCAGTGCTCCTCAAGGGTACATGCTCTCCCCTCTGTTATTTTCTATGTACACAAACGACTGCACTTCCTCAGACTCAACTGTCAAGTTCTTAAAATTTGCTGGTGACACTACAGTCATTGGCCTTATTCGGGATGGAGATGAGTCGGCCAGTGGAGACGAACAGGATTAATGGTTGCACTGTGACCAGCACTGAATCATAGTCCCTTTCAAGGAAAGTCTGCTCACTCGGCGGCCATATTTGCAACGTCTCCAGGCAGCTATTTCGGGCATCCAAGACCAAGTCCTATCTATCTGAACGGAGGAATCCTGAAATCTCAAAAACTGCTTGCCGAAGTCACAATTAAATAACATATTTCAAGTCAGCAACAAAATCTGACATAAAAATGTTCCATAAATGTTGTTTCTTATGCTCAAATAGTGTTAAAAAATAGTGTTTTTCAGGCTAGACGAGCCAATGCGCATGTGCAGTCCTAAGCGTGAGTCTCAGCTTTCTTTGGGGACCGGAGCTTCTAACGACAGCTGCAGTGACGCAATGACTTTATTAATCAGCGACTGGCTCTTTTACTTAGAAGGCCGGATGTTCTAGGTTGTTCCCAGGGTGTTGCTAAGGTGTATTGGGTGCTTGTTAAGCAACTTCTAGGGCATAGGAGTTCCAGGTAGTTGCTAGGGCATTGGCTACAGCAAGTTGTTCTAGGTGGTTGCTGAAATATTTTGGGTGGTTGTTAGGCAGTTGCAAGTGTTTTCTTGGTGGATGCAAGGGATGTGTTCCAGAAAGTTGTTAGGGGTAGCTTAGATTTTCTGGGTGGTTGTTAGGCATATAGATGTACTGTTACCTGTGGTGACCTCTGGTCTGGATTCTCTCTGTCTATAGTTGCGTTGTTGTGGTGTTCTGAACTACACCAGCTGGTTCTCCAGTGTTTATTTCCCTGTGAATGGAATTCCTCCAAGCTGCTGCGCTAACATCTCCGACTGCAACGCCTCAGACCTGCGAAACGCCACCATAGCGCCCACCAAAGTCTATCAGCAGGTAACGCACACATGCACTTGCACAAACACACAGGCTGACTGCCTTGGTTGTCATCTGTTTATTTGTTTTTTTATTATCATCTATTTAATTTGTTTTCAGGGCTGCTATGAGCTAGTGACGTCCTTTATTGAGACTAACATGGGCATTATCGCTGGAGTAACGTTTGGAATTGCATTCTCGCAGGTAGGATGGAGACTATTTCCATCTTTTACTCACACTTTTTGAGGAAACGGGAACTTATCAAATCCCTGAAATGAATAATTTTATTATTATGTTTTAAGCATTTAAAAATATTCTATACTTTTATTTTAAACATTTTAATTTATTTACACTTACAATATTTAAATTTTTACATTTTTTATTTTAAATTGAAAATATTTTTTTTTATTTAAAAAATGTTTAAATATTCTACACTTTTAAAAACATTTTATTGTATTCTTTTTTCTCTTTTTTTAATATTCTACACTTTTGTTTTATATGGAAGCTTGTTTTCACCACTGAATAAAAAATAAAAAAAGGTAATTGCAACTTTTGTGCTTTTTTATCCTGCAAATTGTGTTTACATCTCGTAAATCTTATTTGTTTTTCTCAGAATTGAGATATAAACTTGCAATTGCAAGTTAAAGTCTGAATTGCTGAGAATAAACTCAATTCAATTCTGAAATAAACTTGCCTACTTGCAATCTGTGAAATAAACTTGCAATTCAACTCAATCTGAGAAATAAACTCACAATTCTGAGATATAAACTCGTAATTTTGAGAAATAAACTCACAATTCTGAGATATAAACTCACAATTCTGAGATATAAACTCGCAATTCTGAAAATAACTCGCATTATGAGAAATAAAGTTGCAATTCTGAGAAATAATCACAATTCTGAGAATTAATTTGCAATTCTGATATAAACTTGCAATTTTGAGAAATAGTTGCAATTCTAATAGTCACAATTCCGAAAAATAAACTCACAATTCTGAGAAATAAAATTCTGAGAACAATGAAATAAACTCGCAATTCTGAGAAATAAATTCATTCTGAGAAATAAAGTTGTAATTAGAGGAATAAAGTTGCAATTATGAGAAATAAAGTTGCAATTATGAGAAATAACTTGCAATTCTGAGATATAAACTGCAATTCTGAGAAATAGTCGCAATTCTGAAAATAACTTTCTGAGAAATAAACTCGCAATTCTGAGAAATAAACTCACAATTCTGAGAAATAAACTCACAATTCTGAGAAATTTTGCAATTCTGAGAAATAACTTGCAATTCTGAGAAATAAACTTGCAATTCTGAGAAATAAACTCGCAATTATGAGAAATAAACTCGCAATTATGAGAAATAAAGTTGCAATTCTGAGAAATAATCACAATTCTGAGAATTAAATTTGCAATTCTGATATAAACTTGCAATTTTGAGAAATAGTTGCAATTCTAATAGTCACAATTCCGAAAAATAAACTCACAATTCTGAGAAATAAACTCGCAATTCTGAGAATAAACGCAATCTGAAAATAAACTTGCCAATTCTGAGAATAAACTCACAATTCTGAGAAATAAACTCAATCGAGAAATAAACTCGCAATTATGAGAAATAAAAATTCAGAATAAATCACAATTCTGAGAATTAAATTTGCAATTCTGATATAAACTTGCAATTTTGAGAAATAGTTGCAATTCTAATAGTCACAATTCCGAAAAATAAACTCACAATTCTAAGAATTAACCTCGCAATTCTGAGAAATAAACTCGCAATTTTGAGAAATAAAGTAGCAATTCTAAGAAATAGTCAATTCTGAGAAATAAACTCGCAGTTCTGAGAATTAAACTCGCAATTCTGAGAAATAAACGTGCAGTTATGAGAAATAAAGTTGCAATTCTGAGAAGTCGCAATTCCGAGAAATAAATTAAAAATGGCATGATATAAACTCAGAATTGTGAGAAAATGTCAATTGTGAGCTGACTTTTTACTCAGAATTGGACTTGATAACAGGGAATTGTGAGTTTATATCTCACAATTCTGAGAAAAAATTCATAATTGCAAGATGTAAACTCACATTTCGCAGAAAAAAGTCTGAATTGTGAGATTAAAAAGTCGCAATTACCTTTTGTATTTTTTTATTCCGTGGCGGAAACAAGCTTCCATAGCTTTGCATATTTGAAGCCTTAAATGTAAATGATATATATATATATGTAAATGACCTCTTGATTGGTTCGATCAGATAGCCCCGCCCCAAACTCATGCAATTGGTTGATTTTATTATCTTTTATTACATTAAATTTCATCTACACTTAAACAGAAATGTCTTTCCTGTCCTTGAGATGTAATGATCGCATCTGAGGCGATCGTTTGCGAGCTAATATTTACTCCAATCTGTTTTCCGTTTACCGTCAAAGCGAGTTGAACAGCTGGCTGGTGTTGTCTCACACAGGTGTAGCTCTATACGCCGTCAAAATGAGTCACTCGGTAACACCGCGTGTGTCACGTCTAAAAGCTGGAGCGAGAGCCACGCTGCCATGACAACCCCGCGGTGAACGCCGACCCCGGGCTGTCTGTGTTTTCCCAGCCCTCATTTAGTAAACACACATAGACACACGAGCAGGAGCCGAGCGTGTGGCGCAGCTGGGGTTTGCTAGCGAACGTGCCGTTTCAAACACAATCAGGCCCTCTGTCACTCACGCTTCGCCTCGGGGCCATTATGCAGATATCTCTCCAGCCGTACTAATGGGTCCAAAGGGGCACAGAGGAACACCTCGACCCCACTGACGCACACACACCAAGTTAATTGAACTGTAAATGCTATCTGCGAGCACACGGGCGGCCTGAATCAATGACATCTCTTAGAGATGCGGCCCCGCTAATACGTCTAATCTTGCGCAGCGCATGTGGAATTCTTTGGCTCGGTTAAATGGGAATCAGTAAACATTCATTATGATTATAACTAGAATTTCTTGAGCGCGGAGAGAGCGAACCGTAAACCCAGCAGAGCAGCCGGCAGTAACGACTATCACAATTTAATTTAATTAGCAATTACGTTGGAAGAGGGAGCAAAAAAACCTCTGGAAAACAGTTTTACCATGGTAACGGCCATGTGTGTGTGTGTGTTTTTCAGCTGATTGGAATGCTGTTGGCCTGCTGTCTGTCACGATTCATCACTGCCAATCAGTACGAGATGGTGTAGCGGCGTGGGCACAGGTGAGTAACACACACACGCTCCGTTATACTGGGAGCTACTGACTAGCTTCAATCGTAGCACCCTAAACGTCAGATTTGAAGCAGATTGCAACTCATGGTACACAAATAGGTCACAGGACTCAACTCTCAGTTATGCTGCCTTCATGTGCTCTCTGAAATTTCCCTCTTCTGAAGTCGTGATTACGAGCTCATCACGTTTAAGTGCTTTGTTGTCGGAAAGAGCAGGAATCATGGAGAACACCAGGTTTATTCTTGCCTGTTTCTTAAATCTTATTAAAGCTATAATGTATTGAAGATAGTTAATTGTGAAAAAAATGTCACATTTATTGACAACCATATAAACATTCATCACATTATCTACAGTAGATAGACGGCTTGCTGGCGATTCTGATTTTCGCAGATACAAATATAAAAACATACAGTATGCTTCAATTGGTTATTCATATATGTAAATATGCACTACTTTAACAACAAGACGAGGCGATGTAGCTGTTGTGAAAACTAATAAAGTATACCAGTCACGGCAGCAATATATTTGAACAGCTTTTATTTGAAATAGAATCTTTTGTAACATTATAAATGTCTTTACTGTCACTTTTGATCAACTTAATGCATCCTTGCCGAATAAAAGTATTGATTTCTTTCAAAAAAAAAAAAAAAAAAATCTTACTGTCCCCAAACTTTTGAATGGTAGTGATAATGTTGCAAAAGCTTTCTATTTCAGATGCTGTTTTTTAAACTTTTTATTCATCAAAGAATCCTGAAAAAAATGTTTTCAAAATTGATAATCATAAATGTTTCTTAAGCAGCAAATCAGCATTATAATGATTTCTGAAGCATCATGTGACACTGAAGACTGGAGTAATGTTGCTGAAAATTCAGCTTTGATCACAGGATTAAATTATATTTTATAATATATTCAAATAGAAAAGTTATTTTAAGTTTTAATAATATTTCATAAAATTACTGTTTTTTTTTTTTGTGTATTTTTAATCAAATAAATGCAGTCTTCGTGAGCAGAAGGGATTTCTTTT
The DNA here is from genome assembly GCA_028476615.1 of Culter alburnus. Classification (NCBI taxonomy): domain Eukaryota; kingdom Metazoa; phylum Chordata; class Actinopteri; order Cypriniformes; family Xenocyprididae; genus Culter; species Culter alburnus. The sequence goes on along the minus strand of JAOTNS010001198.1, from coordinate 90,879 downwards.
AAAAACATTTAATAAAATCTTATATATATATATATATATATATATATATATATAATGTATGTGTGTGTTTTTAAAGAATAATATATATATTTAATGTTTTTTTAATTGTAATATTTATACACAAATTTTATGTAACGTTTTTGTGAAGTTATTGCAAATATTAAAAAAAATATATATACAGTCCAGTCCAAAAGTTTGGAACCACTAAGATTTTTAATGTTTTTAAAAGAAGTTTCATCCGCTCACCAAGGCTACATTATTTAATTAAAATACAGTAAAAACAGACATTGTGAAATATTATTACAATTTAAAATAACTGTTTTCTATTTGAATATATTTCACAAAGTAATTTATTCCTGTGATTACTCCAGTCTTCAGTGTCACATGATCCTTCAGAAATCATTCTAATATGCTGATCTGCTGCTCAAGAAACATTTAATGTGTACAATTGTACAAAATATTTGTGTACAATATTTTTTTTCAGGATTATTTGATGAATAGAAAGTTCAAAAGAACAGTGTTTATCTGAAATCTAATCTTTTGTAACATTATAAATGTCTTTACTGCCACTTTTGATTGATTTAATGCATCTTGCTGAAAAAAAGTATTCATTTCTTTAATTTCTTTTCAAAAAAATAAAATAAAAATTCTTACTGACCCCAAACTTTTGAACGGTAGTGTATATGCTACAGAAGCTTTGTATTTCAGATAAATGCTGTTCTTTTTGAACTTTCTATTCATCAAGGAATCCTGAAAAAAAAAAAGTACACAACTGTTTTCAACATTGAAAATAATCATAAATGTTTATTGAGCAGCAAATCAGCATATTAGAATGATTTCTGAAGGATCATGTGACACTGAAGACTGGAGTAACGATGCTGAAAATTCAGCTTTGCATCACAGGAATAAATTACTTTGTGAAATATATTCAAATAGAAAACAGTTTTTAAATTGTAATAATATTTCACAATATTACTGTTTTTTACTGTATTTTTTAATTAAATAAATGTAGCCTTGGTGAGCAGACGAAACTTCTTTTAAAACATTAAAAATCTTAGTGGTTCCAAACTTTTGGACTGTACTGTATATATATATATATATATAATTAAATAAAATATCATCCAAAAATAAATTTTAAAATAATAAATTTATATATATATTATATATATATATATATATACTTAAGTAGCATCAAAATGTGTTTTGTAAATGAACTTGATTATGTTTAAATATGTGGAATAGAGAAGGAGATTTTAGAGCTGAAGTGGAGTGGAAGATTTTCAGTGAATAGTGACTTCATTTTGCTCAAGGAACGCTATCATATGACTTGGACTAAAATATAAGAAAAAATTGTAAATGTCACTTTTTTGGTGATGTTGTCACTATAATGGTGCTGTGAAAAACTGCATTAAGATTCTTCAAAAAGTCTTCTAGTCTGTGTGCAAAAATGTTAAATCTCTTTTTTTCCCCCGTTTTTTTTCAGGCACCGAAGACATACGACACCTTGGAAAGGGAAAGCAACCCAAAAATGCTAGCACACTCCATTCTTTCTCATCTGTTTTTATTCTCTCTCTGCTTTTATCTTTCATTCTGTCTTTCCTGTCTTCTTTTTTTCTCCCTTCCGTCATTCCTTAACCATGCAGTTGTGCCATGACCAAAGCCTCTCCTTCCAATACGTCAGCGTTAGCGAGGAAAAGGAAATGGTTTTAAGACGCACTTCTGTATTTTACACTGTACAAAGCCTTGCATGCAGAAACACACACTACAGCTAGTCATTAGCGTTTCTGTAACGCCACGTCCTAACCGCTCGCATAAAAGTCAATCGATATTTCAATCCCTCTCTAGCTGTGTATGAAATATGTTCAGATTAGCTGTGGTTTTGTCAATTTGCACAAGAATTTTCTATTTCAGACAGAAAAATGGCTTAATGCCTGGTTGGGACATAAACGCGACTTAAATGATTAGTTATTTATCAAAAGTTTGGGGGTTTTTTTAGGTTTTTTTTTTTTTCTTAACTATCTTCCATTTTGTCAGCTTAGTTTCTATTTGTCATGTTGCACTTGGTAGCTCCGCCCACAGTAAAATCTCATTGGTCCAGATAGCTGTATATTACATATCAATGTTCTGATTGGCTATTTCGTGGCTTTGCACAGTATTTTTACTCAGTGTTGGCATAATTACTTTACATTCAAAACTTTGCACACTTGGTTAGGACATGGTGTTACTTAACCCCTAAAAAGTGACTTCAATGCAGATTTGTTAGTTACTTGCTTTTTCGGGAGGAAAAACTATTAAAAAAAAAAAAAAAAACAGATGACAAGATGTTTTTGTTGTTGTTGCTGTTGTAAAATCTTTGGCATAGGGGTTTATCTCAGAAATGGCTTTTTTGTCTTTTATGATTTGGATTTAATTTTTTGCTCCACCGGGTTGAAAATGACTCGACATAATCATGTACAGTCAAAAACGTCAATCTTGTCTTGTTGTGAAAGCCAAAAACAAGCAATTTTCTGCCACATACAGCCATGTACAGAACAGAAATACGTTTAGACTGAAGTGTGAACATGTGCCCTTAAAACTAGTGGTTTTACACTGTTATAAGACAAGCATTTTTCAGGCACAATAAATGCAATATTTCACTAACTAAAGTACTAACTAAACACTGTTTATTGGGTTATTTAATGGGTAATTCCACAGTTTATGGATTGTAGTTACAGTTTTACACCATATCTACCTTGTGACACATTGTATCTGCTATTATTTTATGGTGTATTACTGTAAGAATGTAATCATCATCTCTTTCAGCATTGTTCTTGCTTTACAGCTCAGAAAATGTTCAGTTATTTTCAAGCGGATGAATATTTGCATGAGAAATTTGAACGATAATGAGAATTTTGGTATGACAAATATTTCTAAGGACGCTATATTGTTTGAAAAAAAAAATAATGTTAGACCTAAAAAAACTTTTTAAAAAAGTTACCATTTGTCAAAATGCTATATATATATATATATATATATATATATATATATATATAGAGCGAACGCAAAGTTTCTCGGGGAACAAAAAACTTTTGCGAGATTTTTGATTTTTGCCATATTTGTTCCACCACCATGTCCTTTTCGGGATTCCGTACAACCAGATCACAGACAAAAAAAGTACAGTCAAAAAAAAAAAAAAAAGTCACGGTAGAGTGATTATGCTGACAGGAGAACAGCTCTAAAAACCAGATGTCTAGTTAAAACGCTGGAGAAATTTGATTTACAGCTCTATAAATGGAATAAACGCAGATTTTCTGGAGGTCTGAGTCAGAGGAATCCTAGAATCATCACTCAAGTTCTTCAACATGAGCCAAGCTTTAGTGACCTCTGTTGTTTATTTATTGTTTATTTATTTACATTTGTGGTAGAAATCACTGCAGTCTTTTGGCTTTCTTTAATTTTGAATTGTTCTGTGAAGTACTGTTAACGAATTCCATATTTACGTGTGTCAATGTGCATCTTTTTTTTTTTTATTTAAATTTTGTGTTGCTGTTTTGCATGGTTTTCTCATTGATCATTAATTTTATTATCATACAGACTTATAGCTATTATATTAATACGTTAACAATCATTTCTGCAGCTGCCCCTTGTGTTGATGGGTCATTAAGTATTAGAGTCCAGAATTCATAGTCTGAAAACACGTGATGAACTCCACATCTCCAGATAGACGAGTGGAGTAATAATATACTTTGTATAATAAAAATACAACTTTTTAAAATGCACCACCAGCTAGCATGCCAACAATATGTACGTTGATATTGTAAACAACCGTGATCTCTATGAATAAAATGGTTCTTCGTCGTTACCAGCTTCTGGTTTGTCTTCATTTGAAATTTGTATGTTACTGGATGAATGGATTGATGGATTGATTCCCATGGGGTCATGTGGAAGTCTCCTGGCTTGTTTTATCACGGTTTCTTATTCCCTTCCTGACCGCTAGATGGCACCACGATGTTGTTGAAAAACGTAACGGGACAGCAACGACAGGAGACCTCAGTGAACGGGGAAAGCCCATGCAAATAATCATGCAAACATGAATTTTCGTGCAGATATTGTGTCATCTGAGAACTGAGATCATCATATATGGAGAGCAGATCTTATAGAGGCCCCCAAAAGTATTTGAACACTTAAACCCAAAAATGAGAATTCTGTCATCATTTACTCACCCTCAAGTTGTTCCAAACCTGTACGAGTTTCTTTCTTCAGCTGAACACAAAGGAAGATATGTGTAACCAAACAGTTGATGGGCCCCATTGACTTCCATAGTAAATCAGCTGTTTGGTTACAGACATTCTCTAAAATATCTTCTTTTGTGTTCAGCAGAAGAAAGAAATTCATACAGGTTTGGAACAACTTGAGGGTTGTAAATGATGACAGAATTTTCCTTTGTGGGTGAACTATCCCTTTAAGTCCCACTATCTAATGTCTGACAGTGTTAAAAATCATCTGAAACATCATATCAAGTGGCGTTTACATGAACATTTTCCACTAACCTTTGTAAAACAAGCATCCAATACGTTTTGTTCTCATTTTGAACAGTTTATCTATTGTTTTATCACTTAAAACACAAACAAACTTCATTTTGTGACTTGTTTTGCTTAAAGTGTTCTTGTGCTATCCACTTTCCTTGATATTATCACTCAAAGCAATGACTGAAAAAGTGCCTTACGTGTACTACAATGAAGACTTAAGATGCAAAAACCTCTAAGTGCCATCTGAAATGTTCTTCTAAAATGAGCATTTTTATCAAGCTTGAATGTTTGTGTTCAGTTATTTCACTTTAATGGCAATGAAAAGGACCTATTAATTGCCATTAAAGTTAAATTACTGAACCTAAACACACAAGCTTGATAAAAATGCTCATTTTAGAAGAACATTTCAGACGGCACTTAGTCTTTTGCATCTGAAGTCTTCAAATACTTTTTTGTGCTGCCTGCTTGTATGTAGATCTGCATTTGATTTTTGACTTTCACCCTTTTCCCCTTGTGTCATTAAATATCTTGGCACATATTGCATAATATTTGCAAGTTCGCGTTTGCATAATTCCATTGATCAGTTCAGGCTTTGCATTCAGTCTCCTCGGTAATAACCATTGCACATTTTTAAAAAAAAAAAAAAAAAAAAATAAATAAATCTTGTATATGTAAAGTATAGACTATACGATGTGTTTTTTTGGACTCTTTTTGGAAAAATAGCACTTTAAATAGCTTTTATCTTTTATAAAATACCTTTCTGATGATGTGAAGAGTCACGGCAGTGTAATTTTTCTCGAAAGTTTATGACAGTTTCTGTACCTCATTTCTTTTTGGCATTTAAAGTCAAAAGACTATTTTATATAAAGCCTATTTTGGACTCAATAAATCAATGGAATAAACCTTTTTGGCGCTAGTTAAGTCAATAGGCAATGTAGAAGGTACTTTCATCAGTCCGGTAGTTCCCTCTTTCACTATCCTTCCTTCTCACTGTCGTGTCTTTGACCGCGAGCTGCAGCCCTGGCACGTTGCCGGATTCCCTTTCTGCCCTCTGATTGGCTGTTGAAATGCGCCGTCCTCCAGGATGAACTAAGCGACTGGCTTCTAATTGGACTAGAGCGGCTGAGCGGTTGTGGGCTGATGCGTCGCCTCATGAATATTCATAAGCGCCATAGAGCTACACGCGGCCTCACCCTCGGTCTGTTGCTAGACGATTCTGTTATCTTTCAGCGACTTTATCGCCGGTTTCCTTGGACTTTGCCGGACCTGTTCGAATTTAAAGGAAGAGGACGAATATCATCAAAGGTGGGTATTCAGAAGCCTATATTATTTGTTAGCTTCGATAGATTGACGGTTAGTTTGCCGGCCGGCTTTTCCTTGAGGAAATCAAGGAGTGGTAGGAAGCGAATAATTCACGTTCAGATTACAGTTTTTAGATCAGGTTTTAGTTTTACTAAATACAAAACAGTTTCATCCTTAATCATTGTAAATGTTATGGAAAGATTGGTAATCTTATTTTTTATATTTATTGCTTTTTCTACCTTTTATATATATATATATTTGCACACTGATATTATTTCTGATTATATAATATTGTGTGCATCCTCCCTAATCTTTAACGCATCTGTGTTATTTCAGGTCACATTATCCTGTTACAACCTGGTTACACGTTTGATTGACGTGTGGAAGCCACACACCCTTGCTTTAAATCCACCTGCGCTTTCAGAAACTCATTCTACTTAAGCGCACAAGGGATCTGAGCACTCCCTGGACCTGAATAATAGCGGATAAACCCTCTATTATATCTACCTGAACCATCCAGCCCAAGAGTAACTACATCTACTGCTGCTTTTTATTATCTATACAGAGCCTTAAAACCTCGTTCTGCATTTGATCAAAGCTCTCCGGGTCAATAGGACAGCAAAGATGATGCAAATCTGCGATTCCTACAACCAAAAGAACTCCCTCTTCAACGCCATGAACCGGTTTATTGGTGCCGTGAACAACATGGACCAGACGGTCATGGTGCCAAGTTTGCTGAGGGACGTCCCGCTGGACCAGGAGGAGGAGAAAGAGGTGAACACCTTCCAGGATGGAGACATGTACGGCTCTTATGTGCTCCTCAAATCAATTAGGAACGATATTGAATGGGGCGTGCTTCAAGCCGACGAGAGGCGCAAGGACAAGCACGGCGTGACGCCGTCCCTGGAGATGTCTCGCATCGAACCAAACGATGAGGACTTGGAGAAGCTGTTTCATTTTCATCTAACCGGACTGCACACGGTACTGTCGAAGCTCACCCGAAAAGCGAACACTCTAACAAACAGGTACAAGAAAGAAATTGGTATCGGCGGCTGTGGGAATTGAAGCCAACTAGAGTTTACTCCATCCATCACCGGTGGTGGACTGCAAAAAAAAAGTTCACAAGAGGGTGCAGCAGGGGTTGAAGCCAGTTGGGCCCCTGGTGGCTTCATGCATTTTTAATTCCCCGGATCGAAAAAAAGACTTGTACTCGACGCCGGTTTACAAGCACCCTTAATTCCCCTGCTAACATCCCTTGATATTGTTTGCACAACCTGGATACTGGCTTGGAAACAGGCTTTTGAAATTAAATGCAACCTATTTAAATACGCAAACAAGCAAACATTTAAAAATATATATATGCAAAAGACATTTCATGGCCCGGTAAGGTAGTTTTGGCGGTTGTATTAATGTAGATTATAACAGTTAAAATCACTAATTATGTATAAAACGCACATTTCTTCGCTAAAGACTGGCTGGTACTTTATGACGTCACAATCGATGATGGAATCGCATGATGGTTCTTATGGATGTTGACTGATTCCAGGAGATTACGTCACTGTTACTGATAGTAGTTGTCTATAAGGAACGTTGTCATGTGTTTTTTTTTTCTATAACAGAGATGGTTCAAAAAATAAAAATTTTGTAAATGCAACTCTTTACTCTGCAAGTGTTTGATTTCTGAGTGAACTAACTCATGATTAACAATGACGCATTTCCTTCTGGGATGTCCTTGTAAAATCTCACTTTACAGTATGCCTAGAGAACTTGTCTTATCGTGCTCAGTAAACATTGGGCTGTGTTGGTGCGCACAGCTGCTGCTGAGGTCCACAGAGGGATCAGGCACGTTATATTAAGACCTGGCAACGTCTGGAAGAGCCGGGCACCTGCAGTGCATTTTTCCAATTCACACTGCTGAGTCACTGCTTGAGCTGCACTTAATGACGGATGTCTCCAATCTAAACTGCCCACACTAGTTTAATACCCCTAAAAGCACAACCACAAGAAAAAAGTCTTAGAAGCTAAAGGAATCTTAGCTGACGCCTGTGTTGCTGGCTAACAGTTTCTACAGGCATTCTGTCTAATATAAAAGTATTTATAAAGACAGATTATTAATCTTCTATTTGTCAGAAAAGAATCTAGCTTGATTTGTGTTAAAATGTTGAGTCAGCCGAACTGAATGCATAGTATTTCATGCTAAAATCCTGTATTCTAATACAATATAAGGTTTAATTGAAGTTGAAATGGTAAACGTACTGTAATCACTAGGGGTGTAACGATATCATCATGTCACAATTCGTTTACAGACATGGTAAACGGTTTACAAAAAATGTACTGTTGGTTAAAATGCTAAATTTGGTATTACATCGGGGGTGGAAATGAATAGACTTGGACTTGGTGCTGGTAACCCAATGCACAGGACAACGGTAATACCAGAATAAAAAATATTCATGATTCTGAAGCTGAAAACACAGATTTTAGACGAATATGTTTGCAATCTGTCACTAACTAGATATATTTAAAATAATGTAAGCTACTTTTTACTGGTAAAACAAGACATTTGGCATTATCAGGACCAACAAATATTCAACCACTGCATTATTATACTTCATATTCAACATTATATAGTAGTTTAATGCATCTAGTAATAAGGTTTTTCTTAAACTGTTAATGATCTTTACACTCATAAAATGTAATGTAAAGTGTAAACAGACAAGCACAAGACAAATTTACATTTAAAGGGTTAGTTCACCCAAAAATGAAATTCTGCCATTAATTACTCACCCTCATGTTGTTCCACACCCTCAAGACCTTAATTTTCAGAACACAAATTAAGATATTTTTGATGAAATCCGATGGCTCAGTGAGGCCTCTATTGCCAGCAATGTCACTGAACCTCTCAAGATTGAGAAAGCTACTCAAGAAATATTTAAATGAGTTCATGTGACTACAGTGGTTCAACCTTAATATTATAAAGCGACGAGAAAACTTTTTGTGCGCCAAAAAAACAAAATAACGACTTTTCAACAATATCTAGCGATAACCGATTTCTAAACGTTGTTTCTGAGCTTTACGAATCTTTGTTTCGAATCAGTGGTTCGGAACACCAAAGTCACGTGATTTCAGTAAACGAGGCTTTGTTTATGCGATCCGAACCACTGATTCAAAAAAAATATTCGTAAAGCTTCGAAGCAGTGTTTTGTAATCGGCCATCAATACTGTTGAAAAGTCGCTATTTAGTTTGTTTTTGGCGCACAAAAAGTATTCTTGTCGCTTTATAATATTAAGGTAGAACCACTGAACTCACATGAACTGTTTTAAATATGTTTTTAGTACCTTTATGGATCTTGAGAGGTTCAGTGACATTGCTGGCATTAGAGGCCTCACTGAGCCATCGGATTTCATCAAAAATATCTTAATTTGTGTTCTGAAGATGAACGAAGGTCTTACGGGTGTAGAACAACATGAGGGTGAATAATAAATGACATTATTTTCATTTTTGGGTGAACTAACCCTTTAAGTTTTACTCTGGTTTTGACATCAAAACATAAATGGACTGCAATCAGGTTTTGCTTAAAACTAATCTTTTCCTGAAAATAAGAACACTGATTTTACACGTTGTCGGTAATGAAGCATCTAAATATAAGATTGTGCATGTAAACGCACTCAGTTAAGCAGTTGTCATCTCTAAGAAAGGTCACTTGCCTAGCTGGTATGTCCTTAATAAATCAATATATATTTCTGACATACTACCTCACTGCTATCTGAAGTTGTTAAATATAGTCATTACTGAGTCCAAAACAAATTTATTGTTGACCCATTTGGCCGAAGCATTTGAGGGAGAAGTTTGCATTGCACAATTCATTATAAACCCAATGTTCTGCTTAGCATCTCGAATTTCGTATTTTTTTGCACTTCACCTTTGTTATCTAAGAGCCAAATTTGCTCTTTGAACATCATGTATCTTAGTTCTGGTCAGACTAGTAGACAAACTGACCTTTAGTACTGATGGACCCATAATAGTGTCACTAAGATAAAACACGAGACAGTATAAAGCTGATTTGAGGTGGGTATCAGATGCTTGTTTGTTCATACTTTCCATTGTGTTTCCTGCCATATTCATAGTCTAAACCCTGCTGGTTGACATTTTTCTCTCGTTTTTCTTTTTGCACCCTAATTAGGGATGCTGGTGGAGAACTATATAGGAAAGAAGGCCATCAGTTGGATGTGCTGATCTGGCGTTTCTCATACTCCGACTGTTTGTCTGCCATCTAGCTGATGTAAGACCAGCCCGTGGCGTGACATACTGAAACTTCCAGGCAGTATGATGGAGTTTTGGAGGACCGTAAAACCAACGGTGTAGCAGAGATGAGGTATGATGCAACGTGTCCTCTGGGTGCACAAAAGGGTTCTGGTATCAGGTGCAACCCCAAAAACGTACACCATTGCTTTTTCTTTCCAGAGAAGTGAGACCAAAATGCTTGTGGTGCAAAAACTCCAAGGACGAAAAAAGAGGGGAAATTAGAATTCGTCAAACTGTTAATTTTACGTTATCTTAAAAAGTGACTCACTAGGTGAGCAACAAACTAGCAGGGATAACGGAGAGGACGGATACTGCCTTCTTGTTAAGAGAATTGTGTCTTGTCTTGGAGTGCAAGAAAATAACTGTCTTATTACAGCCTCTCACTATATTTGACATCTCTCTCTGAGCTATTTCAGTGGCAGCTTGTCAGGTTCCTCAGTGGTCTCGCTTCTGGTCATCTGTTACTGTCTGGGACTTCCCAGAATGCAACCCTTCAGAAATGCTGGGAAGGACATTCTATTTCTCTAGTGACAATAACAAGACAAGCTGTGCACAAGTGTCGCCACCATTGTGGCCGAAACAAACCACATGGCGGTGGTCAAAAAGCAGTGTCGAGAAGCTGCTACTCTGGAGACAAGATGACAAGATTCCTGCGAAACAAAACAAGATGGTGTGTAATTCAGTTAGGAAATTGATTTAAAGGAAGCTGAATTTAATAACATGGACTCAATGGAATGAGCCAAACATTTAAACACCCTCAAGAGGCTTTTGTTGAAAAGTTTGAACACTCTTTCGTATGTTTAAATGATTTTTGTGTTGAAAATCCATTTCAAAACATCTGAGCTATTGATTTACGCCACCACCTGTGAGTTGAAGTATTTAGGTTACAGTAGATTACCATAAATTAGGCATGACGAACGGAATGGGGATTCAACTGTAATTAAAACGTATAAATGGCTCAGTTATACTGTAAATCTTCTTGCCATGGTAATTATTTTTACAACCGCAGATTTAAGGCTATCAGTGCGTCATGGATCTATTTTCGCGTATGTAAGTGTTAACACACACAAGGGACTGTATGATATGTTAGGTGTAAATTTATATCATAAGTGGTCTGTATGCTTTATTGGTGCCAGATTCAGTTCACAAACTTTTAGTTTAGCTAAGCTTACCTTTGCAGTCCCAGAATGCACCACCACAGAAGATCATTTTCAAGTAAAAAACAATGTGTTTACAGTAATGCATTTACAATGGAAGTCTAAGGGGCTTGAGATTGTGGAGAGTTTAAATATGATGCATTCATTTAAAAATTAAGTTCTTTATTTTTCAAGAAGATTCAACGTGATTTTGATGTTTCATTTGTGGGCGACACAAAAGGAACAACAACAATGATACAGGATCGGAGTTGCACTTTAGCGGCAAAAACAGTTCCACAAAACGTTGAAGAGGAACTTATATGTGAAAACTAAGTACCTCCTGCAGTAGGAAAGGATTAGCTTATTTGTTTCTGGACTTTTCAAAGTACTAGTACATAGATTGTATGGATGTGCCTGAAGCCGAATACTATGTTCGGAAAGGAAATGATGCATTCTGCGGAGCCCCTAAAGGGACATGGTGATGGAAAAAAATATAGATATTTCCAATGCTTTTGTGTTCTCTCGCAATTAGTTGGGTAATTGTATATAATTTGTGGGTATCAGGGAGCCTCTTCGAGTATTGAAATTGCTTTTGAATGCGCACTCGCATTTTACTTTCTCTTTCCAATTCACATTACACATAATTTTGTGTATAGAGAGTGGGGGACCACACATTACAAGATAAGATATTTGTCAATGACGCTCAGGATCTATTGCGCACCAAATCCTCCAACATCGTCCTGTCAGTCATCTCTCCTTACTATCTTCACATGAGACATGAAATCTGATGTACTGTAATGTACCCCATTGGGATGGGCTATACCCACTTATTTGTTTCGATACATATATAATGGCCAGTATCATCAATATCGATATGATACCGATACCTCGAACTTTTAAATTATTACATTTATTAAATTATTAAATTACTAAGAGTAAAATGGGTAATGATACCCTCTTAACATTGTATTTGAAAGGCATTTTAACATTCATTACACCTTATTTGCAATTTATTAGATTATATTTTTGTTTACACATGGTTAAAATATGTTTACTGTAGTGATAACCCAAAAACAAATACTGTCTGAACTGATGTATATGGCAGTGACAGCTGTTATAAAGTCAGAACTATAACAAACTTCCATACACACAGTATCGATATCCCCATCCTTAATAACCGACTACCGCAGCAAGCCACACCATGTCCCTTTAGGGACTCCATAGAATGCGTTACTCATTTTCTATGCCTTTCCGATAGGCTTCAGGCACATCCCTAATAGACTGTTTTCCAAAGATCTAGAAAGTTAAAAAAAAAAAAGAAGTTCTTTGTGCCAGTTCGATTCATTTTGCTAACTGAAACCTTTATTTTTGACGTCACCTCAGATAACATCTCGCATCTCCAGGGAAAAGCAGAATATGATCTGGTCAGGCCTGCAAACTCTGAGAGATCAGGTTCCCCGTCATTGTGGATTTGGTTATTGAAATAAGCGGCTGCCAGATGCCTTCCGGTGCTGATCTGAGCTCAGGTTTTGCTAGATCTGCACGCAGTAGTTAAATAGAGGAAAGCTGACCTCGGATCAGTGCTCAAGGGCATCCTGTGCACAGCACGCCGTCATTTAGTCGTCAAAGGATTCGGCGGCGTTTCATCTTGAATGGCCCGCCATGATTACTTCCTTTCCATTAAAATGGCCCCTCTCTGCCTTCCTGCCATTTTTTCCCAAGCATCCTCTCCACCTTTTTGAAATTCGCCCCAAAATTATTAATGATTCCGATATTTTTCCATGCGAGCGTTGCTGATTTGCATGACTCACAGCGGAGAGGGAGAGAAAAAGCAGAGAGTGGGAAAGTGGGTAATGAGGGAAGGAAAGAGGAAAAAAGAGGAATGCAAAGACGAGACGGCAGGGAGGTGGGCGGCCGCGGAGACCAGGGACTCGTAATTGCCTTCTGCAGCGAGACTGCAAGATGAGGAGAGAGAGAGAGCGAGCGAGACAACGCTTTGAAATTTCATCTCAGGGCTCAGGGCCATCAAAGTCTGTAGGGTGTTGAGGCCGCCGCGTTCGACAATTCCCTCTACTTGTTTCTCTCTCTCTCTCGCCGTACTGTCGGTGACAACGTGAGGCAGTTATTCTCCGGTGTCTTCGGCGTCTGTCAGTGAAGCCGTTGATAAGAGCAGAGAGCCATACGCTAAGTGAGTTAGACGGCCAGGCAGGCGGCAGCCGATAAACGAGGGTTGAAGGTCAGGAGAAGCCATGTCACGCTCTTAAACTCTGCGGACACCCTGAGCCGTCAGGACGCTGTGACAAAACGCTGAGGCAGTGCAGACTGAATGTTAAATGCTATGCTTTAACTAGATTTCAAAAACGCATAGGTTTGGTGGGCAAGGAATAGTTCACTCAAAAATGAACACCCTACAAACCTTTTCTTCCATAGAACACAATGAAAGTGCGAAGTGTCCAGGGGCTGTCAAAGTATTTCTCATTTACTGTATATAAGTTCAAGTATCTGAGAGAAAAGTTTTACTTCAAGGTTCCCTGCACAATATCTTACTTTTTATTCTGCTCAATGTCAGAAAAAACATGGCTTTCCTCATTCGAATTCAAAGTGAAGAACTTAAGACCCACTGCGAGATGCGATAACGATGTCGAAGTCATTAACGAATGATTCTTGAGAGGCAGTTCTCAGTGAACCTGTTGGTTCACCAATGGCACTAAATGATTCAAAAGGCACGATGTTTCATTCATGAATTGAACTGATCTGATTGCAGCAGTTCCCGCTAAGAATTTGGTTGATGAGGCAAAAAGTAAGGTGCTATAATGAGTATTGTTGAGTATACTGGTATTGTTTATCATAAGTGGAATTCATATTTAGGTTATAGCCTACAAGGATTGTCTATTTACCTTGTGGCAAACACTGTTTACACTAGCTCTGTCCACCAATGTCTGGTTGGGCCACTCAAGTTTTAAAACAGACACATGGAATTCAATGTCTTCAGTGGCGCAGCAGTAGCGAGTAAAGCTCACAGACCTGGCTTTTAACACAATCGACGCGTGTTCGAATCTGCGTCTTGCTGAGCTCGCATTTAAAAATGAAAATAATGTTCTAAACGTGGCAATAAACTGCAAACGAGTGTTTAATAATACTAAAGGGGCTATATGTAGGAATGACACCCAGTGGTCAAAATAGGTACTGCAGCCCAAATTCAAAATATTGTTTGCCCCACCCCTCCTTCAAAGACGCGGGTGGCCAGCTTGAGGACACGCAACAAGAGGGAGTGCAATTGACAATGAAAGCTGAGGAGACTTGCACACTGTACGCTGATGAGTTGATTTATCTGTGTTATAATATGCTGTCGTTCATAGAGATTTTTAGATGGATGCAGAGGCTTTTTAGGTCAGGTAGAATCTGCGATTCTCTGACCCAGTTTGTTTGCTGGTTTCCATGGCTGCAATATGCGGTGTTTTCCGCCAACTGGCAACCTGTCGAAATACTATTGGATAAACTGGCAGCACATGGTTTCGCACAGACCAAAATGACCAAAGACAGACATTCCGACACGGAACGCAATTTCAAAGTAGAATATCTGACTGTAGCATTGTTTTCTGAGAAACAAGTAGGTGAACTTGGCATGTTTCCTAAATATCTGCAAACATATTGGGGTATTTTTATGCTTTATTAAAGTGAAAATCTTACATAGAGCCCCTTTAAAAGTATTTATTGGGTAGGTTAGGGGAAGGTGTAGGGAGGGTTTTTATTCTCCCAAAAAGGCAGCATCCATTTAATAATTTTAATAAATATAATTGTTTACACTCTATGATATTATTGCATCCTGTTAATGTACAAAAATACTGAGGTGCACGAGATCTGCCAATATAAAGTATAGATAGCATCTAATTACTATTTACTCTTATTGCAAAGAACTGATACTTTTACATGTAAATTGCATCTATCGCTAAGAAAATATGCAATTTTCACTTAGTGTAAATATCTATTACTACGAAAATGCTGCTATTTTCACTTAGTGTAAATAACATCTATCGCTAAGAAAATATGCTATTTTCACTTCAAAGTATCTTCCTTTGTGTTCAGCAGAACAAAGAAATTTATACAGGTTTAGAAAACAACTTGAGGGCGAGTAAATGATGACAGAATTTTCATTTTTGGGTGAACTTTAAGAGCTCATTATATATTCTTGCTTAAAGGTGCTCTAAGTGATCCTGGGTGGAGTAACTTCCTGTTGATGTTCGAAGTGTTGTCAAACAAAACAGAGGTTAGCTAGACCCTCCCTCCTCCTCCTCCCCCCTCCCCTCCCCTCCGTTCTTCCTGAAACAGTCATGAACGCGCATTTAAAATCATTCTTGTCGGTTATTGGCTGGAGCATGTTTATTGTTTCGTGGTCCAGACTGCACCAGTTTGTTTTTGTTGCCGTTTTTGGAGCTTGTGGCGACTACAGAGACCGCGTTTTTTTACAGTGTGTTCAGGGGACAGGCAGCTAGAGGATAGTGAGGAGATGTTTGCTGTATGTGTCAAAAAATGTTTTGGCCTAAAAACGCGTGACATCGCTTAGAGCACCTTTAAGACACAAAGACCACATTTACCATTGTTTTTTGTGGTTGTTTTCACAAGAATTGTCAGTAACTTGAAAAGATATAGGATAATATTTTGACTATTTTTTAATAAAATTAATTTTGCTTGTTTGCAGATGCTTATATATCTGCATCCACTAATCTTCCTTATTGACTATTAAAATGAATAATAGTCTAATACATAGGCTAATATTTTCAGCTAAAGGCCTATTTTAATCAGGTAAAATTTTAAAAGGAGTACTTTTAACTGGAGTATTATTTTCATATAACTTGTACTGTGTTCAACACTGGTGTATAATAAGTGTCCATATAACTATATTCAAAGTTTTCTGAAACCACTGTAACCAATCGATTTTTTTCTGAAGAAGAGCATTGATCCATGTTTAGACGGGACATATGTTTTGAGTAACAGCATTGTCACAAAGATAGCCGTGCTTAGCATTCAAATATCCGGTGGTACAGTATGTCATCTTGGGACAAGAACGATGTAGGGCGATTACTATCTTTGAATTTAATTTCCCGCTCTCTCTTGCTTTCTCTCTCTCTCTCTCTCTCGAACGCGTATCTGTCATCCACCAATCAGCGGTCGTTCGTGTGGTCCTGGATCGTGGGGTTTTGCCCTTCATTTTCTGCGTAATTAAATTTTGATTACCCCTTTAGCTCGGCGAGCGGGGAATACTCCACAGCACATTCTGATTGCCGCCACACGCAGACTCATTACCGCCACACTTTCGTGTGCGCACAAAGAGTGTGTGTGCGATCATCGGATCCCCGTGCTTTAGTTCCCCTGATTTTTTTTATACCTTGTTTATGAGGTTGGGTTTCTCTCATCAGCAGCATTAGCGGCTCAGAGCAGAGATGAATGGGATCGTCCTTGCTGCGGACACACACAAACACACACCCCGCCGCGATCTAATGCTGCAGCTGACCTTTCTAGACGTCCTTGTTGCGAGGGCGCGCACGCTGAGAGCCCGCAGACTGCTATAACGGATATATTATTGTGTGTATTGTTATTGTGTGTATATTCTTTTGAGTTAGCATGTATGTGCTTGTTTTAACCAGCCTCACTCAGCAGCACATAAAGTAGAATTGTATTATCGTGGTTTTCAAACATTTACCGCGGTAATACTACGGTATTATTATTTTTTTTAAATAAAGTAACACTATGGAAATATGGTATTCTGTGAAAAGGCATATCAAAAAATACCAAAAAATATTATATATTATATATATATATATATATATATATATATGGTGTTATATGGTGGAACATAGGCTAATATAATAGGCTATGGTATTCTTTGCAATACTTTACTAAGTAAATATGGTAATACCATGGTATGCTGTGAAATTTCCAAAAATATTCAAAAGTATTCAACATTGCTGTCTTCTCACCACATACAAAAGTGCCATGATATTACCATGTTTTTGTTAGATATTTTCCATGGTATTACTATGGTTTTGATTTAAATACTTTACAAAGTAAATATTATGAGAATACCATGGTATTCTGTGAAGTACCATACTACTACCATGGTATTTTGGACATATACCATGCTATCACATACAGTGCTTCTTTTTGTGAAGTAAATGCTATACTATGGTACCATGGGAAGTGATTTCCTTTAGATGCCCTTACAAGAAGCACTGTGGTGATACCATGCAGTAACGGTGTCAGATGGTAATACTATGGTACTTTGAAATATACCATGATTTCCATATTCATAAATTGTGGTATTTACATGATAATCCAGAAGACAACACCATGGTAGTATACCATCATATTACCAAACATTGCCAAATCTTAAAAAGAGCCCCCTTTATGGGCATCCTTAAATTTTAAACCAAATAGCCTAATTGAAAGTATTAGTTTCTAAAAATGCTGAAATGTGTGTATGAGTGCTGTGTTAATCTATGGTAATTATAATTATCTTAATGTAAAAACAATAGAAGTTAATGGGCAGTCCCCATGTAGACAGCTAGATAAATGTGCGTGTGTTTGTGTTAGATTGGGTTTCAGTGCCTCTGGCTGTGCTGAACCGCTGTGAAAATGAAGAACTGCTGTGATAAAATAACCGCTGCCCTTGCGGCTTTCTCTCCCTCTTTAACGCCTACGAAAGCATTCTGCTCTCGCCCGCTGCACAGGCTCTCAAACTGCTTTCTTTCTCCTTTCCGTCTCCTTTATAGCAGACGGGCCGATGCAAATGATTGGGTGAGCTGGGCTCCCCCCGTCCCCTGTGTCTGGTTATTGATTGGTTAATGCAGGATGTCAGCGAGTCCGTTCGAGAGCGACGCCCTCTCTCCCCCCGACCATTTATCAGCACGCCATCAGCTCTCCACGGAAGAGCGGCGCATCAGGATGAATGCTAATCAATTCAGTGGAGAGAGAGAGAAAGACGAGATGCGGGGCGTGAGATTAGATGAGAGGAGGAGAGATGATATGAGACGAGAGGCGAGCTAAGGTTCTTAACCCTTCACCTTGTCCTAACACAACCTGTGTTTCCCACAGATGTCTGTGTATAGCTTAAATATGGCTCAGATGTTGATGTTTTGATGTCTGACAGTGCTGTGCAGGGACATTTATTTCTCAGTGCCACTGTGAAAACAAATGCTAAAAAGAATGCAAAATTATTTCTCTTTCTGTTGTTTTGTATAGCCATTTTGTCCAAAACTCCAATTAAAGGTTTGTTTACCACTCTGCGGTTGGTCGCTAATAAGAAATTAGCAAATTGGATGATTTACAGCATTGCACAACAAGTTGCTTTTATGCTAAAGCTATTAGCAATTACTGGTAGAGGCTAAAGGCTAATTTCTTCCTGCTCTGATTTGATCTCCAAACGGTCTTATTAATTCACCCTGTGGTGCATCAGTAACAGTCAAATAAACAGATGTGTGTGTGTGTGTGTGTGTGTGTGAGTGTGGTTGAGTTGGCTGTAGGAGGCTGTTAGCGTGCTAATCTGAGGGTATAGTGCATATAACGTCATGTCCGCTAATCTGGCCTGCATGTGCGTGTATCTAGGTCAGATTCTTCCTACATTATCCCTGGAATGACACCAATCAGAGAGCCTGAGAGAGACCGGCTGAGAGTGAGACAAGTGGCTTGACAGAAACAGGCAGAGAGGGGAGAGACAGAAGAGAGAAAGAAAAGCTGAAAGAGAGACTGACAGACAGAGGAAAGAGAAAGAATAAGACAGACAGGCATAAACTGACAGATAAGACAAGCTGAGAGACAGACAGGAAGAGAAACGGAAATAAAGACAAAGAGGCAGATAGAAAGAGAAACAGAAAGAGACAGACAGAAGACAGGCCAAGAACCAGAATGTGAGAGAAAGACAGGCAGAGAGGTGAAAGATATAAAAAGAAAAGCTGAGAGAGACAGACAGTGAAATAAAGGGAAAAGAGACGGATATAAACTGACAGATGTACAAGCTGAGAGACAGAAAAGGAAAGAGACCAATAGAGGCAGACAGACAGACAGGGAGAGAGACAGGCCAGGAGCCACAAAATGAGAGACAGACAGGCATAGACTGACAGAAGGACAATCTGAATACCCGTTTACACCTGGTGTTTTAATCCGTCTCTTTTGTCCACTTTCAACCACTTCTGTCCTGATTTCTTCAAGGGGAGGGTCTATTGGTGGGGAAATGTATACATTTTTTTCAGATCTTTCAGTCTATTGGACGAAATAAGCTTGCACAATTTACATATGAACGCAGAGACAATGGAAAAACACACGGAGAGCAGCAGCTTTCGTTTCTGCTCTGACAGCCGCGACCCTGGCTGAATGCAGTGAGTTTGTGTTCGAAATCAGGAATGGTGCAGAGAACATTGTGCTTGGTACATTTATCGTCTTCAAACCAAACTTGGGTCTTCAGCCGACAAAGTTTAAATCCTGTCTGGCCAGCACGCTTCCCATAATGTATACGCATTAGGTCTGTTGGCTGTTCGAACACGTCTACACTAGGAAAGCAATCCGGTCTAATGCGTTTTCGACTACATTTTACACCCTGTTTACACCTGTATTTAGTGTCATCCACTTGTGATCCTATCGACCAAAACGCGTCTTAATACCAGGTGGAAACAGGGCCTGAGAGAGAGATATTTTGAGAAACAGGAAGAAAGACAGACAGAGAGACAAGCTTAGAAAGAGAGAGAAAAAGAGATAGTGACTGATAGAGGCAGACAGACAGAGAGAGAGGCAGGCAGGCATAGAAAGATAAAGAAAAATAAATACAAAGAGCCTGGCAGAGACCGAAAGTGACAAAAAGAGAGAAACAGACAGAGAGACAGACAGGCATTTAAAAGTTGCAACAGAGTTCTATAAACACAAAGACAGCGAGTGCGACAGGCACGCTTTTTTCTCTGCGTCTCCTGGCAGTCGATAATAGATCATGTTACGTTGAGCTCTCCGGTCGCCGTGGTTACAGCGCAATAGTTAATAGCCCATTTGAGTGCACACTCATGCTGTTTTCAGAGCTGTGTGTGTGTGTGTGTGTGTGTATGTGGGACGGCGAGCATATTTTTCTATGTAATGTTGCGTGTTTGTGTATTTAACCTGTGTGTGTATCGTCTGTGTGGAAGACATGCACGTTTTGTGAACTTATTTTCCTTTGTAATTCTGTTTAGCATATAGTGCACAGGTGTGTGTGTTTGTGTGTGTTGCCATTTTTGTTTTGTTTTCTCTCTCATTTGTTTTCATAAGCAGCACAAACAGACACGCACGGCCTTCACCATGACAGCGCGCGCAAATACTCGCTCGCTCGGCTCAACAATAGTGAGGAAACAAACAAAGCAACGGGGCAAAATGCACACACTAGATGATGACAAATGACATTGGGCTCCAGAGGAACAAAAGTCAAAACGTCAATAAATCATCACTGACTGATAGCATTTTACACTACTTTTTAAAAATAGTGAGTGCCATCCAGTTATTGCCAGGGAAGTAAATAAATAAAATAATAAAGTATTTAAATTATATTATTTATTTGATTAAAATGTATTAATCGCATCTAACATAAAAAGTTTGTAAATATATGTGTGTGGGTATGTATGCATGTACATGGGTATGTAACATATACACACACATATATTATATATTTACTAGATTTTATTAGATTTGACAGCCCAATATTATATATACAGTATCTCACAAAAGTGAGTACACCCCTCACATTTCAGCAAACATTTTAGTATATCTTCTCAAGGGACAATACTATAGAAATGAAACTTGGATATATATTAGAGTAGTCAATGTGCAGCTTGTATAGCAGTATAGATGTATTGTCCTCTGAAAATAACTCAACACACAGCCATTATTGTCAAAATAACTGGCAACAAAAGTGAGTACACACTAAGTGATAACAGTTGTATGTCGTTTAACCATGCAAAGCCACATATCCTATTCATCATGTTTATGTTTTTGTCTGCTTGACAGGACCATACAAATGTGTGGATCTTGTATTAGAGCAGTTAAAATTTGGTGCTTTGAGTACAATTCTCTCATACTGATCACTGGATGTTCAACATGGCACCTCATGGCAAAGAACTCTCTGAGGATTTGAAAATTATGATTGTTGCTCTCCACAAAGATGGCCTAGGCTATAAGAAGATCGGTAACACCCTGAAACCGTTACAGTACAGTCGCCAGGGTCATAGGGGTTTTCCAAGACGGGTTCCACTCGGAACAGGCCAAAGAATTTGAATCAAAGAAGTAGAGACCTTGTGCTGCGCATCAGGCTTCAAAAAACAGATGCATGAGTGCTGCCAGCATTGCTTTAGTGGTTGCAGAAGCGGAA
Organism: Culter alburnus; assembly: GCA_028476615.1. Taxonomy (NCBI): domain Eukaryota; kingdom Metazoa; phylum Chordata; class Actinopteri; order Cypriniformes; family Xenocyprididae; genus Culter; species Culter alburnus. The sequence continues at coordinate 69,252 of JAOTNS010001198.1, read as the reverse complement.
GGTCAGCTTGTCAGTGCTCAGAGCATACGCCGCACACTGCAACAAGTCAGTCTGCATGGCTGTCGTCCCAGAAGGAAGCCTTCTTCTGAAGCTGGCTCACAAGAAAGCCCACAAAGCTTCTGAAGCTGGCTCACAAGAAAGCCCACAAACAGTTTGCTGAAGACAACCTGTCCAAGAGCATGAATTACTGGAACCATGTCCTGTGGTCTGATGAGACTAAGATAAACTTTGGCTCAGATGGGTGGCCAAGGCTCATTGATGCATGTGGGGAGCGAAGGCTGGCCTATGTGGTTCGATCCAACAGACGAGCGCCTGCAGCTCAAACTGCTCAAGAAGTTAATGCTGGTTCTGATAGAAAGGTGTCAGAATACACAGTGCATCACAGTTTGTTGTGTATGGGGCTGCATAGACACAGACCAGTCAGGGTGCCTATGCTGACCCGTCCACCGCTGAAAGCACCAACAATGGGCAGTGAGCATCAGTACTGGACCACAGAACAATGGAAGAAGGTGGCCTGGTCTGATGAATCACGTTTTCTTTTACATCACGTGGATGGCTGGGTGTGTGTGCGTCACTTACCTGGGGAACACATGGCACCAGGATGCACTATGGGAAGAAGGAAAGCCGGTAAAGGCAGTGTGATGCTTTATGCAATGTTCTGCTGGGAAACCTTGGGTCCTGCCATCCATGTGGATGTTACTTTGACACGTACCACCTACCTAATCATTGTTGCAGACCATGTACGATGGCTCAGGGCTGTTTTGGGAGCAAAAGGGGGAACAACACAATATTAGGAAGGTGGTCATAATGTTATGCCTGATCGGTGCATATATACGGTATATATTCTCATCTCAATTAACGCTCTTTCACTTTGTGCTCTTGGTTTCTGTGGAGATAATTGGCGGGCGTGTCGCCATGGTGCCAAACACACCCACATCTTTGTGTCAAGTTCGGGCACTGTTATTACTGTCAACTTTCCCTGACAGCACATTAATATGACGCGTATTGACCTGTATGGTGCTGACATGGCTTATCAGATTACACAACACATTTGACAGGACATTTTCTTCCTATGTAATCAAAACTTTATGTACATCTCCAATGTGTTAAAACAATAAAAACTGTGATTTTACTGCATCTAAGAGGTGTATTTATACAACAACAGTGCAGCATTTTAGGTAATAATGCACCAGATAAGTGTTTTTTTTTTGCCAGTTTATTTTGTACCGTTAAAGGTCTTTGTACAGACAAAACACTCACTATATCTACACCTAGATATAGCTGGTAAAGGCAGCACACAAAAACAAGCTGTTAACTGGCAGTGCAAAACACACACACACACACACACACACACACACACAAGGCTCAAATACAGCTGATGCCATCACATGCTGTTGTTGCGAGTGCATGCTCAGTCTACCCCAGCAAACTCCTTGTTTACATCACATGACGGTGCATGTGTGTGTTTTTAAGACATTGCAAGTGTCCCAGAGTGTTTATGTATGCCTGTTTGTGCAGCTGAGACTTCTAGAAAACAACAGCGATGCTAACAAGCAGTACTGAAGTTTGAGCAATTTGCAGTACACTATAAAACTAATTAATTAATTATTTAATTATAATAATATTAGTGATAATGTACTGATTATACAATGTTACATATTTTAATATTATAATAATATAGTAATATTATTATTAAATAATAATAATTAATATGATCTAAAAATGTATTATTTATAATAAAATATTATTTCAATTATTTAAAATAATTTAAAATCTATTTTGTTATAATAAATCATTTATACTAATTAATTATAATATTAATTAATATATTAAATAATAATAATAATTAATTAAATCATAATTATTATAGTGACCGGCTAACTTTACATTATGTCTTATATATATATATATATACAGCTATGGAAAAAATTAAGAGACCACTTAACATTGATTTCTGAACTTGGAGTGGTCTCTTAATTTTTTCCATAGCTGTATATATATATATATATATATATATATATATATATATATATATATATATATACATTAAAAATAGGCCTGTCGATTTCTGGTCTATCTGTCCGTCCCTCTGTCCGTCTGTCTATCTGTACAGTATAAATATTTAGTATATTTTTTAATAGGCCTGTTGATTTCTGTTAATTGCAAAACTTCCTCAGTATTGAATAATTTTTGAATGACTTTTTGCATTTTTAGCTGAATTAATTACAGGAGGAACACCTTGCTGCACTGAATGCCAAGAACACAGTATTTACTGAAAGTATAAATCAGGTTTTACTGCCACCAGGTCAACGGCATAATTACTGGAAACTGGGGGAGATTACTTCACCTCTGCTTATTATCTCCACAAAAACAGGAGCAATCGCTTCTCTCCCTGTCTTGTTTTATGACTGTGCATCAGTGAATGTGTGACTTGAATAGTGTGCAAAGGTTAATTTCACACACACATTTATTGGACACGTGTGGCCACTGCCGGTTCCTTATCGAGCATGTAAAGGTCAGTGTGACTGAGCCGTTTGCTGTTCAACAGTTCGTGGGGTGTTTCGGATCAAAGGCCATGATACGACTTCAGAAAGACATGTGAAATCAACCAGCAGAGCTAAAAAGCAACAATTAAGGTCCGTTCAAACCAAATGATAAATATAAAGCCCCTGATATACTTCAAGCGAAATCGAAGAATGAACTGGTGTGACGTCATTTCGAACAAAACCAGGCTAAAACGAAGTTCGCTTGGAGTTCAAAACAGCTTGCCAAAGCGAACTTTTCATAAAAAAGTTCACTCCAGCTAGTAAAAATACCATTAGTTCATGGCGATTATGTAATAGATGGGTGTGGCTCTGAGACTCCGCCTTCTTTATTGTGGAAATCTTGATTCATTTCTTCTGTTCAGTCCATCAAGGTCAGACATCCGCAAGTAAAAACATGAACACACTGGAGAGCTGCTTTATAGTAGAAAATGAAGTAGTTATTCTAATTGAAAGACACGCGGCACAGTTTTTTATGTTTAATAATGCAAAGCTGCTTGCTTTAAAGCAATACAGTGTGTGGTATAGCCTATAAATAAACATGACTTGACTGGAGAACCCAATTGCAGAGTTTGTGCAAACATAATCAGATGCTTTCACCACTGCTGTTTTCTCACCACTCTCATTTTTGTTGTGTTATTTTGTTGTTTAAAGGAAAGTGTGCAGCACATTTTTACAGATTCATCTCAGCATGTGGGTGGTGTCGGGATGTTGTTCGCTAACAGTTTTTTACTGGTCAGGTATTCCGAATTTCTTTTTAACCCTAAGCAAAGAACGAAAAAGAATATATCGGGGTATAGTATAAATAAATAGACCTATATTAGCATCCACAACAATGCTAGTTCGTTCGGTTTGTTACATCATAGGCTACCGCTTTAAATGCCTGATTCTGATTGGCTGTCAATGTTTTTATCATTCATCTTCTGGAAAAATCTATCCATCCATCCCCTTAGTATTTTAAGGGCGTTGTCTACATATTCTTCTCTCTCTTACATAAGCGGCTGCGGTGGGTAAAACTCATATTTTATAACTCAATTAGAGCGAGGGAGCCCTGAGCCCCGGTGCTTTTCTCCCTCTGGGTTTGCGGTCTGGCTCAATCTCTCCGCACTTCCTTTCTTCCCTTGATCCATCACTCATCCCTCCGTCTCCAATCGTCCCTGACTGGACGCGCCGATGTCACACTCTGTTGAGAAGCTCAGCGGCTTTTCCGCAGCCATGCTGACGGAAAGATTTGTGCGAGCGTGAGACAGAGACGGGGGATTTTTTCTGACTCACTCCGAGTCTATCCTCGGTGTATAAATAGATCCGACAGCGGTCCTGTTACATGCCATAGGGAGACACGGCGTTGTGTTTACTGGAACGATCTGAAAAAAGAGGCTTGACTTCGTACAAACTGTATTTTTAGCTACTGTTTGTATTTAAATGACAATTTGAGAAAAGTTGTATGAAAACTTGTCTCTGTTGAAAGGTGTTTTCAGATGTTAGGTGTGGACCGAGGTACCGCACCCAAAACAAAAGTCTGAATGTACAATTTGCCTTTTATTATCTTGCATATCAAGTCAAGTGAGCTCTTTTTTGGCATCCATATATATTAGGCTATTTTACTTATTATTATTGTACTAATAAAACAAATGATGGCCACATGTATCTTTTGACTTTTAGACTCCCACTTCCCTAATAGAGGCGCCTCACTGTAAATAGTGCTACAGTATACGACTGGACCTTATACGGGGCCTGCATGTGTGTCTGCACACAAACACTGGGTCAAAGACCCGCATCAGGTTTAGGCTTGATCGAAACAGCTATAAACAGTACTGCTGTTACTAGAACTTCCCAGCAGCCTTAGAGAGCATGAACAGTGCATGCAGACTGTGTGCATGTGTGTAGATGTTCTCTCTCTCTGTGTTGTGTGGTGTGTGTGTCTCCTCGCAGGGCTAGGCTATTGTTAGCTACTGACTACAGGGACGGCCTCTGATATATCAGTTAGCATGCAGTGTTGAAGTGTTATGATGTGTGTAGATTTACGCAGCTACACTTTGGGGATAAAATAGTTCCCAGAAGTGAGCTAAATCTGACTTCCCAGTGAAGATATCCCGGAATGTTTTTTTTAATTATTATTATTATTGAAAAAGTGATAAATAAAAACTACTAACAATATCCATATAAAAACAATATAAGTTTGTGTTTTTACTTCATCATTAATCATTGCTATTGCTTTTAGTTCAATCAAGCAGAACCATATGGTGTGTGTGTGTGTGTGTGTGTGTTTATTTGTTATAGGCTATACAACTTTTCTCATGTGGGTTGTGTGTGTATGTCAGAGGAGTTTAGTTCAAGAAACAATACTGCAAATTACAACAATGATTTGTCATTTAGACGTGTACGGATGCAGAACTGCCAATAACCAGTGAAAAAAGAAGTTTTCCTTATAAACTATCAAGTGTGATGTTTATTAATGACTTTTAGGGGACTGTTGGGAAACACACGGTGTCTTTGAATTTGACTTGTAGGATGTAGTTTGTTTTTGTAAAAGTTGTTCTTTAAATTGTGTTATTTGTTCTTTAAGTGATGTAGATTGTTCATGAAATGTTGTTTTTTTCTTGGTGTTTTTTTAAACCTCTTAGTTTAGTTTTTTTAAACAGATAGTTCACCCCAAATGAAAAATCTGTCATCATTTACTCTCCCTCAAGTTGTTTGAAGACTGTTTGGTTACCCATATTCTTTGAAATATCTTATTTTGTGTAAAAAATTCATATAGGTTTGGAACAACTTGAGGGAGAGTAAATGACGACAGAATTATCATTTTTGGGTGAACTATCAATTTAAATGTAGTTTGTTCTTTAGATGTTTGTTTTTTTTTTAATTAAAAAAATAATTTTAATTTAATTTTAAATTAATTTTAATTTTTTTAATTAAAAAATTCCGGAACTCCCACTGATCTCTTTTACAATTTTTTTCTTTTCTTTAAAAGTTGTAGTTTTTCTTTAAATAATGTAGTTTGATCTTTTCTTTTTTTTTCAATTTGTAATTTTGAAATGTTGTTGTCTTTCAAGATTGTTGTTGTTTACTAGTTCTGTACAGTGAGAACATGTACATGTACATGTTATATTTGTACTTGAGATGTTTGTGTATGAGACTTTATAAGTTCTTAGAAGGTTGCTGTTTGTTCGTAAGAAAAGCTGTTGCCTGTTCTCTCAGTGTTGTTGTTTATTAGCTCAGTACAGCTAGAAGATCAACATGTGTGATATTTGATATGTGTTTGAGCTGTTTGTGTGTTAGAGTGACAGTGATCAGCTTTATTTAGGAGCATGAAGTGTTTAGGACAAGAACCAAAATCAGTAGCTATAACATCGCAGACGTTGAGTAAACAGGTGATTTGAAAAATAAGAGTCTGCCAAGACTATAGCTGGCCACCGGGAATTCTCCCGATTGCCATTCCGGGTCTGCACGTTCCCTTATTTTAGCACTAGAGCGTTCCCTCTCAGTTTATGACTCTAAATATAGAAGTGTGATGACAGCGCGTGAGTGCACGCGTACAGCGAGTGATCATCTGGAGAGGACATTCACATCTGTTATCAGATGTACAAAAACAGCGCGAAGATTACACGCCGAGCACATGCCGTTTAGCATCCGTGTTAGAGGTGCGCTAAAACAGGCTATTTCAAAGAATCATTTATGAATATACATATATAAAGAGGGAGAGAGATAGGCCTATATTTAAAAAAAAGAAAGAAAGAAAAAAGGATAAATAACTTTAAAATGATGTGTGCGTGAAAATGTTTAGTAGGCTATTTGGTTTTTCATTTTTTGTTTATTTTCAGATTTAAAGGGTTAGCTCACCCAAAAATGGTCATTTATTACTCACCCTCATTCCGTTCCACACCCATAAGACCTTTGTCCATCTTCGGAACACTAATTAAGATATTTTAGTTGAAATCCGATGGCTCCGTGAGGCCTCCATAGCCAGCAATGACATTTCTTCTCTAAAGATCCATTAATGTACTAAAAACATATTTAAATCAGTTCATGTGAGTACAGTGGTTCAATATTAATATATAAAGTGACGAGAATATTTTTGGTGCGCCAAAAAAAAAAATAACGACTTATTTAGTGATGGCCGATTTCAAAACATGCTTCATGAAGCTTTGGAGTGTTGAATCAGCATTATGAATCAGCGGTTCGGAGCTATATAATTGTTATTTAGTTTTTTTGGCGCACCAAAATATTCTTGTCACTTTATAATAATATTGAACCACTAATATTTTGAAGAATACGGAAAGTGGAAGCACGTGCAAGACTAACATATGTGTTTATAAAGCATATATAGTTGTATTTTTTTCAAAAATGACTGATTGTTTCACTAGATAGACCCTTATTCCTCATCTGGTATCATTTAAAGCCCTTTGAAGCTGCACTGAAACTGTCATTTTGACCTTTCAACCGTTTGGAGGCCATTGAGTCCACTATAAGGAGAATAATCCTGGAATGTTTTCATCAAAAACCTTAATTTCTTTTCGACTGACGAAAGAAGACATGAACATCTTGGATGACATGGGGGTGAGTAAATATCAGGAAAATTCTATTTGAAAGTGGACTAATCCTTTAAGTCCGCCCCTGTGTTGTGTGTGTGTGTATATATATATATATATATTATATATATATATATACTAAGTACAATAAAATATGTGTGAGTCATAGGCTACAATACTATTCTCGTCACAAAATCTGACTGGATTAGCTTCATGTAAATTTGTTTTTGTAGCCTATTTGTAAAATGTGACGATATTAGTTATGATAATCATAAACTATCCTATCACCTGATGGAGCTGTTTATTGCGAGTAAATGAGGTAAAATCAGTATATAGGTCCTGGGATTATTGCTTTAGTGTTGTTTATAGCTTTGTTAGACCATTTAGTGAGCAATAAACACGATTTGTTACTGATCTTCTGCAAGCTTATGACTGACTTTATATATCAGGAGATTGTTATCTGATGAACACTTTAAATGTCTTGCTAAGGGTTAAACTGAGTAGCCTATAACTTTTAAATCGGAATAAAGGCTACCTCTTTCAGAGTCATTTACAAACCGTTTCTTGCATCTGTCTCCACGTGAGTGCTTGACATTGTTGACAGTGCAAACATCGTGTGGATTTCCCGCGCTTCAAGAACACTGTGAAATTTCGACACCATTTCTCGTCAGCAGTTCAGCGAAAACAAATTTTCATCTCCTTCTAAAATTCTGAAAAAGTGGTTATGTGTAATATATTAGCTAATGTTGGTAAATAAATAAAAAGGGGAGGAGGATTGAGAGACTATAGGAGTCCGGGGCAAGTTAGCACACTTTTAATCCAATGAATAGGCCTATTCTTCAAGGTAGGTTTATTTTTGAACGTCAATTTCTTTAGTCACAAACATAAGTCTTGACTACAAAAAGCTATTGAACATTTTTACCATTGTTGCCCGCGGGTAAACATGCTTTCTTGCAGTACGGAAATCACCATCAAAAACCTGTTATAGGCATTTCATCAGGCGGTGTCCCCTATAAAACAAGTATCCTGTGAACACCTGCAATTTTTTCAGGTCTATTAAAGTTTCAAAGCAAAGCACTAGATAAGTGTGTGTTTACAGTCCGCTTCTGTCCGGATTATGTTACGTCGTCTAGTTTCTCTTTGGCGACCTCGAGTTGTGCGTGATTTATGTACGCTTATTGCGACTCAATTGAAATCTTATCAAATAAAATAATTAATCAAACACTAATAATGCTGGAAATATTGAATCAATCAATATTTCCATCACATTTAGGCTAAGCAAAACTGCTCTGTATTCTATTCACGCGTGACGTTATGTTGTCCATGTCTTCGTTGTGTTATTACAAGAGACCCTGCGGGCTTTAAATACACAATCAGCAGTCTGGATCGACAGTGTCACGCACACACACACCACACACACACACACATTTGCATGAACATGCAAAAGGGGAGTGAAAAGGTCACAGACAGGTTTTAACTCTTTAATAACCACAAGTGCACAGACAGGTTACGATGAGGTCATATAATGGAAAACGCTTAGTTCAAACCATGTAGACAATGTTTAACACAAAACTTCCTCTCCAGTCCAGCCTGAACATTGAAACTAACCTGCAAAAACAAGCATAATGGATGTTGGACCCTGTTTGCATAACACATATTTAGTATTTAGCAGCTGATGAGTCTGTGTTATGCTAGTACGGAGCTCATTTACATAGCTGCAAGTCTTGAAGGTATAAAGTGACACAAATAGCCTCACATTGAGGATTGAAGAAAGTGTTAAATATGGTCATAAAAAACAAAAAAATACAACTAAATTATGCACGCAACTTTGATAACATTATAAATGTATAATATTTCCTCTTTTAAAGATTAACACCTGTTGTGTAGGAATAATGACGACAACGTTTAAAGCTTTACACATTACCTCTTTGTTTTGATGTTAAGATTAACCATTTAAAGGGTTCATGAGCCGAGAAATCAAATTTTCATTGATCTTTTGACATGTAAGACGTCATTGTACTGTAAAAACATCCTGTAAGTTTCAGAACTCAAAACTTCCTTGTTAGTCCAGAAGATCCAAAGATGACTTGTTTTGGATTTTGTCACATTATGATGTAATAGTGCGACGAAAGACTGCCTCTGCAGAATCAAATCAACGCTTACTTCTACATAATCACATCCTTGGCCCTGCCCACTGGCGCGTTAGTGAAACCCGTAAGACCTTCTTTCGTCTTCGGAACACAAATTAAGATATTTTTGATAAAATCTGATGGCTCAGTGAGGCCTCTATTGCCAGCAAGATAATTAACACTTTCAGATGTCCAAAAAGTTACTAAAAACATATTTAATACAGTTCATGTGACTACAGTGGTTCAACCTTAATGTTATGAAGCGATGAGAATACTTTTTGTGCACCAAAAAAAAACAAAATAATGACTTCATGACATCATCTAGTAATGGGCGATTTCAAAACACTGCTTCGAAGTTTTACGAATCTTTTATTTCAAATCAGTGGTTCAGAGCGCCAAAGTCACGTGATTTCAGTAAACGAGGCTTCGTTACGTCATAAATGTGATAAATGATCCAAACTACTGATTCGAAACAAAAGATTCGTAAAGCTTCATGAAGCAGTGTTTTGAAATCACCCATCACTAGAAAGTTGTTGTTTTGATTTTTGGCGCACAAAAAGTATTCTAGTTACTTTATAATAATAAGGTTGAACCACTGTAGTCACATGATTTAAATATGTCTTTAGTAGTTTATGGGCATCTGAAAGTGTTAATGATCTCGCTGGCAATAGAGGCCTCACCGAGCCATCGGATTTTATCAAAAAATATCTTAATTTGTGTTCTGAAGATGAACGAAGGTCTTATGGGTGTGAAACGACATGAGGGTGAGTAATCAATTACAGAATTTTCAATTTTCATTTTTCAACTAACCCTTTAACTTCCAAATGATCCTAACACTAGCCACTGACTAAACGGTCAACTTCACATTGTTTCTTTTAGTAGCATGAAAATAATCTATTATTTAAATGCAGTTCATGGCCCATATTAAAACGGATTCTGATTTTATACTTATAGTAAACACAAGTCATGTGACTGAATGACAGGAATTATGGGTACTTTTTCAGTCCTGCATGTGAGTGCACAAACCACAAGTCTTATGACTGAGTGACAGGAATTATGGGTACTTTTTCAGTCCACCACAGTGGACTGTGTTAAAAGCAAATTTTCACCACTTCTAATGAGCTGAATCAGGGTTATTGTTCACAAGCCTGCCTGTAACCTTTGACCTCAGGCAATGAATGAACTGCTCTGATGTCAGCTTAAATTTGATGCAGCTCTGAGAAACAAAATAGTAAATGTTAACAAATTAAAACAGTTATGAAGATTGTTTGTGTGTGTTCAGGTTTTGCTGTTTGCAACTTAAAAATATTATATAGGGTATATAACAATATTTTATTATATACAACATTTTTATTACAAATATATTGCTTATATGTTTTTATACCTAGTACTAAATACATTTTTTATTTTATATATATAACCTTTCGATCGTGAGTTTAAAAATAACTGTCCCCCAAAGTTTTTTTTGTTTTTTAGAACGTTTGCCTTTAATTGTTTCCATGGCGACGCGTCTTGCGTGTCACGAGGCTGAACGCAGTTGTATGTGATCGCTATTATTTAGTTTTTCCTTTTATATTAAAATATTGCAAATTGCTTACATGTCATCAACTATATGTCCGATTCTCGTGCTTTGTCGTTTTAAAACCTTATAAATGATCTTTATCTTGATCTATAATGCGAGATGGGCGCCGCCAACAGAATCTGTCAGTCGGATTTACAGCAGGTGAATTCATCAATTTCTCCCGAAATATGCAAGTAAGTGGCTGGTATGGAGAATAATAGTAAACTTTATAGTTACTTACATTATGTGCGTCTGATATTAATAAAGTCGGCTATTTTGTTAACTGATATCAGTGTGATTTTATAAAACTTTAATATTGTTTAATGGGATTATGCATTTTAAATTTAAAAGAAACATTATGTGGCTGAAAACCTAGCATAGCTGACAAGAGCTGCGCGTGTCCGTCTCGCAGCCAGAGCGCGAAGCACATTGAATCTTTTTAATCCCATATGTGTACCGTACGCCAGGGCACAGAAATAATCCCATATGTGGGACCGTACCGCTCAAAGGGTTAAAAATACAAAAGGTTTTTGTACAAGGAGTTTTAGGGTTTAGGGTATAGCAAATATAGAAAACAGTTAATGTCAATGGAAAGTCTGCACTATGAAACCAAAACAAGACAGAAAACAAGACACTTTGGTTTGAATTCAGTCAGCATGTGTCGAGGCCTCTGGAGAACAATCAGACCAGCATCTGTGTAACACCAGAGTGTGTGTGTGTGGTGAGAGTTTGAATGTGTGTGATATCTGTACAGATGAGAGTGGTGGAAGTGTGGCAGATGCGTGTGTGTGTATATATGTGCGTAAGGTGAGCTTGAGGTTTCTCTGAGCTGCCTGAGTATATGGAGTCAGTAAAAAGGAGACACGGAGGACGTGGTCTGGTGTGTGTGTGTGTGTGTGTGTGTGTGTGTGTGTGTGCGTCGGGGCACAAACTGTAAGACTGACAGGATGTGACATAACAGCTGAATCTTTGGTTCTGAACAGAAAAACAGATTTAGTGAAATAATTTATATCTAAATGGCATATATAATTATAATATAATATATATATATATATATATATATATATGCACTTATAAATTTGAAATTGCAAAAATGTATATATTATTTAGACATTTAAAATAAATTATAAATTATAAACAATTTGTGAGTGATATTTATATTTTATATATATATATATATATAAATATATGTTATATATTCGAATATATTTTTATATTTACTCATGACTTTTACACATTTAATTATTTAAAATGTATTAATATTATATATAAGAAGATGGATTTTTTGGGGAAAAATAAGAACCCCCCGCACTTGAGCACTTGAGCGCGCGTCTGTTCGCTGTTTTTCCCGCTCTGACAGCAGGCGCATGTAATGACACGGTGTCGTCGAATCGGATCAAAGGGTCACGCTGACGGAGAGATCCCGCTCGCTCTCGCGCAAGAGTGTATAATAACAAAATTATACAGCTGTCAGCGCTGTCTATAATACATTGTGGTGTGTTTCTCTGCATCACTCATTTCCCCATAAACACACATCAATCAAGCTCCCGCTCTCTTCCTGATCACACGCTCCGGCTCGGCCTGGTTCCCAAGATAAATAACGCTCCCGGAAAACCGTCAATGAAAGCGGGCAGAGACCAGCGCCGCTCTTATTCCCGAATATTCATAATTTATGCCTCTAACGACGTCTGTGTTTTATGTGATGCAAACTAAACCTCGTCTAGTGCTTTTATCTGCGTTTGTTTAGTTGACTGTTTTATTTATTAGAACGTCTTTCGGTTCTTTTACTAAATGAAAACGGTGTCGAAATTTTTCATCTTTTCTTATGAGTGATACATCGCACAAATGTATCCATTATGTATGATGTTTTTCGCCTGGCTAAAGAAAAAAAAAACCCATAGCCTAGATCACAATCTAGAACATGTTTGGAAATAGAAACCACACAAAACATCATTCTAGGCTATAGCAATTTGATGAAAACACCTAGCTTGCAATAATGTTTTCTAATTCAAGTGGTAGGCCTACTGGTAGGTTTCTGCGGGAAATTCGAGCATGCTGCCGTTCATTTTTGCGTAAATACGTCACGTCTGTTTACATAAAGATGGAGTCCCAGCTAGTAGGCTATATGGCATGTGAGGATGCTGCTGGTAGCGGATCATTTATAGCCTTTTCTCACAGCAGCTGGAATAATTAAACTCATCATTTTGATGGCAGATTGTATGGTATGACAAATTAATATTACTGTACAGAAATTGAAATCTGCAGGTAACTCTAATACACACACAGTCACGCAATTCTGATGTTGTTAACATTAACAATTTGAGAACAAAGTATAAAAATAATAATAATTTGCACGGTTTGACGTGATCCGAGCTAAGCAATTGTTAGATTTAATCACCATTGGCAGTGTGATTTATTGCAATACTTTTTTCCTCAGTTGGTCAGAACAAAAGTGGCAGATTGTTACTTACTTTTTCAGATGACATTTTCCGGTGAAAATTCTTATTTTGGTCATATTTCTAAGATGTAGAAACTGTGATTCCGAAGTATTCACACCGATGTGTTGACTGACAGCAAACATTAGATTCATCCGCGCTGAGGAGTCGAGTTGAATTCCACAAATAACTGCAATTGCAGGTTTCAAACAGAGATGGCGACAAAGAGGTAAAACTTACGGACCGCAGCTTTAATATATATAAGGCCAAAATTATTCATACCCAGGCCAAAATTTTAATTATGGTGAATTTTTATTTGACAGATCTTCTGGCTGGAAATGACACAAAAAGGTGATGAAAGAAAGTAAAACACTGTGTTAGACGAAGAATATTAACTTTTTTTTATTACATTTTGACAAAACATTCCATGTCCACAATTATTCATACCCTCTCAATAATCAATGACAAAGCCTTTATTTTTCATCACAGCTGTCAAACGGTTTTTAGAATTGGTGACAAGTTTTTGCACATTTCCATTTTGGACCACTCCTTTTTTGCTGATCTCCAGGTCCTTGAGGTTAGACGTCTTCCTTGCCATGACTCTGGTCTTCAGTTCTCTCCACAAATTCTCAACTGGATTCCAGTCTGGACTCTGGCTTGGCCTCTCCAACGTTGATATTGGTCTCTGCCAACCATTTCTTTACCACTTTTGTTGTGTGGTTTGGATCGTTATCTTGTTGGAAGGTCCACTGCGCCCACAGGTCAAGTTTTACTCCAGAATCTTATGTGGTCTTCTTTTTTCATGATGCCATTTACATTTACAAGGTTGCCTGGCCCATTGGCTGAAAAACACCCCCAAAGCATTATGTTCCCAACACCATGCTTGATTGTGGGGATGGTGTTCTTGGAGTTGAATGCTTCTCTTTTTTTCTTTTTTTTTCTCCAAACAAAAGCAACATCCCTATGTCCAGCCAACTCAATTTTTGTCTTGTCAGACCACAGAACAAAGAAGCCTTTTGGTCATTGATTCTGTGGTCTGATGAGACAAAAATTGAGTTGTAACTGTATATCATATATATATATATAATATATATATATATATATGAAAATATAAAACTTGATATATTTTAATATATTCTAGAATATATTTTAAAATAAAAGTATATCAATTGTTATTTAATATATTTTAACACAACATCTAATATTTTTAGAATATGTTATTTTAAAATCTATAATATTTGAATTTATTAAAAATAAATTGAATAACTATTTCATTATCATTTTTAACATACGGCAGAATTTGTGGATGCAAAGTTTACGAGGTTCATAAAACAGAAAGAGCTTCCAGTGAATATGGGAACATAGCCAATCAGAGAGCTCGATTCAGGTGTGCATCTTCCGCCAGAATGATTGCGATTGGTGGACGCTGTGGTCGATGGTGTTGTGGTTTATTACAACAGATGTTAATGATGTCTGTTTCAGTGGTCAGTCAGTGCATCGCTAATAATAAACTTTCAACAGATCTGTCAGCGGTTGTTGTATAGCTCTTGTGATTTTTTTCTGCTTGTGTGGATGAGATCAGTGATTACAGTGAGAAACGAACACACAAACAGACCAACCACATCCTGACCAGAGAAGTGCGCGCGCTGTCAAGGATGCTGACAAATTTTCTTGCTACTGCTTTTTTTGATTGTTTGTAATTTTTCTTACATTTCTGAAGAAACTGTGAGCACCACTAGTATTGAAAAACTCGTGGGAGATTTTAAACACATTGCTATGCAGTTGCTAAGGTGCTCTGAGTGGTTATAAGCACGTTGCCATGTGGTTGCGAAGGTGTTTTGAACAGCCTTTAAACACCTTCAACTGCATAGCAACATGCTAGAGTAGTTTTTCCCTTTCTTTCATCTGGACAATTCATTCATCTCTTATATATTTTATATAAATTTTATCATATGGAGTTAAAAGCATTAACACTATGAAATATTATGGAGCATTCATGTATTTTTCCCATCTCGTGAACAGAACCTGCGAGAGCTCTGCGGAGATGGATGATGTAACCCGTCGTCACGGTAATGGAATCTCCCTCTGCAGACACTGATGGATCTGTTGCCGTGGCAGCCATTGCCGCCCGCTGACATTCCGGCCTGCCCCTGTCTGACGGCGGGCAGTGCCAAGCACTCTGCCTGCTGTCACAGAGTGGTGTGTGTGTATGTGTGTGTGCGTGCGTGTGTGTGTGCGAGAGTGTGTTTGTGTGTGGTCTGGGCCTCCAGCCAGAGTGCTGCCTGACAGGGCCCCCTCACGCAGCTCCACTGAGAGGACCACGCAGTGCTGGAGAATACAGAAGAGTCCTGTGAGTGAGCTCTGCAGTAGGGCAGTGGGTTCATTGTTACCCAGCCTCTACACAATCGCACACCCTGGGCCTAACCAGGTTATGTGTTATGTTTAAGAATATCAAGTCGCGGTATTGGTGGTCGCTAAACATGTTAGGTGTTACCTTACTAGAGTAAGTGGATTTCACATACTCAAGTTTCTTACAGAAGAATGTAGTATGGACAGTATACTATGCGTAGTGAGCTAGTGTGCTATTTCAAATATAGTTAATGTGACA
This sequence comes from Culter alburnus, assembly GCA_028476615.1. Classification (NCBI taxonomy): domain Eukaryota; kingdom Metazoa; phylum Chordata; class Actinopteri; order Cypriniformes; family Xenocyprididae; genus Culter; species Culter alburnus. The sequence continues at coordinate 53,447 of JAOTNS010001198.1, read as the reverse complement.
AGAATATAGAGCATAATGCTGTTTGCAACGTTTAGTGTAGCTCACTTCAAAAGGTTTAGCATGCACTGTAAAAAAAAAGATTTTTTGAATTATCAGATGTGTTTCACATGACTAAACTATTTCAGCTTTTCTACTTCAAAATTTCAAGTTTAATTCAATTTTTTTCACTGTACTATTAAATTTTTTTTTAGTTTTAAATCAAATAAAACACCAACGCAGCAACATAAATTATAAATACTACTTGTGAATAAGGGTACATTTACACAACAACAATGTACTAAAACTGGAAAAGTCTTTTCTTCGTGTTTTTCATATACAGATGACATTGTCAAAACAGATCCATGAAAAAATGTTTAAAAACGCTGCATTAAGGCCTGTTCACACCAAGAACGATAACTATAAAGATATACTATAACGATAAATTTGTGTCCACACCAACGAACGATAACAGTCTGTTTATCCTAAGCTCATGCACTGCGGTTTCAAAGTAGGCTACAACCAACGCTATCTCATGACCAATTCGTATGTACGATTTGTCTAACTCTAGGTTTAGGGGCAGGGTTAGGAGTAGGTCATTCGTACAAATTCATACGAATTTGGCAACCTGTAAAATATGTACAATTAAGCAAAAAACGTACTAATTCGTATGAATTTAGCCACCTCGTAAAATACGTACGGATTGCCATAAGATCGGGTTGGCTACAACATGTTTTTGCTGTTTTTGTTGCATTTACATGGCTTTAACCAGCAGATGTCCTCAGCATGCTATGTTTCGAGTGAATATAGTGTAGTGTAATCGATCTAATCTAACAGTGAATTTAGCTGGCAAAGTCAATATAGAGGAATAAAAACAACGCCTAGTCTTTTCACTGCCATGTCAAAGGAAGGAAGACAACGTTGTCGAAACTAGCGCTGGATACCTGAGGTAATTTTATGTTACACTGTTTGCTAGCCTGGCATAATGATCTCATCGTTAATACTTCTCACCATTTATTCCGAGGGTATGACTGATTGTTTTCCATATATCCATTTTCTTTAAAGTATCCTTGAAAAGAGGGGTTCACATGTCAAAAAGTGGTGGCTTTTTCTGGACCTCTGCGATTAACTTCTCCGCAATGTTGTCTGCCATTTTAAATGCGTGAGCCCTTAAATTAGAATGAATTATGATTGGCTGTCAGTGTTTTATCGTTCAACAGCTAGAAAAATCGTTCTGAAAGTGATCCCAACGATATCGTTTCTCTATATCGTTATTGTTACAGCTGTGGTATGGACAGTGCTATTCTTTTATATTTAGAATGATTTTTAGAACTATCTTTATTGTTATTTTTATAGTTGTCGTTCTTGGTGTGAACGGGCCTTTATTCATGCAAGGCCAGTAGATGGCGATGTCACTTTGTAAAGAATCACTATGAGCCTATAGAATGAACACGTAATCCGCATGCACATGATGTCACCATTTTCACAAATGCATGTTTTTGTAATTTACACAGGATAAAGTTATCACTTTTTCAAAAGTTTGCGTTTTCAGGCCCCCGAAATGCTGTTGTCGTGTAAATGAACAGCCAAAATGCATAAAATGTTTTCCATTTTTAGTTGAAAACATTGTGGTGTAAACGGCCCTTTAGAGTTTCTCATTAAATGTTGATGCTCATACAGATGATTCTCGGAAAAACGGATAGTATATGTACGCACCAGCTGCTAGCATTCAGCACATGTTGCTCCTCCCCCAGGAAACATCAGTCATGAAGCCTGAAACATAAAAATAGACAAAAACGATTGACAAAAGCCACATTGTGCATTTTAGACAAATCAGCCACCAAATAACACTGTCTCCCTGACTTTCTGGCTGTGTAGTGTGTGTTTGGATGTAATAATCACTGCACTCTTTTGGGCAGCATGCTCTAATTCATTCCCACACACACCGTGTACATTTACAGTATTCAGCAGGGACTCAGTGGAGGAATGCACACAACTGACCCTCTCATTCTGTCTGGTGCTGCTCTCTAGTTGACATTTAAAGGCTAACAGCTTGCACTGACACTCTAAAACCCCATTGGACAGTTTGTCTGTCAGTCAAATTTGACCAGCCAATAAAAAAGATCTCTTCATGCCACACATAAATACAGGCTGCATGCTTACTACTTTACTATATATATTACAGGCTTCATACTACTTACTGTTCAGTATATATTGTATGTTTACAAACCCGATTCCAAAAAAGTTGGGACACTGTACAAATTGTGAATAAAAACAGAATGCAATAATGTGGAAGTTTCAAATTTTAATATTTTATTCAGAATACAACATAGATGACATATCAAATGTTTAATACCACTGTGTGGCATCCCCTCTTCTTCTTATAACAGTCTGCAAACGTCTGGGGACTGAGGAGACAAGTTGCTCAAGTTTAGGAATAGAAATGTTGTCCCATTCTTGTCTAATACAGGCTTCTAGTTGCTCAACTGTCTTAGGTCTTCTTTGTCGCATCTTCCTCTTTATGATGCGCCAAATGTTTTCTAAACGTGAAAGATCTGGACTGCAGGCTGGCCATTTCAGTACCCGGATTCTTCTTCTACGCAGCCATGATGTTGTAATTGATGCAGTATGTGGTCTGGCATTGTCATGTTGGAAAATGCAAGGTCTTCCCTGAAAGAGACGACGTCTGGATGGGAGCATATGTTGTTCTAGAACTTGGATATACCTTTCAGCATTGATGGTGCCTTTCCAGATGTGTAAGCTGCCCATGCCACACGCACTCATGCAACCCCATACCATCAGAGATGCAGGCTTCTGAACTGAGCGCTGATAACAACTTGGGTTGTCCTTGTCCTCTTTAGTCCGGATGACATGGCGTCCCAGTTTTCCAAAAAGAACTTCAAATTTTGATTCATCTGACCACAGAACAGTTTTCCACTTTGCCACAGTCCATTTTAAATGAGCCTTGGCCCAGAGAAAACACCTGCACTTCTGGATCGTGTTTAGATATGGCTTCTTTTTTGACCTATAGAGTTTTAGTCAGCAACGGCGAATGGCACGGTGGATTGTGTTCACCGACAATGTTTTCTGGAAGTATTCCTAATCCCATGTTGTGATTTCCATTACAGTAGCATTCCTGTATGTGATGCAGTGCCGTCTAAGGGCCCGAAGATCACGGGCATCCAGTATGGTTTTCCGGCCTTGACCCTTACGCACAGAGATTGTTCCAGATTCTCTGAATCTTTGGATGATATTATGCACTGTAGATGATGATAACTTCAAACTCTTTGCAATTTTTCTCTGAGAAACTCCTTTCTGATATTGCTCCACTATTTTTCGCCGCAGCATTGGGGGAATTGGTGATCCTCTGCCCATCTTGACTTCTGAGAGACTGCCACTCTGTGAGGCACTTTTTATACCCAATCATGTTGCCAATTGACCTAATAAGTTGCAAATTGGTCCTCCAGCTGTTCCTTATATGTACATTTAACTTTTCCGGCCTCTTATTGCTACCTGTCCCAACTTTTTTGGAATGTGTAGCTCTCACGAAATCCAAAATGAGCCAATATTTGGCATGACATTTCAAAATGTCTCACTTTCAACATTTGATATGTTATCTATATTCTATTGTGAATAAAATATAAGTTTATGAGATTTGTAAATTATTGCATTCCTTTTTTATTCACAATTTGTACAGTGTCCCTTTTTTGGAATCGGGTTTGTACATACTGCTGTGCATAGTGTGCAAATTTCCTGTATGAATGGAAGCAAAATGCCAAAATGTGCATTACACAACAAAGCACAATGGCTGTAATACATAATACAAATAATTTTCCACTATGCAATGTGCAAGACTTCCAGTGTGACAAATGAACGGACAGTAAAACCAACCATGATCAACCGTGATCTTTTTCTTGACTTGCTATTTCACCAGACTAACATAAAATAAAAATAAAAAAAAAGTAAAATAACCATATTTATATCCAAAAGATAACTGTTACAGTACAGATTTATTTCAGTAGTGTCCAATGTAGCACTACTAGGCCTGACCCAAATGGCACCCTAAACCCTCACGGTCTTTCTCTGAGTCCACACTTTCGTGAAGTAACGCTGCTTTGACTGTCGGGTAGAAGTCGGCTGTGTAGCTCGCAGACTTGCAGCCTTGGCAGAATTACGCATTGAGGTCACATTGCGGCCACAAAGGGGGCACTCACGAGCACCCTTCTGAAACCTAAAATGACAAATAGGACACCCTATGGTCTCATGGACTTAACGGATATGCGCACGCAGCGGCCATTGTAAGTCCTCAAGACCAAAAGTACACATTAAGTGTGTCATTTTTGGACAGGGCCACTGTTTGGAATCATAGAATAATGCATAATGTTTCACACAATACTGCTTCTTTTTAAAGACAGTAGGCAGTAAACAGTATATACTGCACACTAAGTAGTAAGACAGCAATCCATTTTAAAATTTTGAAATAGCATACTACTACTCTTATTTTTTATATTTATGTGGCAGAAATTGTAAAGTTGTATGCTATTCTAAATTCAGTATTGCATTATGGATACAGTGTTTCACGTGGTGTGCTTGAACCAAACGGCAAATGTAGTAGGCCAGCTGGGTGATATATAAATCCCCACGTGGTACACATACATACATATTGCAAAAATAGTACAAGTAGTGTGCTAGTATGCTATTCCAAGTAGTGAAACGGTCACCATGAGTTATATCTTTCGTGCCTCAAGAATGCACCATTGTGTGTTTGAGATTAGCCCTGTAATTCTAGCAGGGGATGGAACATTAAAGATGAACAAAAGCGCCTGACAGGTCCAGTTAAACTCTCTCTCTCTCGTGTGTGTGTGTGTGTGAATCAGTTGAACTCTAGACCAGTACTGCATGAAATTTGGTATAGCACTTGCCAGTGTGGTTTACCGCAGCATGTGTGTGTGTGTTAGCATGTGTGTATGTGTGTTCGCTGGCGGTAGCAGCCACACGCAAGCCTGGTATTTCCCTTGGGGAAGTTTTTCGCTGCTTGTAAGTCTCATGTCTTTGATTTTGTGTGCTCGAGGCAGAGGAAAGGAAGCAACCGAACGCTGTCTCGCTGCTTCTGTCAACTCGTGGTCCCTTGAAAGAAAGAAAGAAAGAAAGAAAGAAATTCTCCATTAAAGTCAGTTCAGGACAGACAGACAGACAGACAGACAGATAGACAGATAGACAGATAATAGATAGACAGATAGATAGACAGACAGACAGACAGACAGATAGATAGATAGATAGATAGATAGATAGATAGATTCAGTGACAGTTTCTGGTATATATGGAGAGGGTGGGTGTTTTCTGTGTTGAGCTACATGTGTGGAAGGAAATGAGCGGATTTGACGGTGCGGACGAGCAGCGTGTCCTGCCAGGATACACACACACACACACACACACCAGATCCTGCCAACTGTTTATTTGTCTGCCTGTTCGCAGGAGCCGCAGCACGGCATGCTCTGATCTGCTGCGCCAAGAGTCGACACGCAGACAGCAAAGGAATATAGCGTGTTCCAGGAGTCTGGATCAACATCCGGCCCCCAGAACATGTTCTCTGTCTCTCTGTCTCTTAATATATTATATATATATATATATATATATATATATATATATATATATAGTAATTTAGATTGTATTTTGGTTGTAATCAAGTTTTTTCAAACAAAAGTTTTGTAATTATGTTTTTGAAACATTTAATGTCAAATGTTCCGATTATATTATTACAAACATAAACAAAACGTTCCAGAAACAGTTTGGTCTGGTTTTGGTGTTTTGGTTTTCATTTGAATTGAAGAGAGTTAACTTTGGAAATATTGTCTATCATGTAAATGAAGCCAATCGATCAGGACACAAGCACTCAAACCTGCATCACCGACACGACACTTTAGTGTGTCACGTTGCAGCGTAAATCGCTGATTAAAGACTGTGATCTAACATAAATACACACAGATCTGCGGTTTTGCCCTGTGAAAATATGTGTGTGTGTGTAAAGACGTGTCCATCTGTGTGTGCAGAGCTGGTGTGAATGACGCTGCGAGACTGCTCAAGAGGCCACAAGAGAGAAACGAGAGTGACAGAATGCGAGACAGAGATTATTAACACCAGAGTTCTGCCTGTGAGTTCTGCACGATGCTAAAGGGCTTTGCCAAGACTATGCTATCCAGGTGTTCTGAGTGGTTGCTAGCTGGGTTCTTACAGGTGTAAATCAAAGTAGCCCACATATTTATGCTGTATTGTTTTGTTGCTTTATTTTATTTTTAATATTTATTTTAATAACATTCATAATATTTCTTTTTTAATTAATATTTATTCTTTATTTTATGAGTTTGGGGCAAAATTGAGTGTCCAGAATGCTCAAATGTTCTGTACATTTTCATAATCTATTTTATTCTATCATGTTCAGAATAGTATTACTTTTATTAGCAAACAAAATCAAATAAGTAATCCTCTTCACACTCAACTTTAATATTGTCGTCAATAAAAAAAAAGTTTATATTTTCTAATACTTTTGCATATACAGGTCTTTTACCATGCCATTAAGGTATGTGGTTTCCAAGAAGAGACCCGATCGCGCCGACAGGACTGCAGTTGCACTATGAGCCTCTAGGGGGGGCTGCTGTACCACCGTTCTCCGTATCGCCGGGCTCCGCTAGACGCTGCTGCCGCTCGTGTCCCTCTCTCTAATCACGCTCTGCGTCTCTCCCCCTCTCTTTATCATTCTGAGCCACCCCTCCTCCCCCAGTCACTTACCCTGCCCTTCTGAGAGAAGAATCCACGGCGTGTGCGATTTAGAGGGTGTGCGTGTATGTGTGTGCGTGTTAGTTTATGAGCCTGAGCTTCTGTTTGTGTGTGCGTAGAGGTGCTATGAAGGCCGGCGCTATTGTGTGCAGCGCAGTGTTCTGTTACCTGCGCGCGAGTGATTAGAGCGCCGTAATAAACGGAGGGAGAGATAGAGCGCGCGCGAGAGAGAGAGAGAGGGAGGGAGGGGGTGAACGAGGGATAGGTTGAGTGGAAGAGTAATAAAGACCGAGGGAGGAGATGAAATTCCAGCTGCCTGTGAAAGGCTGTTTCCTGCAGCGCTGCCACGAGATTAATGACGAGAGAAAAAAAAGGGGAGAGAGAGAGAGAGAGAGAGACGGAGGCAGGAAGAGTGCCGCGCAAACGACTCAACGAAAGTATCCGGTCCGCTGCGACGGCGTCCCGTTTAGCGGCGCGCGTCTCGTTTTAATCTGGTTAAAGTTCTCTCTTATCATTTTAATAGCGTTCTTTCACACGCACAGATCACTGTTGAGGCAGATCGGCAGATATTGCGCGCTCAGAGGGCATGCGGAGACATTCACAGTGCCAGTGCGCCGCGCGCCTGCCAGGCGTTGTTTCGCTCCGCTGCCAGGCCTCTCGCTCTGCTCTGCCTGTGCCTGAGATAAAAGCATTTCATTTTACGTCACGGTTGGACGTATAAGTGAGAAGAAAAGAGAGTTTGCTAGATTGTCCTCATCCTTCCCAGAGATCGATATGCCATTAGCACAGTTAGCTGCGGTTTTCTGTTGCGCAACTCGTGGTATCTCTCATGGTGGCTCTAAATGTGTGAGTGAGGATGTGTTGGGTATCTCTTGAGCTAAAAAATTCTCTGTGCGACTATTTAAGTATTACACTCGGTATACACTCTTACAAATAAAGATTACTAAAGGGGGTTTTCGACGCCAACCCTAATAAAAACACACCTGAAGCTCTTCAGGATCTCTTGAAAATACAGGCAGGTGTTTTGAAGCAGGTAGGAAATAAACTTTGAAGGACAGTGTAGGGTTGAAGACCTCTGCCATAGAAGAATCATTTCAGAACCTTTTAGTGAAAAGTTCTTAAAAGAGCAATTTTTATATGAAGAACTTAATCTAAAGAACCCTTTTCCTCTAAAAAGAACATTTTGTGCAATGGCCCACTGAACAGGGAACGTTCTCAAAACTTTGGCTAACCTGGCAAGGTTCTCTCAACGTTATGAACCAACATTATTCCAATAATGTAAATGTTCATTCTAAGTTTTTAAAGTCTTTAATAACATTCAGAGAACATTCAAATTTTCATGAAATAATGGGAACATATTTTTGTGACCTGGGGAGAAGGTTCCATGGAAGTTAAAGGTTCTTCATGGAACCACAGAAGCCAATAAAGAACCTTTATTTTTAAAAGTGTACTCTTAAAAATAAAGTCTATATATGATAGATATCTATATGACAGCTTTGCTGTCCTTCAAATTACCGGTCTTAGCTATTTCTGTGCTAACTTTGCTAACTGTGCTACTTCTGTGCTACCTTTGATAACTGCGCTACCCCTGTGTTAACTTTTCTAACTGTGCTATTTCTATGTTAACTTTGATAATTGTGCTACTTTCGTGCTGTCCTATTTCTGTGCTAACTTTGATAACTGTGCTACTTTCGTGCTAATTGTGCTAACTTTGATAACTCCGCTACCCTTGTGTTAACCTTTCTAACTGTGCTATTTCTGTGCTAACTTTGATAACTGTGTTAACTTTTCTAACTGTTATTTCTGTGCTAACTTTGATAACTGTGCTACTTTCGTGGTAACTGCTATTTCTGTTAACTTTGATAACTGTGCTACTTTCGTGGTAACTGTGCTATTTCTGTGCTAACTTTGATAACTGTGCTACTTTCGTGGTAACTGCTATTTCTGTGTTAACTTTGATAACTGTGTTAACTTTTCTAACTGTTATTTCTGTGCTAACTTTGATAACTGCTACTTTCGTGGTAACTGCTATTTCTGTGTTAACTTTGATAACTGTGTTAACTTTTCTAACTGTGCTATTTCTGTGCTAACTTTGATAACTGGGCTACTTTCGTGTTAACTGTGCTATTTCTGTGTTAACTTTGATAACTGTGTTAACTTTTCTAACTGTTATTTCTGTGCTAAATTTGATAACTGCTACTTTCGTGGTAACTGCTATTTCTGTTAACTTTGATAACTGTGTTAACTTTTCTAACTGTGTTATTTCTGTGCTAACTTTGATAACTGTGCTGCTTTCGTGGTAACTGTGCTATTTCTGTGTTAACTTTGATAACTGTCTTATTTCTGTGCTAACTTTGATAACTGTGCTGCTTTCGTGGTAACTGTGCTATTTCTGTGTTAACTTTGATAACTCTGCTACCTCTGTGCTATTTCTGTGCTACCTTTGATAACTGCTACTTTCGTGCCAACTGTGCTACATCTGTGCTAACTTTGATAACTGTGCTAACTCTGTTAATTTTCTAACTGTGCTATTTCTGTGCTAACTTTGATAACTGTGCAAACTGTGCTATTTCTCTGCTAACTTTGATAACTGTGCTAACTCTGTGTTAATTTTCTAACTGTGCTATTTCTGTGCTAACTTTAATAACTGTGCAAACTGTGCTATTTATGTGCTAACTGTGCTATTTATGTGCTAACTTTGCTACTTGTGTTAACTTTGCTAATTGTGCTACTTCTCTGCTAAGGTTTCTAACTGTGTTATGTTAACATTTTCAGTTGCACTACATTCTCTGAGGTAGTTGTGTCAACTGTGCCTTGTTCTGTGAATTACCTGCATTAACTTCCTTAAGTTCTCTGAGATATTAACTATGTCAGAAGCATTGTTCTTTGACTTTTGGATAGCTGTGCTATGTGCTGTGCCATCTAAAATCTACGCAATAGAGGAAATAGTGTGATGCATTAAGGCTATCTGATCCATATTAGGTTTACTCAGAGTAGCTTGACGCATGCTAAATGCACAGCCATTTTAGCCTGTGCTAATGAGTGAAATACTTTACAAACGGTGCAGCCCAATTACTTAATATTGCCTTTAATGTTTGTCTTTCTCAACTTTTTTGAGAGGATGTTTTTGAATCTTACCATGTCGGCCCTCGCTTGTGCGCTACGATCTGTTTTCTATATTTACAGAAACGATCGCAGGGACGAAGCGGAACGAGCGGTAGAAGTCTACGGCTGCGGGATTTCTCCGGGGAACATCTTGCCGTCACGCTCCACTGCTGTCTGAAGAGCGCCAGGGAAACCCTGACTGCAGAAGCGGGACGAGAGCTGAGACGAGAAAAGAGACAGAGCGTGAGGGAATGAACGCAGCGGCGCGTGTGTGTGCGAGGCTCTGTGGGAGAGAAACAGGTGCTTCCTGTGCTTTTGAAATGCGAGTATGTGTGTGCGCAAGTAGCGCTGCCTGAAAAGCGTGTGCTGTTTGCATGCGATTACCGGCCCTGCTCTGTGTGTGTGCGTGTGTGAGATTGTGTGGCAGCTTGCGGTGTGTGTATGTGTGTGTGCGTACCTGGCTCACGCTGAGACAGGACCATTAATCCTGCTTACTGGCCGTTGAGCAGCGTAGAGCAGCGCAGAGATAAAGAGCCAAATCCCTCTCTCTCTCTCTCTCTCTCTCTCTCTCTCTCGCTCACTCGCTCGCTCCAGGCGTGATGACTGACTCGGCCTGTCTGTCGTCACCTGTAACGAGCCGACGTGATTTAATTCAATTGCGTTCGATTCAGTGACTCAACTGTAATGTCATAAACTGCGATATGATAATTGTATTGATGATGCGCTTCCTGCGGGTTGAATAGCTCATCCATGACCAGACGTGTTCTGCGGTTGCGTGTGAAATCGTTACTAGTGAGGTCAGATCAACACTGACCTGGAGTCATAGGGAGCGAGAGAGAGAGAGAGAGAGAGAGGGCTGTGTGTCGGGTCAGAGCGCTGGTCACACTTTCTGTAATACACGCGTTCGTCAATAACTGCCTGATCGATACTCTTAACTGTGCATTGATGACCGATACACAGGCCTGCTGGAATAATACGCACACAGTTTTTCCCTGCACGGCTTCTCAGACCCTCACCTGCCTCTCTTTCAGCCTGTCTGTCTCTCGGTCTGCCTTTCTTGCTGTCTATATAAGGGGCTTTTGCACCAAATAATTCTAGGAACTCAGTTATAAGAACTGGCCACTAGGATAGTTCCCCGAGAACTAATTTCTCCCCCGGGCTATGTTCCTGGTTGCATTCTATCTATCTACCTCTGTATCTTTCTACCAGTCTTTTCTGTCTAATACCTGTCTGTCTTTCCTTTCTATCTATCATTCTCTAACTTTGTCCTTCTCTGTGCCTATCTATCTAGCTGTCTCTCTCTCTCTCTCTCTCTCTCTCCCTCTCTTGTCAACAGCGACATATTAATAGTTCCAGCCGCCGAGACCCAATTCCCAGAGCCGTGTAAGAATTCATCCTGTCTCTCTCTCCAGCGGGAAGGCTGACTCTTACGCATTTGGAAATTTGGCCTGCAAGTACCCTTCAGCTGGGGATCAAAGCTGTACGCGGCACACACTCCGCCTGAGAACGGACGTATGGGCCCATAACGGGAGGAGTGTGTGTGTGAGCAAGGTCAGCAAGCGGTGACTCAGTCTTGAATGCTGCACAATCTCCAGACGGCGATCCCCACCGCACAGGATTGAACCGTGTGTGTGTGGATCCAGGCACTGAAAAACACAGCTTGACATGCAAATTTTCCACAATGCGCTTAAGGGAATAAACTCACCCAGGACGACTGTGGGACTTGGACTGGTTCAAGTTTATTCCCCTGAACCCTTGAATATTTCCACACTGACCTGCAGTCAGTCCTTCCCACAGCTAGTTGCGTCTGATCTGGAATCAGTTCATGACATCACTGTGCTGATCCAAGGGGTCAGGGATTAGCTGGCTAGCATTTAGCCTCTGCTAGTAGATGCCGTAACTACACCACTCTGCGGATAGAAAACTTGTTTTAGCATAACATAAGATGCAATTTAAATGTACATTTAAAAAAAATAAAGATGTTTTAAATAATTCTTAAAAGTGTGAAATGTATCAGTGTTGTCATAACGTAACATTTCCTGTGGTTCCACAGTCATATTCTACAAAACATCACAGAAATGAAGTGACTTAACAAGTTTTTAATTGGTCTTTTATCTAATTAAATGGCTATAATTTATTGTTTATCGTACATGTTTATCTGTATTGAGTTTTTACCCTATATTATGTTATGTACAGCACATTGGTCAACAGCTGTTGTTTTAATTATGCTCTATACATAAAGTGACATTGACATAATTCCTTAAAACAAGATCATTATCATTACCTGAGAAGCAACCAGGCATGAGATATTATTAATTGTTTTTATATATATTGGCACATTTTGAATAGAAGCATATTTTGTCTTATTGCACTGGCAGATATTTAATACCTGTTTTCAACTTGTTTCTATTACAAACACACTGTAAACCCCCACTCAGACATAACGGAAATACTTTTAAATTCCAATATAACAACATTAAACCATCATGAGTTCCAAGTATATAAATCTATCAATCACCCCAGATCACCCCAAATATTAATATTGAGCAAAAACTTTGTTCAAAGCCAAACTTAAAACCCACTTATTTAGAATAGCTTTTAACACTTAGTGGTCCTGTGACACTTCTCTTTATCTTAATGTTGTAATGTGCTCTGCTGACCTATTTGTACTTTATTATTATTTGTTATTATTATTATTATTATTTTTTATCTTGTTTTTAATGTTGTACAGCACTTTGGTTCAGCTTCGGTTGTTGGAAGGTACTATAGAAATAAAGTTTGATTGATTGATTGAAAAACACATAAGATAAGGCTTAATTAATGCTGGGAACTAAAAATCTGCTGTGACTCATTCCATTTCAGTTCTGCTTAATATAATCAGTTATTGAGTTCACATAACTTTTTTATATTAACTGAAATGAACTAAGTAATATTTGAGTAAAATTAACTTGTTTCATTCAGTAAATTTGATTTAGGTTTTACAGATTTTCTGCAGTGCATAATGTCATAAGGGGCCCCCTAGAAGTAGCAGGGCCCCCAACTGCACTATGGGTCCTGTACATCATTGACTGCATTTTCTAGTTGAGAAAAGGCTGTTCTAGAATCATCAGTAGACAGACATTCGGGTTTAATAAACGTGCTGTCTGAGGTAACTGGCAGGTAAGACGAGCGCGCTGCTTTGGGAGACAGTCACGGAACGCTTGTGAGTCACGGCGCCCTTCCGCCGGCAAGACCCATTTGATTCTCTCTCTCTCTCTCTCCGTTTGCTCGCTCGTCTCTGCCAGATCTGACGCTTCCTTTAATTCTCTCTCACGCTCGCTTGCCTCTCTCTCTTTATCAGATTCCTTCCCGCGCCCGTGTCTGCCGTCGCACCTATTAAAGACGCTCTGCAAATGGAATTCCTCAATATCGCACTCGGCTCCGCTTTGATGTGAAAGAGAGAGACAGAGAGATGGGGGGGATGTGAGGTGGTAGCATGAAAAAAAGCTGCCAATTGCGTGCTCGTTTTATCAAATGTGGGCTGATGTTTGTCACCGAACGGCTAGGACTCCACAGAGTATTTCAATTAATGCGGAGAAAACGCCGCTGCAGACTCGTTTGCGGTTTACCATGTGATTTATTCCTAATTCTACTGAAACGTGTTCATGAAATATGTTTTGTGTGTTCTCCAAAGTGAAGTCATTTCCAACAGATAAAAAAAACTACCTGTCGCAGCAGGTCGCTTAAATTCACGGGGCCCAGAAACAAAACTTTTTTTAATTTTTTTTTTTTTTTTAACAAATATTTAACCCTCTATGGTACAGAGTTGCCATATGGCAGCAATTAATTTCTACTCATTTCCTTGTTATTCAGAAAAAAATACAATATATTGCATTTTGGGAATTAAAAGGATAGGCCTTAAGGTTGCCAATGATGTGCTGTTTTTAATTCCCATGACATCTGAATGTCCCTGTAATACTCTCTTTCCCACTGTCACCCTCACACGGAAGACACCTGTAGAAGTGCTCCAGAAATTGCTCTATTTACCTCATTTCTAAACATCTCTTCTCAATGGGGATTTTTTTGCAGCATCTTTGATAAAATAAATTAGAACGTTTTATTCACAAATCAACTTTGTCTAACATAGTTTTACTGTAAATTTGGAAAATATCTAGGTTGCCATATGGCAACTCTGTACCATAGTGGAATTGCAGTAATGTATTTCCCCATTGGGATTTTTTATAGATAGTAGCATCAACAATATGATTGTGGTTATTTATTTATTTTGAATTGTTTATTGTAGTATAATTGTATTTATGTATAAATAACTGGATCTACTTATTTTTGGTTTGCATGAGTTCCAAGTATATAAATCAATCAATTTCTAAAACAAATGTGCATTTAAATAGAAAAGAAAATCATAATTTTATAGAAAAACTACTTTTTTGGCCATTTTCCATTGTGGTACAGAGTTGTCATATGGCATCGTTCCCCTAAGTACCCCCCAAAAATCTTTTTTCAAAAATCTTTTTTGATTTGCATAATTGAAGCTATTTCATGTAATAAAAACTTATTTGAAAATATATTTCATGGTTAGAACATAATGCGTACCATAGAGGGTTAACCAGTAGGTCATCTGTTCTAATTATATGCATAATAATATGCAACTAATTCCAAGTACACACTGCACTAGTGTTGTCAAAAGTACCAACTTTACCAACTAGTACCAAGTCGGTACTAAAATTTTAAAAATGTGAGGCTTTGAGCGCTGTTGAGCGGATTCGTAAACACCTCTGATTGGCCATTGTGTTCACGCGCTCGACATATATGTCTGCGATTGGCTACAATGATCAATGTACGGGAGCATTTGAAAACACTGAAGTGTTTGAATTTGGGAGCGGGAGCATTTGAAAGCAACTGTCTCTCAGTGGACCGGTCCGTGTGTATGTAAGCGCTAGGTGTAGAGCGTCACTGATGTCTATTTACAACATGTTTTTGAGGTGTTGATCTTTGTAGCCAATCACAGACATACCTGATGAGCGCGTGAACACAATGGCCAATCAGAGGTGTTTAAGTATCCGCTCAACTGTGCTCGAAGCATCACATTTTTAAAATTTCAGTACCAACATGGTACCGAAGTCGGTACTTTTGACAACACTACACTGCACGATTTTCAATGTCGTAACTTTTCTCACACTACACGACTGTCTGGGGCATCATTTAGTTGCTGTTGTGTGCACATGACATGATGGATCAGTGACGGGTTACACATTACACAACATTTTAATAGGAAGAATCGGCGACAAATCTGTCTGGTCTACAAACTGTTTCACAACCAAACATATACGCAAGAAGTTATACAGGAAATAACGTAAAATCATGCATGAGAAAGGAGTTCTCACGGTTGAAATCGGTGCCCGCACGAGACTTGTTATCCAAGTAGCCTGTGTGCCGATTTACAGCGAAAAAGAAAAAAAAAAAAGAATATGAAGGAGAGATTGGTTGCTCGCAGAATCCATGCTTGCTGATGTTCTGTTGCAAGTCTATGACTCCTCCCCCTGAACTTTCCCTTGCCCTGCATCTTGCTTTCCCATTGGCTGTAGGTCTTCGCCAATGTAATTTCCAGTTAGTGTTGGCAAATCTGCGTTTTTTCCGTGGAATTGGGCTACTTTTACAGTGTTGTCGCGGGTGTTTTTTTTTTGTCTATGGGTTGAAGCAACAGATCCCCCGCCTCTGTTTCCAGTCAAAACACATTTCACACTGCATGACTCTGAGTCCCAGGCAGATATTTAGAATGTTAAATATTTCACGGGCGTCGTCCATGATCATACACACTATGCGATTGTCACTTATGTAGATGAGCACCGATTTGCCTCAGATTCTCGGCATTTGAGTGCTAATCGGGGCAAAAATTGTGCAGTGTGTACTCAGCATAACCATGTAATCTTGTAAAGTTAAAATAGTAAATGGAAGAAAAAAACATATCTTGTTGATGTCAAAAGCTGACAAATCCAATTCTACAGTATTTTGCTGCAATTTCATCTGACGCTTGGCAGAAGCTAGTCAAATTAGCCAGATATCAACATAGGCATGGGCATGACATGTCACCATCGTTGAAAACCAGCAATAAAACTTTGTAAGATAAAAGAAAATGTGACTCAAGTAAATTCTCTTTCTGTCCTATACTAAAAATTCTGACATTTGCATTGGCCCGTCTGCAGGGCACTGATGGCTGATGTGGGCACTGTTGCATTGGCAGGCTGGCACTGATAAGCTGGCATTCACTCAAGCACACTGATCTAATGCAGTGGAAACATTTAGAATAATTCACTACTGAGACAGTCAGTACTTTGTGGTGTATCAGTCTAAAAGCTTTGTGTATTTGTATGTCTCAATACTTGGGTTTCTTATCCTAAACACTTAAGTGAAGTCTTATGCATGAAATCTGAGAAATGGAAAAGCAAAAGTGCACCAACAAGATCTAGACTATTATCACAGGAAATTACACATTTCCCAGTATTCCAGTGAGATGTGGCACTCTGTTGTCACCTGTGCATCATTTTCTGTATAGTCATTTTCACTTTTATCTAAGTAAGGCTCCATACTGAAATGGAACCTCTAGTTATTTTAGTGATTTTTTTCCCACAAGTGGGAAATTTGTCTAAATTTATGACATTTTTTGCTAGTCATAATACTAGATGACCCTGAGATACTTAGTCCCCCTGTGGTGAAAATCAGGTTTTTTATGTTGTTTATATGTCTATGTGGAGTTTTAATATGCTTTAAAACAAACCATGTGCAAATCCATAAGTCAACACCATTAATAAGTATTTTCCCTTTAAAACTGCAGTGATCTAAAAAAAAAATGCGGTTTGAAATCGCTGGTGTTTGTGACTTCACAAACTACCATGTAACCAATCACTTCAACATGCTAGAGGGCTTTGGCATATCATTACTCTGCTGTGAAGCAAGAGAGTCTCAAGAGAAGCCAGGTTATATTCTGGTAATTTTTTTGTTGATATTAAAAATCATGTAGATTTAGCAATATAGTGGGTGTGTGATGTATATTACGATGTTATGATAAGCAACATGCCTTTCTCCACTGATGTTCTGAGTTGTTCAAAGCATTTCTAAGGATACTGATTTTCAGAAAGCAGCTGTCTGACTCTGAGGTGGCAAACAGGAACATGGTGTGTGTAACAGTAGCAAAATATTATTAGCTGTTTAATAATGTAGTCAACCAAAAGGCTAATCATATTAATTATCGTTATGTGTAAAGAGCGATACCATTGCGTGCGTTTACCAGCGTTTACCTCTTAGTAAGTTGACCGAGTGAATCTCTGAGCTGGCGTGAGCGAGTGGAGGCGGGGCCAATTTGCATATATTCATATACCTACGTATATGAAATGAAGCAAGGGTGTAGAGTTACATTCAAGATATTTTAAGGCATGAAGAATTTTGGTGAACAAAGATGAGTTTCAAGGGATTAAGTTTCTAAGTATATTTAAGTATAAATCCTGTACTAACTAGAGCGCTGCTATTGTACGTTTGACTAAACTGCTTGTGTTTATTTCCTATTTTACTTCTTATACTTTTATGATGGCTATTGTTAATTTAACTACTATTGTTCAACAAATAATATTTTATATAAATAACATGCTGTATTTTTTGGTATTGAGAAAAAGTCTGTTAGTGTTTTTGACTTCAATGAAAGTTACATTAATACGCAATTAGATGGTGGCAAATACTGTCTTTATGAGTGAGTCAGTCAGTCGCAAAGACTTTTATATTGAAATGGACTAAAACAAGGAAACAAGGATGTTGTATTTACTTCAAACAACATCTTACGAGAAGTAACTGACAAATGCATTGACTAGCGCTGTCATGGGAATGTTATAAGTACAAAGACAAAGATATCACTTTCCTCAGCAGACATTCAAACTGATTTTTCAATTATGAATATAAGATTGACCTGAAGAATATCAGCTAGATGCAGGTAATGCACTCACTCGGCATCTCTCTCTCATAATTCTCTACATATTGCAATGAGTTTCAATGAAGCGACTCAACGTTCCTTGAGGTTTTAGAATTAGGAACGGAGGCTTGGGCTCAACTTTTAAACTGTCAACTTGACATCTGAATCTGTGGAAGGAAGTAGTTCCTCACAAAAGAGGGTTTTAAAGACAATCCGTTGTTGTTTCTTATTTATATTGATATGTCGCATGGCACGGCTACTTGTGTGAACAAGTATACATCAAGTGTTCCATTAGAACCGGGCCAATGATTCTTTTCTGGTCGTATAAGTTCTCAGTGAATCTTAAAGTGTTTAATTACAGCGAAGGAAAAGAAGCATTAACAGACAACTAGGGGAAAAACAACACAATGAAAATGAGATTGATAGATATTGAAAGGGCGGCCCATGCAGTGGGGACATCTGCCAGCCGACTGACCTCTGCCATTTGTAATGATCAGCCGTGGAAAACACACACATGCACACAAACGAGAGGATGGACGTGGCCAAAATTAGGGCTAAAAAAGACTTGGCAGAAAGTGAAAGAGAATGTGTGTGTGCGTGTGCCCGGCTTGCCAAGGTTGGCAGGGTCTTTGATTCGCTCTGACAGTCTTTGATGCCCTCCCAGTGCCCGCTGCACCTCTCTACACACACGCACGCACACACACACACACACTATGTGCCAGGATCAGACATAGCAGAACAAGGCTGACGTAACGCAGAGGAAAAGATGAGAGCGGGCTGGGAATGAGGCATGAAATGCAGAGGGGAAAAAAGAGGAACGTTGTTGTCATCCTCCGTTAGTGGTCGTACTGAGATTTTTCCCTGGCACGCTTCCCACCGTGAGCCGCAGAACAAGAGCCTGCTGAATGCGAAAACAGGAGCAGATAGTCGAGAACACCAGCAGAGACAGAGCAGTCTGTTAACGTTAGACAGGTACAGACGTGTCCTGCCTCTCGCTCATTTCCTCTAGCAGAGCTAAAAACGCTCCTGTTTTGAGAGTTGAAAGTAATCCTAATCTGAACCTTCATACAGACTCAAACCCTAAAAATTTTATATTTTTTAGATTCCAAATAGAATTTTAAGAACCAAAACAGTCCCTTCTATAAAGACGGTTTCCTTTTCAAGCTTTGAAAATCTCCAGAGACTAACAGGCCGCTGCGGGAAACTCGCATATACACCTGAGCGATTATACAAGTACAGTGTGTTGAGCACTTTAACAAACACAACACATCAACGTCTCCTCTGCACATGGGAATAACAACTCAAAGAAAAAATATGCAGGACATATAACAAGGTCGTCCCTGACGTCAACGCGCTTCAAGACACCGTGCTGACGTCAAACACATCAGAACATTCAGGTATTTGTTGAAACCTTTTTTCCCTGACAATCTTGACATGTTGCATACATTATTAGAGGAATTCTGTGTTGTTTATAAATGCTGTTTTTATTTAGATTAATTATTAATAGTCATATATTCTTGAAATGTGGCCATTGAGACAGCTGAAAGAAATCAGGTTTTTGGGGCAGACGGCATCTTAATAAATAGCGAGTAGATTCATAGAAAGTGATTCTCACAGATTGTGAATCAAGATTGTTAAGTTTAGTACTTAAGACTTAAGTTTAAACCTTAAGGAGTTAAGTTTAAGCTAAACAAAATAATGGATTTTCATAATTTACAAACTCAAAGTTATACATTAAATATATGTGTTTTTGAACAAATTGGTTTAGTCAATGATTCAATGACTCACCCATAAAAAAACAGGCACTTCCTAAAGGAATCTGAGTGTTTGAATAAATTGGTTAAATAAATGACATAATGACTCACTTGTTCAGTTTAGTGTTTTGAACAAATCAGTTTAGTGAATGACTTACTCATGAAGACTATCAGGCTGCATCCGAAATCGCATACTTACCTACTATATAGTAGGTGAAAAACAGTATGTGACAAAAGGAGTATGTCTGAATTCACAGTACTCATAAAAGGGTAGGCAAAAAGTAGATGGCCTTCTACTTCCAGCAAGATTCTTAAGTTTGCTTTTTTGATGGAAAAAGCCACGGGAGAGGATTTGTGAATGGCAGTGAAGCGACACAACTGACGCCGGTAGGTCACATGATAATGATGGCAATGGCAAATGTAGCATGTCCGGATTACATTCATATTACACACATTCATACTATATAAAAACATAGTTTTTTAGTGGTCGTGAAGTAAATACAAAGTACCTTCTCAAGAGATTATGGGATTTCGAGCACAGCCTCATTAAGTTAGTCACTTGTTCATTTCCTGAATATGTGGCTGCATCCGAAAAAACCCTCATGAGTAGGTACTTATTTTGAATTTTAGTGCACCCACTAAAACGGTATGTTCTATACACTGTAAAAAAAATCCCAGTAAAATGTACGGTAAAAAAACGGCAGCTGTGGTTGCCAGAACTTTACCGTAAAAAATACAGTAGCAACGTAAAAAAAAAAAAAATCTGTTAAATTTACGGTAAAATAACGTATTTCATTAACTGATATAATGTTAATTTACCAACCTAATGAAGTACTAATATGTTTTGTACCTTTATAATACACTGACAGTCACCAAACACAGTGGTGATAAGAGTCACATGATGAATCAAAGTTCATCACAAGCAGATTCTCCACAAGCTGAGAAGGACAACACTAACATATAGAAGGTGCACACAGTGTCATTCACACACACACTAAACACCATCATGGTAACATGCATGAAATTTTAAAAATGCAATAAACATTAATTTAACAACATTAGATGTAACATAAAACCCTAATGTACATAACTGATTAGAAAAAACTAAGAAGAAACAGAGTTATTTCAACGAAAATATATCAAATGTGAAGTGTCACGCAGGGAATTGTGGGAATGTCAATTTACGGTTTTTCACTGTAAATTTTACAATGAATTGTTATTTTTCACTTCCAAAAACTGTGAATTTAACTGTATTTTACCGTAAAATTACATTAAATCTACCGTTAGATCTATTACAGTTATTCACCGTATATAGTACGGAAACTTTCTGTAAACCAATTGACAGTTTTTCACCGCAGCATTTTTACAGTCTTTTACTGTTAAAATCACAGTCATTTTTTACAGTGTATGGTATGGAGTGTGTGTGTGTGGTATGAATGTAATCTGTACATACTACATTTGCAATGATGTCATTGCCATGTGACCTACCAGCATCAGTTACGACACTGCCATTCATAAATCCTCTCCCATGGCCACATGGGATAGTAAAGCATGCATTGTATGCCCATTTTAGAATCTTGCCAGTGTCATCCAAAAAAAGTTCAAAAGTTGTTATCATGAAGTCTTGACTAATTATAACTATTTTAACTATTGTAGTACTATAATTATTTCACTATTGTATGATATTTATTACATTAAGTGCACAAACAACATGCTTGAAAACGAATGCCTATGTATTCAATAATATAAACTGAAAACAGATATTAGAAGCAAAAAACATACCTAATGGGGTGTGACGAGATTTCTCGTCAAGGTCTCATGCTATTGCCATGACAGAGTGTGAGGGTGAAACTGGAAAAGAATATGCCACCGCTACGTTTGCATTACGCCTCCACTGTTGTTTTGCTTTTTATTGAAATAAAAACCATTTAATTCAGTTAGATAACGGTCGTCACCACTCCATATTCACAGAGTACGAACGATCGCAAAAGTGAAAGTAAACGCGAATGCGCATTCAAGCGAGATTTTAATATTTTGAAAGCGGCTCCCTGATGAATGCAGACATCTCCCAATATGAAAGCTATCTTAGTCTGGGATGTGTAGTTGTAACCATCTCTTAGCTTTGTATCATGCCTGAAGAAACATTTGTTTTTATTTGCACTTTGAATATTGAGAGAGTGCTTTGATTATGGTTGATTATGATTTGATTATGGCAAAAAAAAAAAAAACATCCCGTTAAAAGTCCGTTGAACCAATGGGATCACTCGGGGTCCTAAAGGAGACCCTGATTCCTGGGGGGACTCGATTTCTCACCACAAGGGAAGAATTAGTTCATCTGGGTATATTTTGCCTACTCTTTTATGAGCATTGTGAATTCGGGCATACTTCTCTTGTCATTTACTTTTTTTGCCTACTATATAGTAGAAAATTATGCAATTTCAGATGCAGCCATCATGAATTGGTGAATGAGTGTTTCGATGGCTCACTTTTTCAGTTCCCGAATGAATCAGTGTGTTTGAACAAATTGGTTGAATGAATGATTCAATCACTCACTCACAAAGACTCAATTTTCGTTACCTAATCGCATAACAATGTAACCTTCAGAAAGAGTCAGTGACTAATACTAAGACTTACCAATTAGCCAATCAGATTTGAGGACTGGAACTGGTGTAAGATTCATATTTTATAGTGACCTCTTCTAATTTTCCTGCTGTTGGGAATTTTTTACTCTCATTCTTCCTTCTCTCTCGCTCTTCTGTAGACAGTGCTTTGGGCAGTACAGAAGATGACAGAACGCTCTCGAGAATGACTCACAGATGGAGAATGCAGAGGAAGATGAGGGCTTGGAAAGGGAAAGTGCAGTGCTGGAGCATGTGAGGGCAAGAAGGACTTCAACACACACACATTAAGAGCATACCAGCACTGTGTGTGCGTTAAGAGGGTTGGGTTTCTAAATGACAGATCATTATCATGCTAATTAAAGCATTTTGTAGCTGTGACTCGTGCAAAATTTGTGTGTGTGTATGTGTGTGTGTCTAATTAAGGCCGGTTCATCAGCGCCCAGCTCATTTACACCGTGCTAGAATGACACCCTGATTCAAACGCACGGACAGTAATGAAGCTACTAATTATTATAACACTTCAACATATTTAGCCTTAACTGAGCCAACCCCGAACAGCTGAACCACCTCAACTGAACCACATGAACCAAACAAAACTTCAACATACCCTAGCACAGCTGAGCCAACCAGACACAATCCAACACAGTTAAATCCAGCAAAGCTGAACTAAACCAACACATCTGAACTACCACAAAACCTTTCATTTTGTCGATAACAGAAGATGTTTTGTGAACAAAATCCATTCAGCTTGTCATGAAATGCATTTCCTCCACAAAATCCATGTTTTTTTTTTTTTTTGTCATGCTGAATCATTCACAATATACTAACAATAATTTAGAATAAGAAAAATTTATAGTTTTCACATTTTTGTTAAATGCACATTTACTAAAAAAAAAAAAAAAAAAAAAAAATAAAAATATATATATATATATATATAATATATATATATATATATATATATATATTTGGTTTGAATATTTGGTTTAATATTGCACTTTCGTAACTAATATAAAATACAAGAACATTAATATAAGCAATTAAGATATTAATCTAAACAAATAAATATAAATTAATATAAACATTAATACATTAACAAATTAATATAAATTATTATAAACATTAATATAATTAGTAAATAATATAAACAAATTAATATATAAAATGCTTTAATATTTGGTTAACTTTGCACTTTCATTACTAATATATGAATATATCATAAGCAATTAAGATCTAAACAAATCTAAATCTAAACAATTAATATGAATTATTATAAACATTAATATAATTAGTAAATTCCAATATAAAATGTTTCAATATTTGGTTTAATTCTGCATTTTCTTGTTAATGAAAATGTTATATTTTGGCACCTAAAATTAGATGGCATTTTAGTCATGCTGAATCATTCACAATATACTAACAATGTGTTGGAAAAATCTAGTCATTAATTTATTTAATATAAATTAATATATTAATAGCAAATATATATATATATATATATATATATATATATATATATACACACACACAAAATTTGTAAATTGTATATATATAATTTACAATTTATATAATAATATAATATAATATAATATAATATAATACATTTAAATTTATATAATATATATACATTTAAATTTATATAATATACATTTATAACTGATCTCGGAGCAGCACCTTTACTGTGACCCCCGTTAACTCAGTAATGTTGGAGACAGCACGGTCTTCGTTCGGTTCATTGAAGCACTTCCTCATGCTAATGCTAGAGGCTGGAGCAAGAGAGGTTTAATTAGCGACTTAGTATTGATCAGCGCTGAGGTTACCTTTGCTGACAGAGCACAGTTTGAGGGACTGTGTGTGCGAGCTCTTGCGTAAGCCAGTACCAAGAATGTAATTAAGAAATTCAGAAGCCACTGGGGTCCTGCTGGAAATTGGGATCATTTGGTGCGCAGTGTTTGTGTGTGTGTGTGTGTGTGTGTGTGTGTGTGTGTGTCGACCAGAGCTTTGGATGTGGCACTCTCTCTCTCATGAACCATTATGACATAATGATCTGTTGACTTATTAACCAAGACAAACTACACTGAGAAAGAAAGAAAGAAAGAAAGAAAGAAAGAAAGGTAATACCATGGAAAATGAAATACTATGACAAATGTCCAAGAAAACATAGTAATAATACCACATTAAACGTATGAAAAACAAGAATGTATGTTTGGTTGGAGAGAGTATGTATAAATTTGTCCTCCAAAAAGTGAACTATGAATGCAATAGTAGAGGTGCCAAGACAGGAAACCATGGAAACCAGAGGTTTTTGATAAATAGTTCAAGTGTGTCCCCACTTGTGTTTGCGTCCTGCGCTTTGTCATGTCTGCTATCTGTAAGTCCTGACAATGTGTTGTGCATGTTTATATGTGTATTCACCTCAACTAATCTACAACTGACAACCTATAGGCAGATGTGCAAGCACTACGGTCATTCTCAACTGGTTTTACATCAAATGGTGACCCAACACAGAACCAAACCATTTAACATCTGAAAATAAACATAAATGTACTTAAAATCAAACAATGAAATGATTAAAGGGGTAATTGATTATGATTTCACTTTTTTAACTTTAGTTAGTGTATAATGTTGCTGTTTGAGCATAAACAAGGTTTATGACGCTCAATGTTCAATGCAAAGGGAGATATTTTTTTTACAGAAATCGATTTTTAAGGACTACAACAAATGGCTGGTAGGGACTACAACGAGTTTCTTCCTGGGTTGGTGACATCACAAACCCCAAAATTTACATAAACCATGCCCCCGAGAACACGCAACCAAGGGGGCGAGGCCATGTTGGGCTGCTTTAGAGAAGAGGAAGAGTTGTTGTAGTAGAGTGTTGTTGCCATGCCGTCATTTTATGCTGGACTGCTTTACAAACGAGGGTCAATTCAACGCTGGATTTGTACAAAAGATTAACATGACGGCACATGCTAGTCGATGAGTTGAATCAACTCCACAGCAACTACATAAATTTATCCACTAACCGTTCAGAAACGTCCAGTTTCATTCTAAAAGTTGTAACTTCTTCCTGAGTCTCTCCATCAGTGTCGACTCCGGTTTGAACAATGTAAGGCTGAACACCGTTACTGACAATCATCATTTTGGCTGCGTGAGATTCTCCAGCTTTGTTGTTGTTGAGTAACCGAAGCATGAACTGTTAAAGCTCCGCCCTCTTCTGGAAAGGGGGCCGGGAGCAGCAGCTCATTTGCATTTAAAGGGAAACACAAAACAGCATGTTTTTTTATATCTTGGAAAAGGGGCATTATAGGTCCCCTTTAAATATTAACATAAATTGCCCAACAATAAGAAAATTAATTAACATGATACAGGCTGAATAGGACATAAAAATGCTAATTGTGAGTTTAAAATAAGAAATAAAATCCTATTGTGAAATACAGTCATAACTGGCAGAAATAATGTTGCAATTTTAAAATATAAAGATTGTGAAATATTGCAATTATGAGAAACAAGTTCGCAACTGTTTGACAAACGGCAAGATAAAAAGTCACATCGTGAAATATAGTCACAATTACCAGAAATAAAGTTGCAAGTGTGAGACAAAGTGACATGGAGTCAAATGACATATAGTCGCAGTTGCAAGATAGTCACATTATGAGAAAAAAGAAATACAGTTGCAACTGTGAGATGCGAAGTCACATTGAGAGATGTAGGTCTGGTTTCACAGACAGGGCTTAGATTAAGCCAGGATTAGGCCTTAAGTAGCTTTTATAAATGTGCCTAAGAAAAAAAATCACTGGTGTGCATCTTGAGACAAAACAATGGCACTGACATATTTTAAAGGCACAATATGTAAGATTTTTGGATTAAAATTTCCAAAAACCACAAGAACCATATTTTGCTGACTTGTGTACTTACATTATCCTAAATGATTCCAAGAATGTTTAAATCCAGAGAAATAAGCCATTTTAACCAGGATACGGACCATGTCCGTGCGTCGCCTATCAATGACATCATACCCGCGTTACCCTCGGTTTCCCGTTTTATTTTGTAGAACCATGGAAACACCAAAGACGCTTTAATATATAATGTGTTTTATTAGACAGGTGAGCAACTGTTTGGATGCATTCATCGACAGAAAACTAATCATGTATATAGCTCAACACTGTAAGTCTTATTGTTTAAATCTCATTTTTTTTTATATTTACAGTGAGTACCGTGTTTTGCCATGCCTAATATCGATCTAACTTACTGTAGCGTGCAACAAATGTCTCATAGTAGCTGCTGAGTGAACACAGAGTAGCATTATAACAACTTTCAACATACAAATGTATCTAATATGATGAACAGCGCTGCTTTACCCCCACATACGCTTGACCGGAAGAAGCGGAAGCAGCGACTGCGGCATAATAAAAGATCCGCTGCTCTCGAGACGTGTGTCGCATTCGTCTCTCATTAGCAGTCCGATTTCTGCCCGAGTCCTGTCAGATTCTGTTCCACCGGCTGTAGATGTGAAGACAACACCTCCCATGATTCAGCGAAATCAAGGCATCATCAAGCTACGCCTTTGTTTTGAATAAGCGACCTCTAGCTACGAAAAACTACATATTGTGCCTTTAAGATATGTCAGTGCAAATTGCTTTCAGCTAAAACAGCTCAAACATGTATTTTAGTCTGAGACTAGGCTTAAGCCTTGTCTGTGAAACCGGGGGATCAAGAAACGATTACAATTGCGAAAAAAATTAGCAATAACCTATTTTTTAACTCTGTGGAAGAAACTGGCTTTACACATATCCTCATTTCAAGTGATCCCAAATTTAATGTAGTCTGGGTGATATTTTCTTTGACCTTGCATAGTCTCTGTGAGTCAACACTGTGATACATTGTGATTCGGTGTGCGTTTGTGCGTGATTGTTACTACTGTTGCAGTGGCCTCAGCGGGATGTCTGCCTCTCAATCTGTCTGTCTCATATAATTGTTGATGTTTAATTCGGTTAAACTCAGGACAAAGAAACCGCCGATCCTTTCTGCTCTTTCGCTCTGTCATTATTCTCGTCCATTTTTTTACGTTCTTTTTGCCGTCTAATTGGTGGACGGCGGCGCGGCTTAATGGAGGCAGACTCTGCTGAAAGCTTTTCACCGCTCACCCAATTAATCTTCTTCTCTCTTTCCCTCAAACACACATTCAAAAGTTTTCTCTCTGTTCTTTGTAACACACAAGGTTAACTTGGGTGATTTCTCACAAACCCTCTCACGATACCCGTGACGAATATTTATGGATTGTATATCACCACTAAATAAAATTATATGAAAAATTAAGTGTATTTTTAGGAGCATTACGATTTTTGCCATTATTTTCATGGCATTTACAGTATGAGTTTTATGGCTTTTAATCCATGTTTGTTAGTTTTGAGGCTAATCTACAAACTACTGTATACACTTAAATGCTGTAAAAAAATAATCCTCATTACCAAAATGCAAAATATTAGTAATTATCATTACCATAATGAAAAAAATAGTGATATATTATTTAAATTACAAAGTTTTTATACATCATGGTAATATTTTTTATACTGAATTTAATGTCAATTTTCCTGTTGAAAATAATAAACAGAGCAAGATAGTTTCCTGGTCTTAGCTGGTTTAAACTGGTTGCTGTTGTTAATAGGTCTTTTTATAATAATTTATATAATATATTATATTATATATATATATATATATATATAAACCTCTAAAGACAAAAGGCCTACTTTTGTGATAAAAGACACCTTACATTTAACGTGTACCACGATTGAAAACAAATAAAAATTAAACTCAGAAACTTAGAAATCCAGATGCATTACGGTAATGAAAATGTTATTCATTTTCATGAAAATAATTGAATCTTAATGGTTCTAAAAACAGGGTTCGTTCTCTTACAACAAAAACAATTTCTGAGTCGGACATGTTTGGTGAGATTCGCTCTCTTTGTGTTTCTAGGTTGTTTTTCTTCTATGTTCAACCTCACACACACACACACACGGTATAACAGATAGCTGTGCGTTTTATAAACGGAGGCCTCCTGCAGTCTCAGCTCTGCACAGACGCTGACAAATAGATGCCTTTCTTGAAAAGCTGCATGGAACGTGTGTGTGTGTGTGTGTGTGTGTGTGTGTGTTTGCTGCAGTGAGGTGTGGAGAGGGAGGGAGAGAGGTGCTGGAGAGCTAGAGTGGGCCGTAATGGGTGTAATTTGAGTTAGAGGGAGAGAGTGAGAAAGAGAGAGAGAGAAAATAAAGAGCGTAACGATTAGGAGAGGAAGACGGGGTTAGCACGAGAATGAGAAATAGAAAAATGGCAGAGCGCAAAAGCTTCTGAGAGCTTCGGCAAGAACGAAATGAGAGCAACATAGAGGGAGAGAGATGAAGTGAAAATTTAAAGCTGAAGCCTTTCCATGCTACAAATAGTAAGATTTTAAACAAGTTTCCCAAACACAGCAAATGAAACAAATATCTTGATGACATCATCCTGCACTACTCAGAATTTTGTCCAATCAAATGGTTTTCAAGCACCAACCTCACAAACTTTGCTGAATCCAGCGACTGGTTCTTGCACAGTAGTGCTCATTATATCAGCCCGGGAACATGAAAAAAGGGACGTTTTTCAACTTCGAGCACCTAAAAGGAAAAAAAATGAATTTGTTACATGACAGTCAATTTAAAACCATCTTGGAAAATTTTTAACACGTCTTTATCATTTATATTCACTACGTTTTAAATACCTTTTATGTATAGATCTTGTTTTTTTACTCTTGTTGGGTGACAATGACTTATCTTAAATCTTAAAATAAAAACATTCATAAAGCTCTTTAAAAAAATATTTAGTTATTTATTAATTTCAAGTGTTAATTAATTTTAAGTGATGAGTTTGAGGTATGTAAATTAATAAAAACATTTTTTTATATTTTCCATTTCCAATTCCATTCAAGCTGTAATTATTTAAAGGTGATAGAGAGGATTTTTCGTCGACTGAAAATCCAAAGACTGTTACTGAGTTTTTGAAATGAGCGCATGTGTAATAACAGCCCCCCTCCTTTCGAGGGAACGCCTCCAAAAACTCGTGCACGAGTATTGGAAAAACGAGTGTTTACCACCGGCATTCGCTGTGTGTTTTTTGGATTCATTTTGTCGGACTCACCGCAGGTAACTCATAATCTGCACTTGTTATTCCTGTCTCCTGACAAAAACATTGCATGCGGTGCCTGTGGAGTGTGGAAAGTTACTGGAGCGCACAGCCACGCTCGTCTCTCACAAGGAACGTCATGGCAGTGATTGACAAGCCAGAGGGGCCAATCGTTTACGCGATGATCGCGTAAACGATTGGCTGATGTTTTTAAGGCCCTACCTCGTGCACAGATGATGTATATTAATATTATTCCTTTCAGTGCACCTAATAAATAGTCTTTTATCAGTTAGTAAAGACAGTTTCAAGTAATATTGCAAAAATGTATAAAACAAAACATCCTCTTTAGCACCTTTAAAGGGTTAGTTCACCCAAAAATTCTGTCATTAATTACTCACCCTCATGTCGTTCCACACCCGTAAGACCTTTGTTCATCTTCGGAACACCAATTTAGACTTTTTTGATGAATCCGATGGCTCAGTGAGGCCTCCATTAGCAGCAAGACAATTACACTTTCAGATGCTCAGAAAGCTACTAAAGACATATTTAAAACAGTTCATGTGACTACAGTGGTTCGAAGCGCGTATCAAACTGCCAAACTCACGCCCCCCAATGGTGAACCATTGAAATTTCGAAACGTTTCGAAACACTTATGACTTTTGATTTCATTTACTAAAATCACGATACTTTGGCAATTTGATACACGATCCGAACCACTGATTTAAAAAAAAAGATTCGTAAGGCTTCGAAGCTTCATGAAGCAGTGTTTCAAATTCGTCCATCACTAGATATTGTTAAATAGAGTTGTTATTTTGTTTTTTTGCCGCACAAAAAGTATTCTCGTTGCTTCATAACATTAAGGTTGAACCACTGTAGTCACATGAACTGTTTTAAATATGTCTTTAGTAGCTTTCTGGGCATCTTAAAGTGTTAATGATCTCACTGGCAATGGAGGCCTCACTGAGCCATCGGATTTCATCAAAAATATCTTAATTTGTGTTCCGAAGAGGAACGAAGGTCTTACGGGTATAAAACGACATGAGGGTGAGTAATGACAGAAATTTCATTTTCGGGTGAACTAACCCTTTAATTGTAATATAATATTAAATTATGCAAAAATTGTGAATATATTATTTAATTGTGTGCATTTAGGAGGATACACAAAATGCTAGTTCAGAAAGTC
This sequence comes from Culter alburnus, assembly GCA_028476615.1. Taxonomy (NCBI): domain Eukaryota; kingdom Metazoa; phylum Chordata; class Actinopteri; order Cypriniformes; family Xenocyprididae; genus Culter; species Culter alburnus. The sequence continues at coordinate 22,928 of JAOTNS010001198.1, read as the reverse complement.
AACAAAGTCAGCCATTTTTTATTCCAAAAACACTCAAAATGTCATTTGCATCACAAAATGTTATTAAACAAATGGATGGAAATGACAGAAAGAAATGACGAAATGATTCTCCTGTGAGGCATGTGTATTCTCTGATGGATAAATTAAACCAACTAGTGAAGTGTGTTTAGTTTCTAAATGTCCACAGGGCCAAAAGTACCTAAAGTTCAAGAAACACCCATAAATGTGACCATGCAGTCTCAAACATTTGTGTGTTTTGCTGGTAAAATGTCTTTAAGTTTTTTAAGACACTCACAAGATTTTTGGAAAATTGGTGCCACTTAAACTTATTCACACATTTTCGCTTTATATTTTCCATGTAACAGTGAAAAGACACACAATGAATGCTTTTGGGGTAAAACATGGAAGACATTCACAAGTCCAACGCAACAAGGACTCGCTTGGCTTTTCTACAAGCACATGCACGTGTATGTGTGTGTGATGAGGTTGTGCTTTCCAATGTGTGGTATTAACCTGATAACGTGTCTGGTCCGTCCCCAAGGCAACGGAGGCAACTCCCCCCCACCATCCGCATCCCCACAGCAACAGACGCTGCTGTCCCTTTCCATCACCGGCATGCTGACCTTTACAGTGACCTGCCCCGGGACCGCCAGAGAGAGAGACAGATCGACAGAGAGAGAGAGAGACGGGCTACACACCTGCTGCCTTCAAAGCTGCAGTGATGCACGAGTGTGTGCGCCAGCTGCATTTGTGTGTACATGAAAAGAAACCCGATCGGAGATTCACATCAAACAGGACTGCCAGAGAGCTGACCAAACACACACACCGAGTAAATCTCCCAGACGCTTATGATTTCTCTCTTCTCTGCTGCACACTCCATTTCTCTTTGTCTGCTCGAGGTTAACGCTTTTACACTGTTGTGAGCAGTTTGTTTGGTTTCTGTGTGTGTGTGTGTGGGCAATGAAATATCTCAGACGGCACACCCAGAGTGTTAACCGAAAACTTTAGTCATTTTTAACTAAATAAAAAAGAGGACTCTAGTCTATTACGATTCGCTATGTTTCCACAGAAAATGAGGCTAATAGGGATTAGACGTATATAAAAGTGGAGAAAATAAAGTCGTGAGGGAGGATTTGGCGAGCAAGCCGGGAGATTCCAAGTGTAGTCCGGTGGAATAATCCATTAGATTTTGACCAGAAACTGGGTGACCAGATTGCAAGACTGCAGAATATAAAGAAAAAGCCAGAAAGCTTCAACATAGCTTGGTAAGACTAAAAAAGCTCTTGCTACTGAAACTATTGTGATGTCAATGTCACGTTAAAAACATCTAGCATTACAACAAACAACATGCATTTCAAAAATTACAAACCAGTCTGTCAAACTGACTTGTGTCGCAACCTGAAGATCATTCTCCAACTGCCTTATGAATATTGCAAAAATGTGGCAAGCAGGACGAGGCTGACGGCCATGAGAACAGTGCGAGGCCAGTGGCGTGATTGATAATGAGCGTCACCTGCGTGCCGCACCGATCTCGTATATCTCACAGAGGAGCTCTGAAGCATAAAAGGAGGAGCGACGACAGTGAAGGACAAGAGAGGACCAGGCCTGGACTATTTATGTTGTGTTTTTACTTTCATTTTGAGTTTGTTTATTTTATAGGATTAAAGTGTTTGAAACATTTGCCAGTTCCAGCCTCCTTCTTCCCTGAACTACTAACTTCGTTACACTGGTGCCGAAACCCAGGAGGAAAGAGGAACGCGCTCTCTAATAGCCCTCGCCACAGTGAGGAATCAGCGGTGGCATCGAGCATGACTGGGCAGAGTCGGCCGCCATGGGCGCTCGAGGCGGTGGGCTGGAGTGAGTTGCCGGGGGATGCATGAACTCGCTGCTGGCCGCCTGGGTTGTGGAGGGGCGGCTGCCGTCTGTGAGGGAGCGAAGGAGTCATCGCCAATTGCCAAGGCTGGAGCCTACTGAACGGGGGACTCCTCGCGAACCCGGAGGAGCCGTCACCGTCACCGTCCACCAGGTGAAGGAGGAGTGTTGAGCCATCCACCGAGGGCTATCCAGTGCCGCCGCCAGGCATCGTGGACAAGTTCACCCAGCTGGTGGAGGACTGGATGGCCTTGCGTTTTAGGGAACCGGACCAAGAATTTTATTTTCTCCCCTCTCTCGTGTCTTTCGCTCCTGATGCTTCCATCTCCTTTTCTCTCGCTTTGTCTGTCCTTACCCCCAGGAGCTGCGGCCACCGTGATGGGTCCCCCTAGAGGGTGGGAGGGGGGGAGTAGAGCACAGTCTCGAGGGTACCTGCAAGGGACGATGGGGGTATGTGACAAGCAGGACGAGGCTGAGAACTGTGCAAGGCCGGTGGAGTGATTGATAATGAGCGTTACCTGCAGTGCCGCTCTGGTCTCGTATCTCACGGACGAGCTCGGAAGCATAAAAGGAGGAGCGACGACAGCTTTACTTTAATTTTGTGTTTGTTTATTTTATAGGATTAAAGTGTTTGAAACGTTCGCCAGTTCCCGCCTCCTTCTTACCTGAACTACTAACTTCGTTATACAAACAAAAAAGGCAAGAACTTTTTTAAAACTGCAAGATCTAATCTAATTGGCTGGCTTTACACCAGGGTTATTATAGTTAACTAAGGGTACATTTACACAACAACAATGTAATAAAAGTTTTTCTGTCAAATGTTGTCAAAATGATCACACGGATCAGCAAAAACAACCAAAAACTCTGTATTATTCATGCCAGGCGATGTTACTTTGTAAAGAAACACTACGTGCCTGTGCACATACACATTCTTCTTCAGAGCAGTGAATACAAACAGTAAATCTACACTTTGCTTACAGTTTTTAATAGTTTTATTTTTAGGTAACAATAACAATGTTGGCGGTTCTTCGTCGAAATGAGCTGCGATATGGATCAGACGATATGTTGACAGCCAAAAACCTAGGGTGTTTAAACAACACAGTTCATCCTGTAAAACAATCCTGCAAACTTTTGACTTCAATAGAAATGGTTCATTGCAAGGGTGTGAAGGAAAACTTGCTGCGTCTAAAATCAAATACTTCTCTACTATATAGCATGTGAAAAACAGTATACCAAAAGAGTAGTATGTCTGAATACATAGTATTCGAAAAACAGTAGATAAAAAGTTCCCGCATGACGTAGTACTTCCGGCGAGATTCCGGCAACGCAACTGAGGCTGGTAGGTCACGTGACAGTAGCAACATGTTGGATGAGGTACGTCCAGATTACATTCATAATACATACATTTATACTACATAGAACATACTTTTTTAATGGTCGTGAAGTAAGTTCAAATTTAAATGTAGTACCTACTAAGACAGTACGTAATTTTGGATGCACTGGTAGCATGCATCTTAAAATTTAGAAAATTGCGTGAAAACACACCAATGGGAATCGTAGAGGGGTTCAACCTGACCCGGGTCTCAAAACACATCTCATCCAATCTGTCAGAGCTTTCTCCAGTGCCTAACTCCACTAATACGCCACTGCACAGGCAGAGAGAGCTATTATTCCTGGCTGCCTCATTTCCAAGTCCAATTTCTAAGAACGGAGCGATTGAGTGACGCCAACTGAAAGGCCCTTCACCTCCTCTCCCTCCCTCCTCTTCCTCTCTGCCGCAGGAAGTCGGGTGTGTAGAGAGCATCCTGCAGTCGATAGGGGTATCGATCCCACTTGGGTTTGGTAAAGTGATAGATAAAGAAACGAGTGGAGTGACAGAGCGAGGAGAATCATTTAACCCCGCGGGGGGAGCGAAGGAGGGACGGTAATGACAGCGTTTTCCGGAGGGCTTATCTTCGCAGAAAGAGAGAGTGAACGCAAACACCGCCGTGCACAGAAGAGAGGGAAGAAAAGAGATAAGGAGAGAGAGAAGGAGAGCGACGTGCCTCATTTTCTAAGAAGTGATTTGAATAATGAGGAAGTGTAATTTTCTCTTTTTCTCGTCTGTGGTCGTGGGTCTCTAATTGCTCAGGCTGAATGTAGAGTGGGCTTGTCTGTGATCTGGCTCTCCTGTACTCACATAATCGCACACGTTTTTCCCCTGTCGTGTTTTTCCCCTGCTTCTTTATGCCTTTTTCCTCTCTTGTGGTCTTTGTACCTTCTCTTTCCTGACATTTTCTGCCTCACCCCTCGAATTTCAAAGCCTGGCGGCCCATTTCAGACTTACCCGTCTCTCTACACTCGTAGAAGAAAAGGTAGAACCTTCAGTAAGGTGCTTCATATATAGAACATTTTAGGAGTTCCCAACATTTTAAGGATGTAATTCCTTTTGTTTTTACTCACTTTTAATTTTAACTAAATTTTATGAATACACAGCTTGTAAACATACTTTAGCACTAGAAAATTTAATATAAAAGAATTGTAATAACCCAATAAATGTGAAAGTATTATGTTTCATTTAAGACATTTCTCCTAATATAGAACCTTTCTGGCATAAAGGGTTCTTTTAAAATTCTTTCTTTTAGAACCCCATTAAACCTTTTTTCTAAGAGTGTATTTTTTGTCTAGCTCTTTTCCTCAATCAAACTCTCATTGCTGGAAGAAAAATCTGTGTTTATGACCAGTATTGGTGAAGCTACATTCAAACTAACTTCCTGCATAAAAATACACAACATACAATTAACTAGTATGACGAAAACAAAAGTAAAGATATGGTAGTTACTGTAAAACACTATGGTGAATGTTAGAAATTACACATAAAAGTGCCCCTATTATGCTTTTTCAGATATTACCTTTCATGTACTCTGTTATAAAGCTGTTTTGTGAATGTAAAAGGTCTGCAAAGTTTCAAAGATCAAAGCGTAGACAAATTAAGTTCTTTCTATTGTCTCCCAAAAGAAAGAACCGATTCTGAACTGCTGAAACGAGTCGTCAGTAATTCCAGTTGTACTTCCTGCACTATGTGGTTGGCAATAAATTTGCATAATGCCAGCCTATGGACTTCATTAGCTGCCCGTGAACAACGACGTCATCTTTACTGTTCAGTCACTGTGTATCAAGTGCTGAGGAAGATCCAGAGCTGAAATTCAGATATGGTAATGGACGTTTGTTTTCTGACACGCACTGTAAGCGGTAGACCAATCACAACAGACTGGGACATCTGACTAATCAGAGAAGAGTAGACCAATCACAACAGACTGGGTCATCTGACCAATCAGAGCAGAGTAGGCTCTTGGAAAGGTGGGGTTTAGAGAGACTGAATTCTTTATCGAACCATTTCAGACACTGTGAAAAAAGAGGTGATGCTACAACATATATTATGAGAAAATTAAAGTGTTTTTTTGGATGCATGTAAACCTGATGTAGGAGACTCCAAAACAAAATTAGGAGCCTTTACAATAACATAATAGGGGCACATTAAAACATAATGAAGGAGAAAAACAACAACAAAATGTTCCTTTTAACTTAAACCTTTTCTTGTCTATAGTAACGTCTAGAAAATTATGTACATGTAAATGTGCATTTATGTTGGCGGGAAGCAAATTCAAGGTGGCAGAAGTTCTTCATGGAAACAATACAGCCAGAATGTGAATGTACATATTTCACCCATTTATGTTCATCAATGAACCTTCAAACAATATAAACACAGAGGCAGGTAATGTTTGCATTCACCTCTGATTTGCTGTGAATCGAAAGCCAAACCATGTGCTCAAATTACTTAATGTGTGTGTGTGTGTGTGTGGATGTATACACCTCTTTGAATTGAGGTGTGTGTGTCCAGGCCATGGAGTGCTACTCCTGAGTGGCAAATACAATAATTGTACGTTACGCTGGAGCAAAGCAATCAGACATGAATGAAGAAATTAATTGGCCGATCTCTGGAGTCTAAAATAGAGTCCCTCCCTCCCCGACACGCACACACATACACACTCTAATCAGCCGTGGCTGACAGCCCCTCCCTGTGAGCGCTAGCGGGCAGAGGATCAGAGAGGGGCATTATGGGAGATGAAAGAGGTGCGCCGGCCGCTGCAGAGGTTGCCGGGGTGTGTTACGCACCATGAACTTGCTGGGCAAGAGCAGACAGAACTACCACACACGCACACACACAGAGAGAGAGAGAAAGAGAGAGAGAGAGAACCCTAGTGTTCTTGACTCAATTTTAAAGAACCCTTTAGGCCAAAAAGGTTCTATATAAAAAGAAATGTCTTAAATGATAGCATGTTTAATGGGTTATTTAATTTTTTCTTAGTGATAAAGTATGTTTACGAGCTGTTTAAGTTGTAAAATTTTATTAAAATTGTAAAAAAAAAATAAAACAAATTAATTAAAACTATATATAAAACTACATCTATATAATGATCCCAAAATGGAACCTCTAAAAGGTTCTATATATGAAACGTCTGACAGAACCCTTTAAGTTTCTATAGGTTTACGTTTTTTTAGGTACAAATAAATGTGCATTTGCAATAGCCGTACAACCACTAGCTTTCTTGTATATAGTTGTTTATGGTACTAAATGCATAACAGAGAAACAGAAAAAATAGTGGATTGGATAAAAACTAAAACGAATGGTTAAAAGGTAAATTTATAAATGTACAAATAAGAAATGTAAACAATATGCAAAAAGAACTGCAACACACAATATGTTCACGTATATATTTTCATACACAGGAAGCACTTGCTACAAATGAACTTACAGTAACTTTGTTGAATATAGTTAATAGTATATTTTGCTGAAAGAACAATACAACAGAAAATACAAACCCAATTCCAAAAAAGTTGGGACACTGTACAAATTGTGAATAAAAAAGGAATGCAATAATTTACAAATCTCATAAACTTATATTTTATTCACAATAGAATATAGATAACATATCAAATGTTGAAAGTGAGACATTTTGAAATGTCATGCCAAATATTGGCTCATTTTGGATTTCATGAGAGCTACACATTCCAAAAAAGTTGGGACAGGTAGCAATAGTAGGCCGGAAAAGTTAAATGTACATATAAGGAACAGCTGAAGGACCAATTTGCAACTTATTAGGTCAATTGGCAACATGATTGGGTATAAAAAGAGCCTCTCAGAGTGGTAGTGTCTCTCAGAAGTCAAGATGGGCAGAGGATCACCAATTCCCCCAATGCTGTGGCGAAAAATAGTGGAACAATATCAGAAAGGAGTTTCTCAGAGAAAAATTGCAAAGAGTTTGAAGTTATCATCATCTACAGTGCATAATATCATCCAAAGATTCAGAGAATCTGGAACAATCTCTGTGCATAAGGGTCAAGGCCGAAAAACCATACTGCGGGCCCTTAGACAGCACTGCATCACATACAGGAATGCTACTGTAATGGAAATCACAACATGGGCTCAGGAATACTTCCAGAAAACATTATCGGTGAACACAATCCACCGTGCCATTCGCCGTTGCCGGCTAAAACTCTATAGGTCAAAAAAGAAGGCATATCTCTGGGCCAAGGCTCATTTAAAATGGACTGTGGCAAAGTGGAAAACTGTTCTGTGGTCAGACGAATCAAAATTTGAAGTTCTTTTTGGAAAACTGGGACGCCTTGTCATCCGGACTAAAGAGGACAAGGACAACCCAAGTTGTTATCAGCGCTCAGTTCAGAAGCCTGCATCTCTGATGGTATGGGGTTGCATGATGAGTGCGTGTGGCAGGGGCAGCTTACACATCTGGAAAGGCACCATCAATGCTGAAAGGTATATCCAAGTTCTAGAACAACATAATATGCTCCTATCCAGACGTCGTCTCTTTCAGGGAAGACCTTGCATTTTCCAACATGACAATGCCAGACCACATACTGCATCAATTACAACATCATGGCATGCATAGAAGAAGGATCCGAGTACTGAAATGGCCAGCCTGCAGTCCAGATCTTTCACCCATAGAAAACATTTGGCGCATCATAAAGAGGAAGATGCGACAAAGAAGACCTAAGACAGTTGAGCAACTAGAAGCCTGTATTAGACAAGAATGGGACAACATTCCTATTCCTAAACTTGAGCAACTTGTCTCCTCAGTCACCAGACGTTTGCAGACTGTTAAGAACAAGAGGGGATGCCACACAGTGGTAAACATGGCCTTGTCCCAACTTTTTTGAGATGTGTTGATGCCATGAAATTTAAAATCAACTTATTTTTTTCCCTTAAAATGATACATTTTCTTAGTTTAAACATTTGATATGTCATCTATGTTGTATTCTGAATAAAATATTGAAATTTGAAACTTCCACATCATTGCATTCTGTTTTTATTCACAATTTGTACAGTGTCCCAACTTTTTTGGAATCGGGTTTGTATGTAAAAATATATTAAATGTCTAAATGTAACTTCTACATGAATAAAGGTACTTTACACATCAAAGATGTACTAAAAACAGAAAATATATATTTTTTGCATTTTTAAAGAAAAGTTTCACATAAAGACGACACCGATGTCAAAATGATCACTGTTCACATGGATCAATGAAAATGACTAAAGCTCTGTATTATGCATGCCAGGCCTGTAGTTGGCAATGTCACTTTGTAAAGAAACACTGAATACAAATAATCAGGATGGTGAAAGCATGAAGTCACAGTTTTCACGTGTGTTTCTGACAAGGAAATAAATAACTAAATAAACAAGGAAAAACTAAATAAAAGTGATACATCTCTGTCATACGGGGCTATTTTGCCTGGGTGACGTGTCGCCCCCCCACATTAATAATAAATGTGCAGATATTGTGAATTCATTTAATAAACATAGTAATCTAGCTTTCTTGGTAGCCTTCAGTAAATTAACGTCTCTAAGAAAATGATTCATAAAACATCAGTTGACAATATGTTTACTTTCAAATTCATATTTCTATATTGATAAAAATAAGTAAATGAATAAAAATCAAGATATAGTTCACCCCAAATGAATCATTTGCTCATCCTCATGGTCCAAAAGTTTGTGTAATAAAAAATAAATGTTGAATCAAATAAAATATTTCTTTCTGAATCTACTTTTTGTAATGTCTATTTGATGCTTTACACAATAATGACTTCAAATTATCTTTTGGGATCATTTCTCGCCAAATTTGATGTACGATAAATTTGCGATTAATTAATCGCCATATCATGTAATTAATTAGATTAAAAATGTTTATTGCTTCCCAGCCCTAGAATAAATATAAATTGTAAAAATTAAGTGCTAGCTACATATAAACTTGGAGTAATATTTTTGTTAAATTATTGTATATAATACATGTGAAAAATAAACTGCTTTGGTGTCCGTTAAACAAATAAGGGTACATTTTAAAAAGAAACGTAAATATAATATACATCTGGTTTTATGTTTATCGTACACAAATTAACATAACAGTCACGCCCTCTCAGACAGGTAATTTCCTATATGACGGTTGAAGAGTTTAAGCCCCTGTGTGGCAGCGCGATGACTCATATTCAATTTTCCTTCTAATTGCCCCAACTACCGCCCCAACCCCCTTCCCCTCCATCTACGCCGCATTACCGTTGGCGTAACCAGACTGTTTAATGAACGTACCTTCTCCCCTGGGGCATGTGCGTGTGTGTGTGTGTGCGCGCGTGGCTCTCGGAGGCGGTATTCAGAGGTGAAGGGGTCATACAAATGGTTTGTGTTTCTTGCGACGTGGGGCTTGTCTTTGACAGGCCGCTCACTCATGCATACCAAATGCACGCACATGCTGACTGATAATCTCAGCCGTGTGATGTGGGAAAGACACTTTGCGACTTTAAACGCAGATCTGAGGCCAGGTGTTCCGTGCGCGGTATAAACACTTTTGTGATTCCGAGCTTTCATCCTAGACACAAAGAGAGAGAGAGACAGCGGGGGGTATACGCAGGAAGGAGGATGGACAGGAATGGCAGGGAGAACGAGGAGGAAAACACGAGAGGAAGAGAGAACAGAATCCGCATGTCGAAGGAAAGAAACGCCTGCGGATCGCATTGTCTGCTGCGCTGAAATTACCGGCTCTGCCTCTCTCAAAAACATCCCAGCGGGAAACCGCTCTTAGTCTGGAAGAGAGAGAAAGACACAGGGAAAGTACAAGAAAAAAGCACTTCCTTTCCCTGAAAGAACATTTTTAAAAGAGCATTTGCGTGACTTCATTAGTTTGTAGCGCAACAAGGAGGAACGTTTTGCATTTGTTTATGGGATAAACAAGAGAGAGAGACCTTTCCAAATGTTTAGCACGCACGAACATGGAATCTCAATTAGCAAGAGCGTCTCTCGCGCCGAACGAGACGGCAGGCCCTCTGCACGTGCCGAATCGATCAATTAATTAGCCGGCGGTGTGCGGATACGCCGGAGGTCTTCAATCAAACGCACACACATGCGGGGGCAAAAAAAACTGTGTGCAGGGAAACAGACGAACTGGCAATCTCCCTCTCTCTCTCGTTCCTGTCCGTACGGCACAAGGGCCCCCTGGACGGCATATTATTCATCCGACAGACAAGTGAGAGAGCGAGAGAGAGAGCATGCAATAAAAGCACGTCCTCGCAGGCGCACGCTGACTCAGGAGCTGCATATATCAAAATAAGAGGAAAAAGTGGAATTATCCGGTGTGCTGCGGAGAACGTGGAAGGAATACAAATACCACACGCACGCACGCACACGCTCAATCTCGGTTCTTCTCACAGACTGATTTCCGTCTCTCTCTCTGTGGCGGTCTCGGCGCAGAGCGGTTTCCTCTTTAGAAACAGACTGTGGGCAATTTCCTGCACTGATTAGTCAGATTACATGCATTAGACAAGTGAAGTATTTAAATCGCAATAAAATAACAGGAAAAGAGGCCTGAGACTCAGGGAGATCACCACACACTGTCTCTCGCTCGCGCTCTCTGTGATGCGATACACACACACACACACACACACACACACATACGCATGGTGGAAAATTAATTCAGGCACTGAAGGGAAGCGCTGTCTGTGAATACTAATGCCAGCGTGCTGAAAGACCCCGGCAGCGCTGCGCTCACACACACACAACTTGCGTCGCTCTATATGTGTGTGCGTGTGAGCGCGCACGTGTTGGACAGGTGAATTGTGGGTGTCTGTGCACATTAGACAGGTAAAGTGTGTGTGAGAGACAGTGAACTTTGTCTATGTTGGACAGGTGAATTGCAGAGTGTATGAATGACAGGTAAAGTGTCTATATGTTATGCATCGGACAGCTTTTATGTCCATATAGGAGACAAGTTGTATAAATGTGTATGTTTTTGTTAGATGCATGAATTATGTGTTTTTGTATATTAGAAATGTGAAATGTGTGTATGTGTCCCCACATTACTCAAATGTGTTTAACACTCTTTTTAAAAAAAGAGGGTTTTCACACAGACGCCATAGAAGAACTATTTTTGGTTCTACAAAGAACCTTTCAGTTTAGAACTCTTAAAAGAACCATTTTTTCTTAATTTAAAGAACATTTTAATGGAATGAAAAGGTTCCATGGATGTTAAAGGTTCTTAATGGAAAGATAGATGCCAATAAAGAACCTTTTAAGAGTGAAGTAAAGTGCACGCGAGTGTGTTAGACAGGTGAAATGTGTGTGCGCGAGTACTGTAGAAAGGTGTGTATGTGTGTGTCTGCGTTTTGCTCTTAACTGCTCTTTAATATCCTCCGTCTCGTGCTTCCTAACGAGCCTCTAACGATCCGCGCGTCATTATGGCTCCGCTCTTCCGTTCCCGTTAATGTTTACCGGCCCACACACACACACACACGCACACACGAGCGCTGCGCGGCTCATCTGCATGCTAAAGGTCACGCGGCTGCTGCAGTAATTGGCCTCTGTCGCTCGGAGCGACGGCGACGGAACAAACGAATGTCAGATATTCATGCCGCGCGCGGGAGTCGGCCATCTTACTGCTGTTTGTTTTCGCGGTTGTCGGGTCGTTAGCTGGCGTATGACTACACACAGCAGAGGACGCATAGAGGGAGAGAGAATTGTGACGCAACTTGCACTTAAAATAATTCATATCTTAACTAGGCCTATAAAAAACAACTTTTATCATAGATCTGCTCAGGGGTGGATTGTAAAGCTTGACATTATTCCATGGTAATTGCATTGCATGCAGAGTTTTATGTGTGAACTGCTCTCAGAAAAATCAAATTTGAGAAATATTCAAGGAGAATTACTTAGAAAAGTTTGCAATGGAAACCATAGTTTGAAATAACATGCAACATATTGATAATCATACTGTAAAAACATAGAATGAGATCTTTAAGTAGCCTTAGTAGCTGTCAGTATAATTTAGGTGGTGGCAAATAATGTAAAATGCTTTGCAGACATCCCACCTCTCCCAGAAGTTCCAGTCAGTGGATCTCTGATGCCCACAAATGACAATATTCTGGAAATCAAGCGAGTGTGGGAGAAGTCCTGTTTCTACTTGGTATTGAGATTTTTTTTGGGTGATCCGACCACAAGTGGTTATCCAAGACACATTACACCATAACACGTGTTTCAAATGCACCTCCTGTGATCACTTGTGTTGGAATTTGTTGAGAATCCCCACTTACTTCATGAGACTCTAGCCTACATCACTTTCACTTTCTGTGGAAAAATACTATTACTAAGGCTTATGCAATATAATATTATATATGTAATCTGATTCCGGGTAAAGTGGGCAACATTTAACCTTCAGTGATTATATTCAAATTCATTAAATAAACTGACATTCATTGATTATTTTACAGTTGACATGTATAATCTACTTTTTAGAAAACAGAAGTGAGTGTGTCATTAGGAAATTCAAGTCAAGAGATGGAAGAAAGGAAACAAAGAGCATAAAAGTGAGACGATTCATTAAGTTCAATCTGTGGAGTGAAGAAAGGATGAGAGGAGCAAGATGTAGATGCAGAATATACTATTTTAAAACACGGACACAATTTAAGTTAATTTAAAGTGTTTAGAGAAAACATAGAAAAAATTATTTACAATATGGTTACCATTTTAAATGTTCCTCATTCAATTTTTGTTAGCCCATTTGTTGTTGCATGTGTTGTAGTCCAATTTTTAATATGTTGTAGAATTCATTTTCATCCATATTCTGATTTCTGAATATACTGATATTCAGATTTAATGTCAACACAACATTTTCTATCAGTTGTTTTGAATTTTACACATGCATTGAGTGAACTGATTCATTTTACTCAGCCTAGGCTATATGCTTTTAGGTTTGTTAAATATGTTGTTGAATGTTTATTTGATAATATGTGTTAATAAATCATGTGTTTTAATTAATATACAGGATAATTTTTGATAAATCAGCTTCTGATGAAGCTGGCCCACTTTACCTGAAAAGAAGGAAAGCATGACCTCAAAATGTTTATTGGTATATACCTCGCAAATAACACATTATATCAACTCTATTCAAATTGAAATATTATAGCAGGACCCTAAAGTTAACAAAAGTAATAAATAAAATAAAAGAAAAAAAACATATATGTATCTAAATTACGTTTAACAAAAAGTGGCCCACTTTACCTGCATTCACCCAGGGACATAATCTATGAGGTTAGATTTGAGTCAGAAGTATTAAATGTAACTTTTCAGGTATCAAGCATTAATATAAAAATTATGTGCTTTAAGGACATACATGGGAAATGACACTGTCATTTGGGACAAATGTGTAGAAATATTTACCAAGAATTTCAGACAGGGGAGTCCAGTTGTGCTTTCGGAAATCCAATTATCTGTATTCCCTCTGTCATTGGTCGAAACTGACAGCCCTGCCCCAAACACACACGATGCCACTTTTCAGGAAATCAACCTACAAATGATTAGGAGAAAAGTATATTAATAACAGAACTACACATTTAACCTTAAGTGTTTTGGTCCTTTTCAGTGATCAGCATTTACAAATGAGCTGCCAGTTTTTCCATTTATTCCACTTTAAAATATTTAATTCTGAATTGCTGTAAAACATTACACTGCAATAATGTAATAAATAGGTAGGAAATTACACAAATTATGTGTGTGTGTGTGTGTGTGTGTGTGTGTGTGTGAGATAGTGTGCGTTTTTGTGACATATCAGGACACAAATTTGTATAATGACATGTGTATGACATAGGTGTTACAAGGAGAGTGTGACTTATGAGGACATTACCCCATGTCCCCATTTTTCAAAAGGCTTATAAATCATACAGAATGAGTTTTTTTGAGAAAGTAAAAATGTGCACAGTTTCCTGTGATGGGTATGTTTAGGTGTAGGGTTGGTGTAGGGCAATAGAAAATACAGTTTGTACAGTATAAAAACCATTACGCCAATGGAATGTCCCCACAATTCACAAAAACAAATGTGTGTGTGTGTGTATGTGTGTGATAGTGTGTGTGTGTGTGTGTGTGTGTGAGAGAGATAGAGAGAGTGTGTGTGTGTGTGTGTGTGAACTCACAGGTGGTTCAGCGGAGTTGTACGTAACTAGCGCTCTCTTATCTACAGAGAGGCCACATTTCCACCAGTAAATCTTAATTACTGAGACTCAGTTACCAGGTCTTCTACACATCTTCCACGAAGCATTACAAACTGTCAGAAAGGCCTCCTGCGAACGCAGTGAAGAATCTACAACTCGCGTTATGAATATGCAGTCGCTACTCTGATTTTAAACGAAAGTTGTACAGTCATTTCAATCTAAAGGGATTTTTACACTTTTTTGGTATAAGTAACAAGTATGAAATCACAACCACATATCCACAATAATTACTAAACTGAAGGCTGACACAGTGATCCAAATCTTCAGATTTAGGAGGGTGTATGACATGAAAACAAAAACAATCAAATGATTTTGGAATGCACTTCCCAACAATAATATACACCAGCCCTTGAGATGCCACACAAATCCAGCAAAATGAAGACCAGCCCATATCCTTCAAAATCCTCCACATTTTCGCCCTCAGACTCGAGGAATTGAGAAGATGATCCCAAGATGATTGAGATCAGGAGACATTACTCATCCTTACTCATGAACCGCATGATTTGAAGCTTTCCGACAAGCGTCACAAAGTGATGACCTCATAAAGAAGGTAAAAATATGAACTCTGACAGCGTTTAATCAGCTCCAGCAAGATGCTGTCATTACCTGGGACTGTGGCTGAATACAGGCAGTGAATGACCTCGCTGAGTTCCATAGAGGTCAACTTTTTGTCTGTTTAGTCAATAATGGGCAGGATCATGATGGTGTCAAGGGTTGAGTTGATGGCAGCACATTCTCTGTTGTCCAGAAGAGAATGACATTGCCAAGGCCGCCTTGTAACCGATATCTGGCACAGACCTTCCTAGACAGGATGATAATGCATTTCATTATATTAACAATTACTCATTTAGCACACACTTATCCACAGTGATTTACAAATTAGAATAATGTAAGCCAGTCAGTCAAATATAAACCAATACTTATTTCCCATTTCAATAAAAAATGTGCTAAATTTGCAAGGCGAAAGTTGGTAAAATCTCAAGTTTTTATATAAAATCTGAAAGAAAAAAAAATCTGAAGTAGATTGGTAAATATCTGCTGTATATATCTGGTAAATCTGAAGTAAACTCTGAAGACTAAACATCTTTGAGGTGAACTCGGGGGTAAAATCTGAGTAAAAGTTGAGTTGAACTTTGTTGTAAATGGAGTTAATTTCCGTGGTAAAAAAAAACAACTCATAGTACGGTATGCACTAATCTGAGGTGAACTGCAGGGTACATTTTATCCAGTTTGAAAACTTTAAAACATCCATTATGATTTTTTTGCAAACATGTTAATGGATGTTTTTCTTCAGAACATGAAATAAGAGGAAACATTCTCCAGTCCGGGGTCTTACAAAATACACAAAATCTTTTTTATTCTATCATGGTTTTAAATCCAAAATATCTAGAAATTGGAGTCTACACTGTATAAAAAATAAATAAATAAATAAAAAAAAAAAAAAAAAAATGGATAATGTACTGGCAGAAAATTACCAGGACATTATTCAGTAATTTTACAGACATTTACGTTAACCCTAAAACACAATGCGACGAAGTTCAAAATTCGAAATACGGGTAAAAGTCTTTTCTTCCCTATTGTCATGTATAATGGCTTGTTCGAGGATGGGGCAACCTGTCACTCATATGCACGGCAATGGCAAACCACAACAATCCAATCAATTCCCGATGAACATAATCATGTCCCGTCCTACATTTTTTCTTGTTTGAGAAACCGTTAGGGGCCGTTCACACAGAACACGTTTTTTTATTCCAATACGCTACTTTTCCATTGTAAACACGTTAGACAGACCTGTATGACCGTTGCGCTCACGTCTCGCACATGACACGGCATTCTAAAAATGTTAAAAATCAGTTAACTTTTAACAAAAACTCGTCTCGAGACCTTGCACTTTTTCCGCATTCCGCTGCCTGAGTCTCGTGTTCTTCAAAGCAAAAACGTGTTCTGTGTGAATGGCCCCTAATGGCTTCTCAAACAAGAAAAATGTAGGACGGGACTTGATTATGTTCATCGGAAATTGATTGGATTGTTGTGGTTTGCCATTGCCGTGCATATGAGTGACAGGTTGCCCCATCCTCATGCCGAAGATTATTCAGGCACATAATTTTTTTAAAATGATGTGCACAGATAAATACGGAGCCCCGGACATGACATGCAGGAAAAAAATAGTAGGCTAAATCGTGCGCATGATTTACTATTTCGTTCCTTCGATTTACTAAAACATGTGCACGATTTACTATTTTATTACTGCGATTTAGTAAATCGGGAACGAAATAGTAAATCGTGTGCACGATTTAATTTTTTTCTTGCATGTCATGCGTGGGGCTCCGTAGATGAATAATTTATAGGCCTAATAAATATTCTGAAAAATATGAACTGTCAATTTCGATTTCATGGTGACTTTAAAACAGTATAGACTGGAGCATAATAAACAGAAAGATATTGGTGTGGACGCTAATATAGTTATCGATTTTTGGTGTGAGCTGTGAAGGGGCCTTACGTCTGTTTCCCATTGGTTTTTACTCGAAATTCATAACAATAAGTGGAAAAACAACAAGAAATTTTCTAAAAGTGGGTGTCTATTTTTGTGTGTTTGTGCTGTTTACACACACACACACGAAGTGGGCCGATGTTGCTGTGACTCGAGGGAATATATGTTCCTCTCCTTCTGCAGGTGAACTGCACATAAACTCTCTCTCTTCATCTCACCATCCTCCTCCTCGTGAAACCATCCAACCTGTCCACGAGTTTCCTCCGTCCGTGTCTCTTGTGTGTCTGTTTCTACGGTCCTTTTTTTCCTCTCCGTTGCTCTCGCCTGACAGCCTGTCTCCCTCCCTCTCTCCCCTCTTCCGCACTCTACTTCCCTCTCCGGCTTGCGGCAGTCTTTCATTCCGCTAACTGCCTCCCTCTCTCTCGCTCTCTCTCTCTGACTGATACGAGGCCGACAGGGTAAGTGTGACGTACATTGGCAGTGTTCGCAGGCTGCCTCACATACACACACGCACGTTGAGCGTGACGTGCGCTGGCAGAATTTGCAGCCTGCCTCACCGCTTATCAGAGCTGTCAATCACGGGCTGGTGACAGCGCCTGGCAGGCAGCGCCACGGGGAGCCCGACACGCAAATACACACACAAACGCTTGTTCCCAGCTGATCAACGCTCGCGCTTCCCCTACAGACGCAGACACACATATATGTGCGCACTGTAACGTACATAAAACTCTTAGTATTTGCATAACGAGAGGCGCTTTTTAATAAACACACCCTGCATGCTCATGTATAACATTTGTCTTGGATGGAAAAAAAGAAATATATGCTGTAAATAATATATTATAAGTAATCATATAGATTTATAATACATTAAATGAATTCATAATGAATAATAATAAAAATACATTTATAATTTATCACAATATATAATTAAATTAATAAACAATTACATTAAGTAATTAATATATTAACATAATATGTTAATCTATTATAATAATATTCTAATATAATATATCTAATAAATAAGTTACATAAATTAAAATGCTTTCTCAAGGTAAACCTGTTTGGTAATAATCATTCTTTTACCAATTCCATTTGCCTCTTCATCTTTAAGGTTATGATCATTTCTATTAGTTTAGAACAAGTACACTAATCTCTGTGGTAATCAGCAGCATGGCATAAACGTGGTCCACAGAAAATAGAAAGATATTAGAAAAAATATTCTTTCGGAAGTCTGATGAATGTGTGGTTTTGTGAGGTACTTTTGGTCTGGCTGGTAAACGCGAGTAGGAAAACAGACAGACATAAACACGTTTTCGTGCCGCTGCATGCATGTTCTGCCAGAGAAAACCTGGAGTAAACAAAGGTACTTGGGCAAACAAATTCCGAAGTCTCAGCAGCTCCGCTTAAGCTGAAACACACTTTTACTTGAAAAGGTCTCGGGCGAAAGTCTTTCTGCTATGCTTTAGCTTAATGGGTTTCAATGGACAACGTACTTTGTTTTGACAGTTCCTCTGTCAAACTTTGGAATCGTTTGGGAAAACTAAAGAGTGAAAGCCCAGGCCTGCCATACCCTGAAAGAAAACCCTTTGTGCATATGGATGTCTTAGGAGTTGAAACCATGTGCTTGCTTCAAAGACAACGATCAAAACGTTTCCTTTCGTATATAAAGCAAATGTTTTTTCTATTAAATAAGCCACTTGAGTGATTTTACTATTGTTTAAGGTTAATCACACACAGCTTTTAATGTCTTAATATTTTAGAAATAATAGCAATATCAATTGGATTACAGATCAATAAATGATCAAATGTATATTATTATTATTATTATTTAGTTGTTTTATTTTTTAATAATTCTATACAATAATAATAAACAATATTGTTTTAATATTAATGAACGTTGTAGGTATTAATATAGAATTTAAAGGAAGTGCAGTCAACGTTGTATGTACTTTTTTCATCCAATCAAATTTTAGAGCCATAACTATCTGTGTTGTATAAATACAGACTGTGTTCAAGTTTGATCTCAGGAAGACGGGTCTTTCCATTTGTTCATGAGGGAACAGGAAGGTTGTTTCTGGTTCAGAAGCTGTAAGACCTGACCAAACACTCCTTAAAGTCTGGTTGTATTAATCGATTGTCTAAAATGTCAATGTCTGCCGGCCAAAGATGACTCAAACGGTTACTTCATCCTTGATTTCTCTCACTGCAGTGTAAAATTGGCTAGTAAGCAGATGTCTTTTGATACAGAATGAACTAAAAAGTGCTTTGCTTTCAGGTGGATTCTGGGAAAATAGACAACCGAAAGGAGCTTTTTTCATCTCTATGTTAAAAGGAGGGACGGCAGGGAGAAATCAAGAAAAGTCATTTTCAACAACCACTCAAAACGCAACATTTGAAGGCAGATTACAGTCAGTTACATCACTGTTCGACTTTCAAGTCAGTTTAAATGAAGCCGGTTCTGAGAGAAGTTCACAGATATGTCTTCATGCTATAGTTCCTGTTGGTCAGAGAATGACTGTAATTAGAAAGTGTTGCCAGCATAATGAGAACAATATGGGTCCTGAGTTTGGGACTGTATTTAAACTAACCCCCCATTTTTGTCAAAAAATGGCGCTATAGAGATATCCCTCCACCCCACCAGTTGCAACGGTTTGCCCATGTCTACGGTTGACATCTCTGACGTTGTATCGAGTTTCATGCAATTTGAAGCATGCTAAGCATCTCAAAAGCTTTCAAAGGAAAATTAAAGTTTGATGCGTTGCCATGGAAACAGTGTTTGAGATATCATGATTCTTTTTACAGGTCTATATCTGCTGTGTATTGACATTACACTGATGAAGTTTGAAACAAAAACGGGTAAAAAAAAAAAGAGGGTGATCTCAAAGCATTTTGAAAGTGACACACTTCTTGCTGCCAGTTGGTAGCACTATAACTTCGACTCACAATAGTCACATCCATGTGATCAGACTCCTATAACGAACACACAGCCGAAGATTCTTAAAAATCAATCAATGTATGCAGACATTATAACACATTACCTGTTTCCCTTTTCTCACCATAAATTTGTTGCCTCGCCACGGCCAAACTGTTCGAGATATCAAAAATCCTCTGGCAATTTAGCATCCTCAATGACTTCAAGCTGACCGAGTTTGGTGGTGATCGGATTAATCGTCTAGGAGAAGTATATCAAATTCCAGAGCATGCGTTTTTCAAAAACCCATAATAACTGACTTCCTGTTGAGGTGACATATAACTTAGAGCATGAAAGTTGTTCGGCCTGATGAGGTCTATATATGTACCAAGTTTCAAACAAATACGTGCAAGCGTGTTTGATATATGGACCAAGTTTTTAGACACGGTTCAAGGGGGCGCTGTCGAGCCCCCCTGCCACGCCCGGGTACCAGCTTCTGCCCCGCCCTGATGGCCAGCGATTCCGATGTGTGTGCAAAGTTTCAAGAGTTTTTGAGCATATTAAGTGCCTCAAAAATGGCCGAATAGTCGAAAAAAAAAAAAAAATTTCCTAAGGAAAACAATCACAAATTTGACAAAAAACTATCAAATTTGATACTAGCATCATTTTGAGATCACTGAAAGTAATGATAACTTCAGTTCAGTTAATTTAGAGAAGTATTCATCTGAAACTGGTAATTCCTAGTTGAATGACTCATTAAAAGAGACAAAATTAGTTCCAGTCATTTGTCAGTCCAGAAAATAATGTTTCTACAGCAAGTGAGATGTCAGGAATGATTTGGAGGATGATATACCTGGACGTGAAAAGTGCCTCGGTTACATATTAGCGTTTCACATTTGTGTTCACTGCAGGCAGAATTCTGCACACACTCTTTTTCCCTACAGTATTTGGTGGTGTGATGTGTCAGCGCTCATCTATTTATCTGTCACCATCTCGTTCTCCTACCTAAAATCTCATTAAACGAATGTGATGTTAACCCAACTTAACATGTCCACTGAACAGGGCATTCAGAGGTTCTGTCAGCCCGATTCACATCTCCGTCATCTCACCCGCGTCCCATGTTTGGAAAGGATCAAAGCCGGTAAGTGACCGTCACTGTCCCTGAAGGACACAGCATGTGATCCGTCTGTCTCTCAGTCCTTCTAGAGGAGGAATGACATTTACTGCAGAACACACACAAATGTAAATGGGAGAAGACATATAACAGTGCTGGATTCATGATATCAATTATGTCTCATTCTAGGATGTGAAAAGCCTTTTCTGCTCTGCAGTGCCACATTTCCAAAACAATGCAGAAAGCAGATACAGCTACTCAGGTCAGAAGAGCAGAGGAATAAAGAGAAGACGGGCAGAGAGAGAGATGAGAGGCGTGAGTGAGGAGGGACACCGTCGACCACGACAGCAAGAGTAATTGTGTCTCTTAGTGGCCGGAGAGGCTTAAGCCAAAGCGTCTGCCTCCATTCACGATCACTGAAGTGCAGACAGACGCAGGAAGTGAGAAAGCATGTGAGGTATGATTGCTTCCTGCTCCATTCCACTCGCCCGCCTCTGTGATCACTGGAAACTGAAGCTCAGTTACAGGCAGAGCAGGACAGCAAGGATCTGTCTTACACAGCAAATATGAACTCATTTCAAAGCCAAACAGGTGAAGAGTGATGTGAGATGCCCATACACAGTACAGCCGTTCCTGCAGCAAGATGAGCTCAGCTCTCAATGACACTGGTGTCAGTAATAGCCGTTCTAGATACGCTTTCATCCACAAGGCTCTTCTAATGCAAAAGCAGGAGGTCTTGAACGCGCGCCGGCTCCTTCAGTTCCCTCTAACATCAAGCAAACCCATAAAGTGAGATGTTTTATTTATCTAAACTGACTGATTTCACACACTTCCTGCAAGTCAGGGAAAGTCATGTTTCATGTTCTCAGGCTGCGAATTTGAGGAACAACTAGTCCCTGGATTTTCCAGTGAAGTGTGTGAGGTTCATGGCATCAAAGAGTTTCATTTAGGGCACTAAACTAGCAGGTAAACAGGAGTCGTGTTCATGAAATAACTAGTACCTAAGCATGGATGGACTAGTAATTCTGATACACAATATTGTTGTTGTCTGTGGAAAATTCGTAATGCTGGTCTATTATTGTGGCATGATCGATTTTAGATCTAATTAAATAGCATGTAAAAAAGAACTGTGTTTGGTCTGTGGATTCTGATTATGAAGCATCTCTAAGTTTCTTCAAATTATGGAAACTCTGGGTAGTTATTTTACCTCAAAAACAAACTGTGATTCACCTATCGTTGTTTGCACCTAGATGTGGTGCTCATCATTCGCTCAGTATTGCGGAGAGATGCTTTGTTCCTTGGAAAAACACTCAAGAGATCAACATGAGAACTCTCGACTCGACGGCTAACTGCTAAAGTGAAATTGAATCGACTCGCGTGGACCGGAGCAACTCAAGAGGGAGATGATTTGATTCTGATTCCTGCAGTGGGCATTATGCTATAGGATTTCTGAAAAATGAAAAGTACAAATCAACAGCTCATCCATTTTCAAGGAAAGCTATCATCATTCCCAATCAATACAAACAAGCTCAATGGATCCTGTACACAACAGACACAAAAAGAGAAATGAAGCCTGTTATTTGCTCTGAACTGATTCAGAGACGTCAGCGCTCACGTTCAGAGCTAAATCCATTTCAAAGAGATGAAGAAGTCTGAACATATTTAAGTGCTCAAAACGTAAACTTCAACAGACAGGACGGAGCAGTGATAATTCAGGGATCGACAGTAACCTTATTTAAATTTACTTCCCAGAAAGTAAGATATTAAAAGGTTTAGCAGATACAAAGCATGTACAGTCCCCAAACGTAAAGAAGAACTAAAGTACAAATAAAATCAATTGTGGGCAAATAAATCTGCTGCTAGTTAAAGGTTTCTGGTGGCTGACAGTCTGACCAATGTCATCCATTTAATATGATGTAGAATTGTATTATCTGAGGGAATCATGCTGGCCTTAT
>JAOTNS010001197.1:0-28589 GCA_028476615.1 Culter alburnus | reverse complement strand
AATGTCAAACTGTAAAAGCTTACAGAAACCTAAAGTGAGCAAAACTTTTTAAGGTGACAGGCAATGTAAGTTTACAACTGTAAACGTTGGGAGTAAAATTGTGAATTTTAAACGTTGCAGTTTTAAGAACAATTTAAAAATTCCATACATTCAAATAAATAATGTCCAAAAATAAAAGACAATACAAGATTTTACAAAGCATGATTTAATCTGAAAATAATTTCATTGATGTCAATTTGGAAACACACAATAAAGTAAGAAACTCATTTGGAAAGGGAATTTCTGGGTTGGTTTACCAGTGGTTTCCATAGAGCGCTTAGAGAGAAAAGCCGGACTATTACCTGTAAGCTTACCCATCCCCAGCGCATCTCTGAAGCCATGCCCTGAAAATGCCATCTCCCTTCCCCAGCTCCTCAGCAACACACATGAACACAACACACGAGTGATCAAACCAGCCCACACTCAAACCAACATCCATATGGTTAAAGGAATGGTTCTACATGAGAGGCTTATCAAATTTCACAGGTACCACAATTTTGATAGTACATAATATTTTACAGTTTTATATTTTTCTTTTTTTTTTTTTTTTTTTTTAAATTACATTATTTACACCCTACTACAAATTCATTATAATTCAATACATTTTTAGATAAGAGCTTTTTTGGGATCTTACCATGCTGGCAGTCTTCATCAGCCTGATCGTAGTCTTCTGTGAATTAAATAAAAGACAAATCATTTACTTTAATCCTCTCAATCAAAACTTACTCAGGGGTTTCACAAACTAATATTAATAATAATAATAATATATTAATATAAAAAAAAAAAAAAAAAATATATATATATTATATATATATATAGGTAAAAAGTAGGGTACTGTAAAAGTTTCACATTAATTTATACTTAAGCATTTAAAGTTTTGAAATTGGCTGATAAAATCAATAGACACTGAAGATTTTCTCAGTAAACTAACTTTGATGCAACCCGTGTAATGACAATGTTTCTTGACGATTTGAAGACCTTAGGAACAGACTAAATGTCAAACTGAAACCTTTCACCTGAAACTGAAACTATAAATTCAGGCAGACGCTGGTTTTATGGTTGTTACAGACCAAAAACCTCGTTCGCACTCGAGTCAAGCTAATCTTCAAAGACGGCTATATCTTTAATTAAGAAACATTGCAGGTCAAAGATACAGGGCAGGACATTAACACACATCACTAGCCAAACTGGGGTATTTTTTTTTTAAAGTGGACAGTTTTTTTGCAATTAAGTAATAATGACGCATGAGGATGTTGATGATTGGTATGGGTATGGCTGATCTTCAGTGTTACACACTCAGAATAAGTCATAAATGCCTTAAAACATAAAAAGCATGATTTTTCCCCCTTAGTACTCTGTATTTCCCCCCAAACACATCAGTAAGTACTTTACACACCTGTATATGTAGTATGGATCCAAACCCAAAACATTACGGTATACTTGCACAAACTATTTTATTTCAACTTAATTTATTTATCATAAATCCACTTCAAGTCAACAACATGGATGTGTTCTGTGTCGTGCAGCCTCACCAAGCTGGGAGTCGTGTGCTGCTATGCGGTAGAGCAGGGCACGCTTTTGGAGGAGGGCTGTGCTGGGGGTAAGGGTCCGGGCCCCCATGGCCAGCAGGGCCTCTGTGCTGTGGGCCACTGCTGCCTCATACTCCGCCTCACTAATGATCCAATGGCCTCGTCACATGACTTCTGTGGCCTTCTGCCTCCAGCTCTGGGACAGAGTTCTGTTATGGGGAGCTACAAGGGGTTAAACGCCTCGAAACTGCCATATGTGAGCAGGTAAACCTCTGTGCCTGGACATTTGCAGCAATAAAGCGGCCCTAAAGAGTAAAAGAGTGGCTTTAAAGGTTAGTTCACCTAAAAAAATGAAATTTCTGTCATTAATTACTCACCCTCATCTCGTTCCACCCGTAAGGACCTTTGTTTGTCTTCGGAAAACAAATGAGTATTTTGATGAAATCCGTGAGTATCTGATCCGCACATAGGCAGCAAACGACATTGCACCTTTTGAGGTCCAGAAAGGTACTAAAGACATTGATAAAACCAGTCGTGTGACTACAGTGGTTCAACCTTAATTTTATGAAGCAACGAGAATACTTTTTGTTCGCAAAAAAAAAAAAAATAAACAATACCGAGCTGCTGTTCGGACGTAAACACTGCTCTGCAATGAAAAAATTCAAAAGACGAATTGTTGACACACAGTCATTTTTTTTGTTTTGCACACACAAAGTATTCTCATCGCTTCATAACTTAAAGTGAACCCACTGTAATCAAGTTGATTTAAAGGTGCCCTAGATTAAAAATTGAATTATCTTGCATAGTTGAATAACAAGAGTTCAGTACATGGAAATGGCAAAGTGAGTCTCAAACTCCATTGTTTCCTCCTTCTTATATAAATCTTTGTTTAAAAGACTCTGAAGAACAGGCGCATCTCAACATAACACCGATGTTACGTAACAGTTGGGATCATTAATATGTACGCCCCCAAAATTTGCATATGCCAGCTCAGTTCAAGGCCTTAGACAAGGGCAGGACGTCTGGATCTGCACAGCTGAATCATCAGACTAGGTAAGCAAGCAAGGACAATAGTGGAAAAATGGCAGATGGAGCAATAATAACTGACATGATTCATGATATCATATTTTTAGTGATGTTTGTAAATTGTCTTTCTAAAGGTTCGTTAGCTGTTGCTAATGTACTGTTAAATGTGGTTAAAGTTACCATCGTTCTTACTGTATTCACGGGAGACAAGAGCCGTCGCTATTTTCATTTTTAAACTGCAGTCTGTTTAATTCATAAACACAACTTCATTCTTATAAATCTCTCCAACAGTGTGTATGTTAGCTTTAACCACAAAGCACTATCAAACTCATTCAGAATCAAATGTAAACATCCAAATAAATACCATACTTACGCGATTAGACATGCTGCATGACGAACACTTTGTAAAGATCCATTTTGAGGGTTATATTAGCTGTGTGAACTTTGTTTATGGTGTTTAAGGCAAGTGCGAGCTCTTGGGGCGTGGAGCACGAGAATTAAAGGGGCCGCAGCCTGAATCGGTGCATATTTAAAGATGCCCCAAAATAGGCAGTTAAAAAAATTAATAACAAAAAGACTATGGGGTATTTTGAGCTGAAACTTCACAGACACATTCAGGGGACACCTTAGACTTATATTACATCTTTTAAAAACATGTTCTTCGGCACCTTTAATCAATGTCTTTTGTACCTTTCTGCAAATGTTGTTGCTGCTTATGTGTGGCTCAGATACACTCGGAATTCATCAAAAATATCTTAATGTGTGTTCTGAAGACAAACGAAGGTCTTACGGGTTTGGGACGACATGATGGTGAGTAATGACAGAAATTTCATTTTTGGGTGAACTAACCCTTTAAAAGCCACTATGAAACTTACAACTATTTTTTTTTTTTTTTTTTACTGAATATTGCAGTGATTTATCCGTGCACATCATTATTTTTTAAATTCATGTGCCTCATAATCTTTAATCAAAATATCTTCCCCTCCCTCTTGCAGCTCATCTCTTCTCTTCTCTGATGATGTGTTTACTGGCGTGAGGGCGGGGCAACCTGTCACTCACATGAGACCCACCAATAGCAAACCACAACCATCCAATCAATGCCCCATGGACAAAATCAAGCTCGGCCCTACATTTGTTCTTGTCCCAGAAGCCGTTTCACTCGTATATACATCAAAATAGGGAAGAAAAGACTATCGTGATGCAACTTCTGTTTCATGTTGACTTTAAAAATGTCTGAATTTACATTTTCACATCACTTCATTATTTTAGCTCAATGTCTTTAAACCAGCTGTTTTTAGTGGATGTATGAAGTCGGTTCCTTAAGTTCTCACACAGGTGTCCGAGCACAGGAAGCAAAGGTGTAGAAAATCACACATCAACACAGGATCAACTAATGCTTGACAACCACAAAGTTTCACAGTACTTTTTGTCTTCATTTTGAACACTACATTTTTTATCATTTAAAGCTTAGAAGAATTAAACATTGTGAAATATTCAGTCTGATAAGGGTGCTTGTGTTAAATGAAATAGATATTTTGTATCTAATGTGGTGATATTCAAATGTGAAGTGTCCAAATAGTATTTAATAGTGGTGCAACGATCATCATTGATCCGTGATCCGTTCGGATCAATATCTTCGGTTCGGCACACACGTGATCCGCGGATTGATTTATGAAAAAAAAAAGTTGTGCGCATATTCAGTCCACACACAGTGGTCATGGCGAGCGGAGGAACGGAGGAGCTTGAATGCCCCGCGTCATTTAAATCCCCTGTATGGGAGCATTTTGGCTTCCCTGTCAAATATAATGATGAAGGAAAGAGGTTAGTGGATAAAACCGTGACGGTGTGTAGGCACTGTGGCACAAGAAAGCCATATGACAGTGGAAACACATCAAGCATGGCCACGCATTTGAAGCGACATCACACCGGTGTTTCACTGACAGGAGTGAAAGCGAAGGCTGCTCAACAACCGCTTATCACCGCGGCATTTAAGCAGCCCCTTGCTGCACAATCAGACCGGGCTAAAGCCATCACAAACGCTATCGGGTGTTTATAGGTGCAGACATGAGGCCATATTCGGTTGTGCAAAACGAGGGCTTTAAACACATGCTGAAAGTGCTTGAGCCACGTTACAACATCCCGTCGCGCACCCACTTCAGCGAAAAGATTGTGCCAGATTTATGAGCAGGAGAAGAAAAAAGTTGTGGATGAACTATCCCGAGCATCCTCTGTTGCACTCACGACAGACGGGTGGACGTCCAGGGGAACGGAGAGCTATGTGACGATAACCGCTCACTTCATCACAGCAGACTGGAGATGAGAAGTCCGGTGCTGCAGACACGCCCGCTCTACGAGAGTCACACAGGCACTCATCTTGCGCAGGTACTGACACAAGCAGTGGAGGAATGGAAGATAAAGAGGCCCAGTACTAATATCCCAGTCACAACTGATAATGCCAAAAATCAAATAAATGCAGTGAATGAGGCAGGACTGGGCCCACAGATAGGGTGCTTTGCACATGCAGTGAATTTGGCATCACAGAAGGGAATCTCAGTCAATAGGATGGACCGCCTCCTTGGGAGGATCAGGAAGGTGGTTTCCTACTTCCACCGAAGCACAACAGCTGCTCATGTGCTTAAGAAAGCAAGAAATGCTAAAGCTGCCTACTCATAAGCTCATACATGATGTCCCAACAAGGTGGAACTCCACTTATGATATGTTGGAGCGTTATCTGGAGCAGCAGGCAGCTATATACTCTGCATTGACCGACAAGACCCTGAAGAAAAATGTCAAAGACATCATCACCCTGTCTGATGATGATGTGAGAGTGGCAGAGGAGGTCCTCCAGGGTGCTTAAACCCCTCAAAACTGTTACATCTCTGCTGAGCACTGAAACTTCACCATCCGTGTCAATGATCCTGCCGCTGAAAACAAGGATTCTACAATCCATGGCTCCAAGTGTGGAAGACAGCACCATCACTCGAGATGTCAAGACTGCCATTAGAGAGGACCTGAAGCCCAGATACACTTCACCCCCTACTCTACAGGACTACCTTCACAGATCTACTGCCCTGGATCCGAGTTCAAGTCCCTGTCTCACATGGACCCTGCCCTACGCCAGAGGACATACAGTGACCTCACCACTGAGATTGTGAGCAGTCTGGGCACTGAAGACTGTGATGAGGTAAAGAAAAATAATATCTTTAAAAATGATCAATTAAATCTAAATAAATTTTTATTTTTAGTATGGCTTTTATTAAATGTTATTGCCACATTTCATGTCTATGAAACATGAAAATAAATAATAGGTTTAATTAATCAACAAATTTTTTTCTGCAGGGTCAAGCTGCAGAGCCAACAGGAGCAAACTTGGACACATCTCCTCCACAAAAGAAGTCGGCGATTGCAGAGTTTTGGAGAGACCTTTACCAGCAAAGACATGGACAGCAAGACTCCTGCTGACATCATCAAAGAGGAGGTGGCATCCTACCAGGCAGCAAGCGGCATTACAGTGGATGGTGATCCACTGACATGGTGGAAAAGCAATGAGTGTAAATACCCTCATATTGCCAAGATGGCAAGATGCTATCTCGCTGTGCCAGGCTCTTCAGTTCCTTCCGAGAGAGTGTTCTCAACAGCAGGGGACATAGTGACTGCAAAGAGGTCCACACTCTCCCCAGACAATGTAGACATCCTGTCTTTTTGAAAAAGAATTTGAATTATAAGCTCAGGTATGCATTGCTTTCTTTCTTTTATTCTTCTTTGATGATGTGGACATAGGCTTTATTCACTATCCATGTTAAAGGAAGGAGATATGCCTTTTTATGTTGCACTTTAAGTTGTTTTTCATTAATTATGTTAAAAAGAAGATATTATGCCTTGTGCACTTTAAGTTGATTTTATATATTTTAATTTAATAATTTAAAAGTGTTAATAAACAAAAAGACAAAACTTATGTTTATTTGTCTTGTCTTTTTTTTGCTGATCCGAAAAATGATCCGATCCGTGACTCTGATCCGAGAAACGATCCGAACCGTGAGTTTTTTGATCCGTTGCACCCCTAGTATTTAATTTGGGATTAAGTGTTCAGTCGAGATTTCCAAAGTAATAATTACTTTTCAAGGCAGAAACAGCTATAAAAACAGCTGAGAGTGAGACACATACAAGTATGTTTATCTAAAGAACTGAAACTTGGTGAGAAATGTGCCGAGACACACAAAATTGCATTCAAATACACATTTTCACACCGGTTGCGCAGGTTTGTGCAAATACTGTTGTAGTGTGGAGTCATTTTTCCTTTTCTGTAATAATTAGGTCACAGCTGTAACGTCCATCTGGGCTGAGTTAGCAGAGGCTGCTGTGAACGCTTTTTCCACATTGTTTTATTTTTTGTTTTGTTTTTTTGGGTTTGTGCCAATGCTCCAAATAATTATATTCCAAGCAACTAAACCAAAATCCAACTCATGAAGCGACATATCATGTCCTGGATCTACAGATGACCATCATAAGAGCAGACGCCAGCTATAGTTCAGCCACCACGATACTTTGGTTATGGCTGGAAGGTTCATTGCACTATCAAATAAAATAAGAGTAAAAAAAATAAAAAGGTACTACTATCATAGTATAGTAGTCAACATTTGAAGTGGATCAAAAAAAGTTGTCCAAAGAAGAAGGTTTTAGGACAACTTTTATGAAAGGTTTTGATCCACTTCAAATGTTGACTACTTTTATTTTGAATATTGTGTTTTTTAGAACACGTACAATGGTACTAAAGTTTTTTCTTTTTTTTTTTTTTTTTTTTTTTTTTTACCATTAGAAGTGTACCAGTTTAAATACATGGAATTTTATAATCTTTTTGCACATGGTATTACCAAAGTACCACAGATACCATCGATATCATCATTATAAAGATCCAGAAAGGGTAGAAGGGTAACAAACAGGGAAGTCCACTCAAGGATCGGTATCAGGGTCCAATTAGCTTTTTTTTTTTTTTTTTTTTTTTTTAGATTTAGTCAGGTCACTGATCAGGGAATCAACATGTTAAAAGGGTTAGTTCACCCAAAAATGAAAATGAGGTAATTTATTACTCACCTCATGCTGTTCCACATCCGTAAACAGGGCTGTCAAACGATTAATCGCGACTAATCGTTCAAAAATAAAAAGTTGAGTTTGCATAATATATGCGAGTTGCACTGTGTAATTATTATGTATATATAAATTACACACAATTATGTATATATTTAAGAGAAATATGTTTTTTATATACAAATATTTTTATTTTATATAATTATAAATTATATAAAAATATAAATAAATACATATTGTAAATATTTCTCAATAGATACTAAATGTGTGTTGTATTTATATATACATAATAATTACACACAGTACACCCACATAATTAGGCAAACTCAAACTTTTTTTTGTATGCGATTAATCACAATTAATCGTTTGACAGCCCTACCATAGACCTTCGTTCTCTTTCAGAACACAAATTAAGATGTTTTGTTGAAATCGATGGCTCTGTGAGGCCTCCATAGGGAGCAATGACATTTCCTCTCTCAAGATCCATTAATGTACTAAAACATATTTAAATAGTCATGTGAGTACAGTGTAGGGCTGGGCGATATATGCATGCGATTCTCACGCGCATTTCGTCAGTAAAGCCGGTTCCCTGATTACCTCTAAATCGCCATCACCTGCTTCAAAGAGCGGCATTTAATAGACAAGCCGTAGATCACTGATAAGCCACGCAAAATCGGGTTCAGTATCGAAGTCGATTCATTTCAATACTGAACGCGATTTTGCGTGGCTTCTCCGTGAACTACGGCTTTGTCTATTAAATGCCGCTCCATTTGAAAGAGGTGATGGCGATTAGAGGTAATCAGGGGAACCGGCTTTACTGACGAATGCGCGTGAGAATCGCATGCAATATATCGCCAGCCTAGTACAGTGGTCTCAATATTATATTATAAAGTGGCAAAATATTTTTTGGTGCGCCAAAAACAAACAAAAAATAAACTTATATAGTGAGGCCGATTTCAAAAACACTGCTTCAGGAAGCTTCAGAGCGTTATGAATCAGCGTGTCGAATCATGATTCGAATCGCGGCAAACCGCCAAACTGGCTGAAATCACGTGACTTTGATGATCCGAACTGCTGATTCGACACAAAAGATGATAACGCTCCGAAGCTTCCTGAAGCAGTGTTTTGAAATCGGCCATCACTATACAAGTCATTTTTTTGGCGCCCCAAAAATATTCTTGTCATTTATAATATTAATATTGAACCACTGTACTCACATGAATGATTTTAATATGTTTTTAGTACATTAATGGATCTTGAGAGAGGAAATGTCATTGTCCCTATGCAGGCCTCACTGAGCTCGGAATTTATAAAAATATTTAAGTGTTTTCTGAAGATGAACGAAGGTTACGGGTGTGGAACGACATGAGGGTGGAGTAATACAGACATTATTTTCATTTTGGTGACTAACCCTTTAAGGGCTGTCCCAATGCGCAAAATCCTTCCAGTGCAACGAAAACATTGCTCCTTAAAAAGTCACACACATGAACCGTGGAGAAACAGAGAAGGATCGATGCTCGTTATGTTCTACATTGTTAGTCACGGCGATCGCTCTCTTTTCCTCCTAACCGCAAGCCTCCTCGCGCCCAGGCTGTTGAGAGAGAATCGTCCCGTGAACTAAACCCAAAGTGAGAAAAAATAACGAGCATCGATGCTCCTCTGGTTCTCCACGGTGGCATTGT
Organism: Culter alburnus; assembly: GCA_028476615.1. NCBI lineage: Eukaryota > Metazoa > Chordata > Actinopteri > Cypriniformes > Xenocyprididae > Culter > Culter alburnus. Next base: position 19,228 of record JAOTNS010001197.1, on the reverse strand, counting down.
GCCGGACTTTTTAAGGAGCGACTGTCAGTTGCAATGGAATGGATTTTGCGATGGGGGACAGCCCTTAAAGGGTTAGTTCACCAAAAATGAAAATAATGTCAATTTATTACTCACCCTCATGTCGTTCCACACCCGTAGACCTTCGTTCATCTTCAGAACACAAATTAGATATATTTGATAAAATCCGATGGCTCAGTGAGGCCTGCATAGGGAGCAATGACATTTCCTCTCTCAAGATCCATAATGTACTAAAAACATATTTAAATCAGTTCCTGTAACAGTGGTTCAATATTAATATTAAAAATGACAAGAATATTTTGGTGCGCCAAAAAAAATGACTTGTATAGTGATGGGACGTTTCAAAAACTGCTTCAGGAAGCTCGAGCGTTATCAATTTGTGTCGATCATCAGCAGTTCGGATCATCAAAGTCACGTGATTTCAGCAGTTTGGCGGTTTGCCGCGATTCGAATCATGATTCGCACGCTGATTCATAACGCTCTGAGCTTCCTGAAGCAGTGTTTTGAAAATCGGCCATCCTATATAAGTCGTTATTTTTGTTTTGTTTTTTGGCGCACCAAAAATATTTTGCCACTTTATAATATTAATATTGAGCCACTGTACTAGGGCTGGGCGATATATTGCATGCGATTCCACGCGCATTTCGTCAGTAAAGCCGGTTCCCTGATTACTCTAAATCGCCATCACCTGCTTTCAAATGGAGCGGCATTTAATAGACAAAGCCGTAGTTCACGGAGAAGCCACGCAAATCGCGTTCAGTATTGAAGATGATCGACTTCGATACTGAACCCGATTTTGCGTGGCTTATCAGTGATCTACGGCTTTGTCTATTAAATGCCGCTCCATTTGAAAGCAGGTGATGGCGATTTAGAGGTAATCAGGGAACCGGCTTTACTGACGAAATGCGCTGTGAGAATCGCAGCAATATATCGCCCAGCCCTACACTGTACTCACATGAACTGATTTAAATATGTTTTTTAGTACATTAATGGATCTTGAGAGAGGAAATGTCATTGCTCCCTATGGAGGCCTCACAGAGCATCGGATTTCAACAAAAAACATCTTAATTTGTGTTCTGAAGATGAACGAAGGTCTTATGGTAGGGCTGTCAACGATTAATTGTGATTAATCGCATACAAAATAAAAGTTTGAGTTTGCCTAATATATGTGGTGTACTGTGTGTAATTATTATGTATATAAATACAAAACACATTTATGTAATATTTGAGAAATATTTACAAGTATATGTATTTATTTTATTTAATTAATTTATATATATATAATAAAAATATTTTGTATATAAATAACATATTTCTCTTAAATATATACATAAATTTGTGTGTATTTATATATACATAATAATTACACAGTACACTCGCATATATTATGCAAACTCAAACTTTTATTTTGTATACGATTAGTCGCGATTAATCGTTTGACAGCCCTGTTTTACGGATGTGGAACAGCATGAGGGTGAGTAATAAATTACCTCATTTTCATTTTTGGGTGAACTAACCCTTTAACATGGTTGATTCCCTGATCATGACCTGACTAAATCTAAAAAAAAAAAAAAAAAAAAAAAAAAAGCTAAATGGACCCTGATACCGATCCTTGAGGGACTTCCCTGTTTGTTACCCTTTCTACCCTTTCTGGTATCTTTATATAATGATGATATCAGATGGTAATACTGTGGTACTTTGGTAAATACCATGGTGCAAAAAGATTATAAAATTCATGTATTTAAACTGGTACACTTCTAATGGTAAAAAAAAAAAAAAAAAAAAAAAAAAAACATTATACCATTGTACGTGTCTAAAAAAACACAATATTCAAAATACAGTAGTCAACATTTGAAGTGGATCAAAACCTTTCATAAAGTTGTCCTAAAACTTCTTCTTTGGACAACTTTTTTTGATCCACTTCAAATGTTGACTACTATACTATGATAGTAGTACCTTTTTATTTTTTTTTACTCTTATTTTATTGATAGTGCAATGAACCTTCCAGCCATAACCAAAGTATCGTGGTGGCTGAACTATAGCTGGCGTCTGCTCTTATGATGGTCATCTGTAGATCCAGGACATGATATGTCGCTTCATGAGTTGGATTTTGGTTTAGTTGCTTGGAATATAATTATTTGGAGCATTGGCACAAACCCAAAAAAACAAAACAAAAAATAAAACAATGTGGAAAAAGCGTTCACAGCAGCCTCTGCTAACTCAGCCCAGATGGACGTTACAGCTGTGACCTAATTATACAGAAAAGGAAAAATGACTCCACACTACAACAGTATTTGCACAAACCTGCGCAACCGGTGTGAAAATGTGTATTTGAATGCAATTTTGTGTGTCTCGGCACATTTCTCACCAAGTTTCAGTTCTTTAGATAAACATACTTGTATGTGTCTCACTCTCAGCTGTTTTTATAGCTGTTTCTGCCTTGAAAAGTAATTATTACTTTGGAAATCTCGACTGAACACTTAATCCCAAATTAAATACTAGGGGTGCAACGGATCAAAAAACTCACGGTTCGGATCGTTTCTCGGATCAGAGTCACGGATCGGATCATTTTTCGGATCAGCAAAAAAAAGACAAGACAAATAAACATAAGTTTTTTTTTGTTTATTAACACTTTTAAATTATTAAATTAAAATATATAAAATCAACTTAAAGTGCACAAGGCATAATATCTTTTTTAACATAATTAATGAAAAACAACTTAAAGTGCAACATAAAAAGGCATATCTCCTTCCTTTAAACTGGATAGTGAAATAAAAATGTCCACATCATCAAAGAAGAATAAAAGAAAAGAAAGAAAGCAATGCATACCTGAGCTTATAATTTCAAATTCTTTTTCAAAAAGACAAGGATGTCTACATTGTCTGGGGAGAGTGTGGACCTCTTTGCAGTCACTATGTCCCCTGCTGTTGAGAACACTCTCTCGGAAGGAACTGAAGAGCCTGGCACAGCGAGATAGCATCTTGCCATTGGCAATATGAGGGTATTTACACTCATTGCTTTTCCACCATGTCAGTGGATCACCATCCACTGTAATGCCGCTTGCTGCCTGGTAGGATGCCACCTCCTCTTTGATGATGTCAGCAGGAGTCTTGCTGTCCATGTTTGCTGGTAAAGGTCTCTCCAAAAAACTCTGCAATCGCCGACTTCTTTTGTGGAGGAGATGTGTCCAAGTTTGCTCCTGTTGGCTCTGCAGCTTGACCCTGCAGAAAAAAATGTTGTTGAATTAAACCTATTATTATTTTCATGTTTCATAGACATGAAAATGTGGCAAAAACATTTAATAAAAGCCATACTAAAAATAAAAAATTATTTAGATTTAAATTGATCATTTTTAAAGAATATATTTTTCTTTACCTCATCACAGTCTTCAGTGCCCAGACTGCTCACAATCTCAGTGGTGAGGTCACTGTATGTCCTCTGGCGTAGGGCAGGGTCCATGTGAGACAGGGACTTGAACCTCGGATCCAGGGCAGTAGATCTGTGAAGGTAGTCCTGTAGAGTAGGGGGTGAAGTGTATCTGGGCTTCAGGTCCTCTCTAATGGCAGTCTTGACATCTCGAGTGATGGTGCTGTCTTCCACACTTGGAGCCATGGATTGTAGAATCCTTGTTTTCAGCGGCAGGATCATTGACACGGATGGTGAAGTTTCAGTGCTCAGCAGAGATGTAACAGTTTTGAGGGGTTTAAGCACCTGGAGGACCTCCTCTGCCACTCACATCATCAGACAGGGTGATGATGTCTTTGACATTTTTCTTCAGGGTCTTGTCGGTCAATGCAGAGTATATAGCTGCCTGCTGCTCCAGATAACGCTCCAACATATCATAAGTGGAGTTCCACCTTGTTGGGACATCATGTATGAGCTTATGAGTAGGCAGCTTTAGCATTTCTTGCTTTGTCTTAAGCACATGAGCAGCTGTTGTGCTTCGGTGGAAGTAGGAAACCACCTTCCTGATCCTCCCAAGGAGGCGGTCCATCCTATTGACTGAGATTCCCTTCTGTGATGCCAAATTCACTGCATGTGCAAAGCACCTATCTGTGGGCCCAGTCCTGCCTCATTCACTGCATTTATTTGATTTTTGGCATTATCAGTTGTGACTGGGATATTAGTACTGGGCCTCTTTATCTTCCATTCCTCCACTGCTTGTGTCAGTACCTGCGCAAGATGAGTGCCTGTGTGACTCTCGTAGAGCGGGCGTGTCTGCAGCACCGGACTTCTCATCTCCCAGTCTGCTGTGATGAAGTGAGCGGTTATCGTCACATAGCTCTCCGTTCCCTGGACGTCCACCGTCTGTCGTGAGTGCAACAGAGGATGCTCGGGATAGTTCATCCACAACTTTTTTCTTTCCTGCTCATAAAGATCTGGCACAATCTTTTCGCTGAAGTGGGTGCGCGACGGGATGTTGTAACGTGGCTCAAGCACTTTCAGCATGTGTTTAAAGCCCTCGTTTTGCACAACCGAATATGGCCTCATGTCTGCACCTATAAAACACCGATAGCGTTTGTGATGGCTTTAGCCCGGTCTGATTGTGCAGCAAGGGGCTGCTTAAATGCCGCGGTGATAAGCGGTTGTTGAGCAGCCTTCGCTTTCACTCCTGTCAGTGAAACACCGGTGTGATGTCGCTTCAAATGCGTGGCCATGCTTGATGTGTTTCCACTGTCATATGGCTTTCTTGTGCCACAGTGCCTACACACCGTCACGGTTTTATCCACTAACCTCTTTCCTTCATCATTATATTTGACAGGGAAGCCAAAATGCTCCCATACAGGGGATTTAAATGACGCGGGGCATTCAAGCTCCTCCGTTCCTCCGCTCGCCATGACCACGCTGTGTGTGGACTGAATATGCGCACAACTTTTTTTTTTCATAAATCAATCCGCGGATCACGTGTGTGCCGAACCGAAGATATTGATCCGAACGGATCACGGATCAATGATGATCCGTTGCACCACTATTAAATACTATTTGGACACTTCACATTTGAATATCACCACATTAGATAACAAAATATCTATTTCATTTAACACAAGCACCCTTATCAGACTGAATATTTCACATGTTTAATTCTTCTAAGCTTTAATGATAAAAAATGTAGTGTCAAAATGAGACAAAAAGTACTGTGAAACTTTGTGGTTGTCAAGCATTAGTTGATCCTGTGTTGATGTGTGATTTTCTACACCTTTGCTTCCTGTCTCGGACACCTGTGTGAGAACTTAAGGAACCGACTTCATACATCCACTAAAAACAGCTGGTTTAAAGACATTGAGCTAAAATAATGAAGTCAAGTGATGAAAATGTAAATTCAGACATTTTTAAAGTCAACATGAAACAGAAGTTGCATCACGATAGTCTTTCTTCCCTATTTTGATGTATATACGAGTGAAACGGCTTCTGGGACAAGAACAAATGTAGGGCCGAGCTTGATTTGTCCATGGGGCATTGATTGGATGGTTGTGGTTTGCTATTGGTGGGTCTCATGTGAGTGACAGGTTGCCCCGCCCTCACGCCAGTAAACACATCATCAGAGAAGAGAAGAGATGAGCTGCAAGAGGGAGGGGAAGATATTTGATTAAAGATTATGAGGCACATGAATTTAAAAAATAATGATGTGCACGGATAAATCACTGCAATATTCAGTAAAAAAAAAAAAAAAAAAAAAAAAATAGTTGTAAGTTTCATAGTGGCTTTTAAAGGGTTAGTTCACCCAAAAATGAAATTTCTGTCATTACTCACCATCATGTCGTCCCAAACCCGTAAGACCTTCGTTTGTCTTCAGAACACACATTAAGATATTTTTGATGAATTCCGAGTGTATCTGAGCCACACATAAGCAGCAACAACATTTGCAGAAAGGTACAAAAGACATTGATTAAAGGTGCCGAAGAACATGTTTTTAAAAGATGTAATATAAGTCTAAGGTGTCCCCTGAATGTGTCTGTGAAGTTTCAGCTCAAAATACCCCATAGTCTTTTTGTTATTAATTTTTTTAACTGCCTATTTTGGGGCATCTTTAAATATGCACCGATTCAGGCTGCGGCCCCTTTAATTCTCGTGCTCCACGCCCCAAGAGCTCGCACTTGCCTTAAACACCATAAACAAAGTTCACACAGCTAATATAACCCTCAAAATGGATCTTTACAAAGTGTTCGTCATGCAGCATGTCTAATCGCGTAAGTATGGTATTTATTTGGATGTTTACATTTGATTCTGAATGAGTTTGATAGTGCTTTGTGGTTAAAGCTAACATTACACACTGTTGGAGAGATTTATAAAGAATGAAGTTGTGTTTATGAATTAAACAGACTGCAAGTTTAAAAATGAAAATAGCGACGGCTCTTGTCTCCGTGAATACAGTAAGAAACGATGGTAACTTTAACCACATTTAACAGTACATTAGCAACATGCTAACGAACCATTTAGAAAGACAATTTACAAACATCACTAAAAATATGATATCATGAATCATGTCAGTTATTATTGCTCCATCTGCCATTTTTCACTATTGTCCTTGCTTGCTTACCTAGTCTGATGATTCAGCTGTGCAGATCCAGACGTCCTGCCCTTGTCTAATGCCTTGAACATGAGCTGGCATATGCAAATTTTGGGGGCGTACATATTAATGATCCCAACTGTTACGTAACAGTCGGTGTTATGTTGAGATGCGCCTGTTCTTCAGAGGTCTTTTAAACAAATGAGATTTATATAAGAAGGAGGAAACAATGGAGTTTGAGACTCACTTTGTCATTTCCATGTACTGAACTCTTGTTATTCAACTATGCCAAGATAAATTCAATTTTTGAATCTAGGGCACCTTTAAATCAACTTGATTACAGTGGTTCAACTTTAATGTTATGAAGCGATGAGAATACTTTTTGTGTGCAAAAACAAAACAAAAATGACTGTGTTCAACAAATTCGTCTTTTGAATTTTTTCATTGCAGAGCAGTGTTACGTCCGAACAGCAGCTCGGTATTGTTATTTTTTTTGTTTTTGCGAACAAAAAGTATTCTCGTTGCTTCATAAAATTAAGGTTGAACCACTGTAGTCACATCGACTGTTTTATCAATGTCTTTAGTACCTTTCTGGACCTCAAAAGGTGCAATGTCGTTGCTGCCTATGTGCGGATCAGATACTCACGGATTTCATCAAAAATATCTCAATTTGTTTTCCGAAGACAAACAAAGGTCTTACGGGTGTGGAACGAGATGAGGGTGAGTAATTAATGACAGAAATTTCATTTTTTTTAGGTGAACTAACCTTTAAAGCCACTCTTTTACTCTTTAGGGCCGCTTTATAACTGCAAATGTCCAGGCACAGAGGTTTACTGCTCACATATGGCAGTTTCGAGGCGTTTAACCCCTTGTATCTCCCATAACAGAAACTCTGTCCCAGAGTCATGGAGGACAGAAGGCCACAGAAGTCATGTGACGAGGCCATTGGATCATTAGTGAGGCAGGAGTATGAGGCAGCAGTGGCCCACAGCACAGAGGCCCTGCTGGCCATGGGGCCCCGGACCCTGACCCCCAGCACAGCCCTCCTCCAAAAGCGTGCCCTGCTCTACCGCATAGCAGCACGACTCCAGCTGGTGAGGCTGCACGACACAGAAACACATCCATGTTGTTGACTTGAAGTGGATTTATGATAAATAAATAAGTTGAAATAAAATAGTTTGTGCAAGTAATACCGTAATGTTTGGGTTTGGATCCATACTAGCATATACAGGTGTGTAAAGTACATTACTGATGTTTGGGGAAATACAGAGTACTCTAAGGGGGGAAAAATCATGCTTTTTATGTTTTAAGGCATTTATGACTTATTCTGAGTGTGTAAGCACTGAAGATCAGGACATACCCATACCAATCAATCAGACATCCATCATGCGTCATTATTACTTAATTGCAAAAAAACTGTCCACTTTAAAAAAAAAAATACCCCAGTTTGGCTAGTGATGTGTGTTAATTTCCTGCCCTGTATCTTTGACCTGCAATGTTTCTTAATTAAAAGATATAGCCGTCTTTGAAGATTAGCTTGACTCGAGTGCGAACGAGGTTTTTGGTCTGTAAACAACCATAAAACCAGCGTCTGCTGAATTTATAGTTTCAGTTTCAGGTGAAAGGTTTCAGTTTGACATTTAGTCTGTTCCTAAGGTCTTCAAATCGTCAAGAACATTGTCATTACACGGGTTGCATCAAAGTTAGTTTACTGAGAAAATCTTCAGTGTCTATTGATTTTATCAGCCAATTTCAAAACTTTTAAATGCTTAAGTATAAATTAATGTGAAACTTTTACAGTACCCATACTTTTTACCCTATATATATATATATATATATATTTTTTTTTTTTTTTATTATTAATATTATTATTATTATTATTAATATTAGTTTGAACCCCTGAGTAAGTTTTGATTGGGAAGGATTAAAGTAAATGATTTGTGCTTTTATTTAATTCAACAGAAGGACTACGATCAGGCTGATGAAGACTGCCAGCATGGTAAGATACCAAAAAAAGCTCTTATCTAAAAATGTATTGAAGTATAATGAATTGTAGTAGAGGTGTAAATAATGTATTTAAAAAAAAAAAAAAAAAAAAAAAGAAAATAATATAAAACTGTAAAATAGTATGTACTATCAAAATTGTGGTACCTGTGAAATTTGATAAGCCTCTCATGTAGAACCATTCCTTTAACCATTATGGGATGTGTGGTTTGAGTGTGGGCTGGTTTGATCACTCGTGTGTTTGTTCATGTAGTGTTTGCTGAGGAGCTGGGGAAGGGAGATGGCAGTTTCAGGGCAGGGCTTCAGAGTATGCTGCTGGATGGAAGCTTACAGGAAGTGTGCAGCGTTCTCTCTAAAGCGCTCTATGGAGAACCACTGGTAAACCAACCCAGAATTCCTTTCCAAATGAGTTTGCTTAATGTATTGTGTTCCAAACTTGACATCATGAAATGTATTTCAGATTTAAATCATGCTTGTAAAATCTTGTATTGTCTTTTATTTGTGGACATTAGTTAATTTGAATGTATGGAATTTTAAATTGTTCTGTAAACTGCACTTTAAAATTCACAATTTTACTCCCAACTTTACAGTTGTAAACTTTACAATTGCACTGTCAACTTAAAATTTTGCTCAACTTTAGGTGTTCTGTAAGCTTTACAGTTTTACCATTGTACAAGTTGTTCTCAATTTTACAGTTGCTTTGTAATAGGGTTATGACGGTGAGGAAATTTTCCCACCGGTTAATCGGTATCACCGGGAGAGGGGCGTTCCCCTCTTTTGCACCTCGCTTTTAAATCACTAATTCAAGATAAAGCTAAAGTAAAATTCTAAATTAAGTTGAGCTTCCATAGGAATGAACTGAAAACTCTCCACGCCAATAGACTATGAATGCTGTGGATTTTTACTTTCGCTTTCAAATTAGCGCCAATTTCCGTGGCAGCAGTTGGTTGATTGGTGGGTTATTATTATTAATGGAAAAACACAACTAATCCTTTGCAGGTTCCCTATTAGCACTGGGTTTAAATCCAAAATATTGCAAAAATCCAAACATTTTCCGCCATCGTCTTGTCAGTCAGCTCCTCACTCTCGTAGTGAATGAAATCTGACTCCTGCTGCTGGTCTGTGCGGTGACTCTTGTTCGGCTCACACTGAATTGAGCAGACGCTATCAGTTTTTAATTAGTGTCTGTTTTCTAAATTAACTAAATTATTTTTATTACTATAAAAAACAATCAAAACAACAGTGGGGGGTGGTGTCGCGGTGGGCAAGTGACTTAACCGTAACCTGAACACCGGTAACACCGACTACCACTGCAAGCCTACTTTGTAAACTGTAACAAAGTTCATTTATGTGAGGAGGCGGCGAACGTTCAACAAACTTTGATATTTCAAAATAAACAACAAAACGAAAGCAAAATGGCGGCAGTCCCTCATGGACGACTGCCGCGCACACAAACATAATAAAACATAACACACTGTCGGCGCTCCTCCCTTTATGCTTCCGGAGCTCCTCCGTGAGAGATACGAGACCGGTGCAGTGCGCAGGTGATGCTCCTTAGCAGTCACGCCACCTGCCTCGCGCCGTTCTCTCACGGCTCTCGCCCCGCCCTGCTTGTCACATAAACATTACAAACTACAATTTTGCTCTCAACTTTAGGTGCTCTGTAAGCTTGATAGTTTTGCCCCTAAATTGTACCGTTGTGCTGTAAACTTTGATTTTGCTCACAACTTTAGGTGTTCTGTAAGCTTTACAGTTTTACAGTTGTATGTGCTTTACAATTGACCCTTCGCAAAGTTACTGTTGCTTTGTCCGAACAATAAAAAAACGTTTTGTGGCTCTTTAATGTGTCGTGACAGTTGCGGTTCGTGAACTGATCATCTCTTCCTATTAGTTAATTTATAGCATCAAATAAACATGAATGAACATCAGAAGGAATGTTGTTTCAAATGCGGAAAGACGTCAGTACACACCATTTTTCAAGTTCAAGTCCACCAAGGTTAATCTTCTAACTCCTGACTGTTTTGTCAGACAAAATGGCGGATTCGGCGTTATGATTGGTTAGATCGCTTGTCAATCAAACTCCCGGCGAAGGGTCAATTGCACTGTAAACTTCAATTTTGCTCTAAACTTTACAATTTTACTCTCAACTTTAGGCTTCTGTAAGCTTCACTGTTTTGCTCTAAAATGTACAGTTGCATTGTAAACTTTTTTGCTTTTGCTATTTTCTGAACTTCTAAACATCACATTTATGTTGTAAGCTTTTTACTTTTTAAATAGCTGAAATTTACTAAAGTATTTTGGTTGTCATAGAATGGGATTATGACGAAAGACATGACAAGATTGAAGAGGCTCCTCTCAGAAATAGAGGTCAGTTTGTGTTGCTATGATTGTCTTATATTTCCCATTCGAAATGAATTGCGTGCAGTTAGCTTCACTTGTGTTTTCATTTCTCTGTGAAAAGCTCATGGTTTACCCTTGACTAGTACCTGTCACTACAGCTTTCGTGCATAACTAAGAGACATGTTAGACGATAGTGTGTGTTTTTGCCCATGAATCAAGCTTTGTCTCAATTGCAGGCTGTGAGGAGTAAAATGGTGCCGGATTTGCCTGAAGAGAATGAGGAGGGTGAGTTCCTCTTCAGTTTCACAATACATCCAGGATCCATTTTCATCTCTGATATTCTAGCTCTTCTGTGAGCTTGGTGTTTCTGTGAGCTAACTTTCTTTTTTTTCCTCTTTCTTTCTTTGTGATGTTTTCTGCACAGATGTTCAAGAAGGCTGGCAGTTTCGTCCTCCTCCTCGAGGGGTCACTAGTAGTGAGGAATACACATTGTGTAAAAGGTACACTAGTCCTGTCAGCAAATAGTACTAATTTCTTTGTGCGGCTGACACCAAAAATAACAGAATAATGTCAAATTAATCTAACTTTTTATTGATTTTTATAATGATTTGTAAGTCATATTAATCTAGAAACTTGTGTTGTACCATAATTTGTGTGATGTCACTTGGATAAATTTGAGATTTTCTTCATATCTTCCTTGTCCAATTAATCAGATCATGTTATAATGTTATGTTATATTGTTATATTATAATGTGGTGTTTTGTTGTTATTTTGTCAGGTTTTTAGAGCAGGGTCTGTGTCGGTACGGAGCTCAGTGCACCTCGGCTCACTCTCAGGAGGAGCTGACAGAATGGCAGCGGCGCTACGCCTCTCGGCTCATCCGACTCAAACAGCAGCAGGAGGGCAAGCACTTCACTGAGAACTACATGGAGGCGCTCATCGAGAAATGGATCAACTCCCTCACGCCGGAGAGAGTGGTACAGTCCTCTTGATTGAATATCTCAACAGTTCACTAGACAGGTGTTTTTTTTCCCTTTAGTAAGCTGAATTTTTGGTTTTAGCCAGTGAAAGTTAATTATCTGTTCTCTGATTGGCATGATTTGACTGTCAATGTCTATTTCATGCACACAGTGTAGATAAGCTACAACAGTAAACTTGTCAGCTAGGGAGAATTTCGAATATATTTGTCAAATTTAAAATAAAAATCCACATTTGAATGCAAAAATGGTACATTCTTATTTTAGGTGTGCGTCAGGCAGCCTTAACAGTGGCACACAAGATGTGTGACAACGATATAAGAGTCGTTGTTGTGTTTTAATGTTTTTCTTATCCTATCCAATTTAACCCACTTGATGTGGGTTAAATTGCTTAGTGCGGAGAAGATCTGTAATACATTAAAACCGTGACCAAGCCGTTCACAAAGAACGCATTTTCTGCACTCCTTTTCCATTGTTTTCTATGTAAACGTGCACTAGATGGACACCTTTGACCTTTGCACTCGCTTTTCGCAGGAGATAAAAGAAGTTAAACTTTTAAAAAAGCATGTCTGATTTAAAAAATCGGGTAGATTTAACAATATAGTGGGTGTATGATGTATATAACGATGTTATGATGAACTATATGTCTTTTTCCACTGATGTTCTGAGTTGTTTAAAGCGTTTCTAAAGATACTGATTGTTAGAAGACAGCTGTCTGACTCACGAACGGGAACATGGTTTGTGTAACATTAGCAACACATTATTAGCTGTTTGATAATGTAGTCAAGCAAAAGGCTAATCATATTATGGTTATGTGTCCGATGTTGTAAAAAAACGATACCATTGTGCAGCGTTTACCTCAGTAAGTTGACCGAGTGGATCTCTGAGCTAGTGTGAGATCCGCATATACTAAATGTCTGTAGAGTTACATTCAAGCTATTTTAAGGCATAAAGAAGTTTTTTTCACAGGAAAAAAATGTTTAAATATGTAATTTGGGTGATCAAAGATGAGTTTTAAGGGAAAAAATTGACTACGGGAGACTTCAAACGTAAAAAAAAGTACTCTGAAAAGTACTGTGATCGGCGTTTTAGCTATTTGTTTTAAACTATGCATAAATACATGATGCTGTTTTTGTTCATAATGTTTTTTTATGCAATTTATGAAATTATTTTTGATTTAATAAACGTTAAATCGTTAACATTTTTTTTTTTTTTTTTTTTTACAGACAGTCATGTTATTTCATTGCTTTGAGTAAACCGTTTAATGGGTGCATTAATGTTTTGCTCATTGCACCCTCTTGTGGTCTCAGGAGACAAGCCAGAAGCTGCTTTTTTTCCCCCTAACTGAATTTGTGCCTTTTAATTTTGAATATTAGTAATATTTAAGTATAAAATTTATTTTTTACCCATTGTGACAGCCCTGTCATTTGCTTTTTTTGTGCTTGAATGATACGCCGAATTGGCCGAGGAGCCTGCTGCAAAAATGAAAATATGTGTTGTTTAATATTGTCATGTCTGAGGCCTTACATGATAAACAAGAGACTATTCAATAACATTCAAACCAGAAATTATTACAAATACTTAATAAATTACTCCCAACTATTTTGTTATAATGCAACTCTTTTATTAACCACAGCCTCCAGATGTTGAGAGCTTTGGGAACAGTTGGGAGAATATATATATATATATATATATATATATATATATATATATAATATAATGTGTGTGTTAATGTATATGACGTAATTTATTTTTCATGTCTATTATGTCTATTCCTGTTGCACTTTTAAAGGGGGCATGAAATTTTAAAGATGTTTAATGTTCTTTGAGATTCACTTATAATGCTATCAAGATTTTTACATAAAACAAAACATCAATTTAGAAGTAATAAGCTATTTTCAATCCATGTTTTTGATCTTCTCTTTCAAACACACTGTTATGATTAGAGATTTGGATCATTTGGATTGTAACAGTTTTGCATATTAAAATTTATTTTTACGTCGCTGTGATGACACGTGTGAACTGTTTTGAAACTTCTGATGTTGAAAAATGGTATTGTATTTTATTACACTATATTATTGTTGAAGATGCAACAGAAAAGTGTTTATCACGTTACACAGTTGGAACATTTGCCAACTATGAAACATTACTGTGTATTAAATATTATTTATCAATGTTGGTTGTTGCAAATAAAGTTTAAGGAGTTTCCAGTTATATCTGACCGGATAGCTTGTGGTGTTTGTGTAAACGAATTATTGTCGCGTTGTCACTCTTATAGTCATTGTTCATAATCTTCAGTAAAGTGAAAGTAAAGTGAGCACATATCAAATGACCTGTAACAGACAAAGCAATAGTGACACATGGTAAAAACTCACACTTGTGAGACACAATATAGTCGTCACTGCATCATCTTTTATTTTCAGTCTCTCTGAAAAGCCTGCGTCAAACTGTGTCGTTTAAAAACGAATCCACAGTAAAATGAAACAAACAGTGTTTACTAACGCGATTCTGGAACTTTGTTAAAATAAACTTGACACAAAAATGAAAATGATCCCATGATTTACTCATCCTCAAACCATCCTAGGTGTATGACTATCTTCTTTCAGACCAACACATCAGAGTTATATTAAACAATATCCTGGCTCTTCCCAGCTTTATGATGGGAGAGAATGATACTGAGATCTGGAAGCTTAAAAAGTGCATCCATCCATCATAAACGTATATGCATATTATAACCACCATCTGTTTCAAGCTAAGATTTAAATCTGAACGAGGTATGCTGCAAATATGACCATAAACCCTAAAAACATACAGTAGATTTGATCCACAATTTCTAAGGCCTCTCAATGATCCACATGATCAAAACTTTGCTGATAAACTGTCAATCGACTGCAGTATTTCTGTCGTCTGAATAATAGTTCACACTGTTTTAGCAAAAAAAGTAATTAAAGTAATTGTACAAACGTCAGCTCATGCTTCATGTCTTTTTGCTTTGAAATTTTTATCAAGTAAATGTAAGAATATTTGATCATAAAACTAAGTATTTAAATATCATCTTACTAAGAGATTACTGGCAGATAAAGTGATGACTGATATTGATATGCATTTTATGTAAGTATCTGCTATATTGTTATAAAGATCTCATTGATTTACATTAAAAGCATCATAATTTAATATAATTGTGCAGCAAATGGCATATTTCTGCTCAGTTTGGCCTCTGAATAAATTGGAGGTGTTTTTCCTCCTCAAGTTTGAGCTCCATATTATCATATTATATGAGCCATAAAAGCCTGATACTCAGTTCAAAGCGTTCATCGCTGCCATTTCACTCTGCGGCCAAAAAAAGGCTGATGGTCTTGTTTGACTCACTGTTTTCATCAGCATCAGCTCGTCTACAGGGGCAGCTGTGGCCTGGTGGTTTCAGAGTTGGACTACAATGAAAGGTTGTGGGTTCGAGTCTCGATATTGGCAGGAAATGTAGGTGGGGGATTGAATGAGCAGCGTGGTCAATGTGTACCATAAAAAAATAAGTTTCAGACCTTAAAAATTCCTCCTTGCTGCAAATTGGCATTTGTTCAAACCAAGCTGGGATTTTCTACTTCCACCACAATAATATGTATGTGTACACTCGCACTAATTTACATCAATCATAATGATTCCAATCCGATTCGGACATTGTGTTTATATGAAAACCCTAAACATTGCAATCTGATTCACATGTTCATTTAGATGAGCATTACATGTGTTCAGAACAAAACCAGTCCGTCGCGTGTTCAGGACTGAACTGTGGTTTGTGTGTTTGTTTGAAGGCTTTTTAATCCGACTGAGTCATCCATCTGATTTCTAATGATTATTTGGTTCCATGTACGTCACGCTGAGGAGGAGGTGATGTTTTTGTTTTGCAGCACTTTGGTTTTACCATTACTAATTTTTAAGTGATAACGGCATGTCTTGCCTGACAGCTTGTGGTCAAAATGACCAGAACTTGTCCTAACACCACTGTAAACTGCCCTTTGAGATCGGAAAGTGGTAATGTACTTTCATCTCATAAAAAACAAGACATTTGTATATATATCATCGCTGTTGAGCAGAAACCTCATGTGTACAAAACAGCTACTTCACAGGAAATGGAAATAATTAGACACAATGTTGCCATATATATGGCTTTATAAATGGTCAGACACTTGCATGTGTATTATTAATAACAATATAAATAACATTCTACCAAAATCAAGCTCAAATTAGATTTCCAAGTATTTGTCCAGTGAATTTTTGACATGCGTGTTTTATACTTCAACAGATCAGACGCATCTGAGACAGTAAGAGCATCACATTACGCTTTCATACAGGTATGAAGTTTACTGTAGCTATATGTGGGTACTCAGTTTTTCCTGTAATTTCTCATCAAAATCTCATCTGATTAAAGCATTAGTTCACTTCAGAATGAAAATGTCCTGATAATTTACTCACCTCCATGTCATCCAAGATGTTCATGTCTTTATTTCTTGGACTTCACTGGGGTTCAACGGGTTGAAGGTCCAAATGTCAGTTTTCAGTGCAGCTCTACATGATCCAGACGAGGAATAAGAGTCTGATCTCAGAAACCATCGACATTTTAAAAAAAAAAAATTATATACTTTTTAACCACAATGCTCATCTTGCACTGCTCTGTGATGCTCCACGCATGACGTAATCATGTTGGAAAGGTCACGTGACATAGGTGGAAGTACCGCGGTAGGGCGAAAAAACTCAAATCCGACATCATTGTTTTACCTTTTTGTTTGTAAAGGGCGTTTGACTTAGTCTTTGACGTTCGCTTTGTAAACACTCGATCGGTACTTCCGCCTACGTCACATGTGACCTTTCCAACATGATTACGTCATGCGTGGAGCATCACAGAGCAGTGCAAGACGAGCATTTGTGGTTAAAAAGCACATAAATATTCATTTTATTTAGAAAAGGACGATGGTTTCTCTAGATAACTCTTATTCCTCGTCTGGGATCATGTAGAGCTCTTTGAAGCTGCACTGAAACTGACATTTGGACCTTCAACCCGTTGAACCCCAGTGAAGTCCACTATATGGAGAAAAATTCCTCAAAAACCTTCATTTCTTTTCCACTGAAGAAAGACAGACATGAACATCTTGGATGACATGGAGGTGAGTGAATTATCAGTGAACTAACTCTTTAAGAAACTTTCTAATTCTGAATAACAGCGACAGTATTTGATTCATGATATGACCCTTTAAATAATGTTTTTTTACCTTTCAAAGCTTCCAGTCGCTCATTTTTCACGCGCTGCACCTCATCTGTGATCTTTGCGATGATGAAGTTGAGTGTGCGGCCCCACTTGATCGACTCGATCAGCATGTCTAAACCCCGTGGGTTTTCTGCGAGGATATCCAGCAGTTTGCTGGTGCGTCTCCCTCTCGTGGTCCTGCAGCTGATCTCCTCCGTGTCCTCTCTGGTCAGGATCTTCTTAGAGCGCAGGTAATCGAAGTGCCGCTCCGCGATGATCTTATCCACCAGGTATGGTCGTAACCGGTCTATGGCCTACAGTGAGAAACAACCAAAGAGAAATACTTTCAGAATGACTTTTACAATTAAAGAAGACTTGTGTGATGTTGATGTTTGAGCATGAAAAAGTTCCAGTTCTTCTCGCCTCCATCTTGAGTTTTCTTCACAATATTCCTCATTTAAATAATTAATGCACCCAATAAAGGGGCGGGGCCTGGTTGAGTTAGTTAGTAGTGTGTTGAAACTGGTGGTTATGGTAAGGGGGCGGGACATTTCCCAAACACCAATCACAACACACTGCTCCAGCCGACCAATCAGAGCACATTGTGCTTTTCAGAAGGAGGGAGACAGGAACTAAACAGAGTGTTACTGACAGACTGGGAAGAGAGGAGCTGCAACAATGGAGAATATGAGGAAAATAATCAAACATTCAGTCTAGTAGAGCCCAAAAACAACATCAAGACTTTGAAAAAATGTGGAAGATTTAATTTCACATTCCTTTGAATATTTACCATTACATATGACATACTTTAAAAGACCCTAATGGTTGTATCTAAATAGTTAAGACGACATATGGCCTATTATAAATCAAATAAATCTTAAAAGGCCTTCAGCCAATGGGATCACCGTTTGTTAAGGAACACCTTAAAGAAATGAATTCATGATAGTTAAAAATAGTATGTGTAAGCAGTTTCTCAACCCCAGTCCACGTGACTCACTTCCCAGAATGCTCTACATATCTCTAATCTATCTAAAACATTAAGGTATCCCGAGGACCAGAGGTGAGAAACTCTCCCTGTCTGAATATGCCCACTTCCATACTATATAGTAGGCGAGAAATAGTATGCGAGTCAAGTAGTATGTCCAAAATCACATAACTTGATGAAAAGTGACCTACTACTTCTTGAACAGATACCAAATGTAGTACTTACTATGTAGTATGCGATTTTTGGACACAGCATACTACTTGCTTCACCTACTCAGTAGGGACGTATGCATATTTGGACTCCAAGCTTTATGATTGGCTGACACGTGTGGAAAAGCAGATGTTTGTTTACTCAGACAGTGATTTCTCATAAAGCAGAAATAAAGGTTTAACTTCTGTTTTTGAAAGCTGTTTTGACTACATATTTAATACATAAACTTTGAACAGTAACTTAATTATTGTGTCTGATATCATATAATTTATCGCGTATTCCAATATAAATAATATACAAGCATGTCTGAAAGTTCAAGTGTACTTTATATGTTTATACACTGTACGTAAACTGATAAATCTCAATGAACCGAATATTTTGTACGCTCTTTCACATATTTCGATCAGGTTTGTGATCAGCAGACCAACACCTCTTTCACTTCCACTTCATCGAATCATAATCAGCCAAACTCACCGACATGTTCACACACACACTGTTTAACACACTTTCATACACATCACACTTACTTCCTTCTTTATATCGGCCATTTCGTCCTCCGTCAGGTGAGTAACCTCCATCCTCCTGTTCTGTTTTTCACCTCTCGAGTTCTCAACTAGTTCCGGTAAGAAAAATATCACTACGATTCCACGTCAAAGACGGGAAAAGAATGAAATGAGTATTAATGTTATAGACGTTCATAAACATGCGATGGAGAAGCTCGAACTATAATAGTTCTCTAAAGTTAAGGGGAACTACCGGGATCTCCAACTTCCTGATTTGATACATAGAGACGCTCTTACGTCACAATCCATGCCCTGATATCTGCTCAGTGTGTAATATCTACATCTGCTTTACTGGTGCTTCACACATCACTGGCCACACGGAAAATCTCTGATTCTTCTGAATGCTTGGGCACAATCTGTCTGTTCCTTCATTCATAGCTTATT
>JAOTNS010001196.1:0-46386 GCA_028476615.1 Culter alburnus | reverse complement strand
CAGTCCTACTTGTATGTCAATATAGCCCTTTTTACAATGCAGATTGTGTCAAAGCAGCTTTACAGTGATAACTGGCAAATAATTCAGCTCTAGAAGAAAAAGGTGTCTTGTCCAGCTTAAGTAAATTCAGTATTGATTAATTCCTTTGTAAAAATCAATAGTTATTACTATAGTTAATTTATCTATACATCGTCTCTGGAGAAAACAGTGATGTCATCATCCAGCTCAGTTCAGTTACCATACAATAGTTTCAATGCAGGCAGATCAAAACATTGTTGAATATCAAGTGTCCCCAACTAAGCAGGCCAGAGGCAACAGCAGCAAGGAACCCAAACTCCAACAGGTGACAAAATGGAGAAAAAAACCTTGGGATAAACCAGACTTGGTTGGAGGGCCAGTTCTTCTCTGGCCAACATCGAACAATGCATGATTTTTGGTTCAGGCAGCGTTACAGGTCATAAGTCGGATTGTGATCGCAACAGTCAAAATATTTATTCCAGTTGAAGTACGGATTAGAGGGCTGCATTGGGTTTGGGCTCCCCCGGGACCCAACGCAAATCTCCCGGGAGCGGGCGGTTTTACCTTTGCTGCGGGCGGGAGTGGGCGGTCAGAAAACTTTGCGGGAGACCCACGGGGAACGGTGGGATTTGCCGTATAATAGAAATGGAGTCAACAAATGAAGTTGAGAAGAAAATTAAAGCGGCTCTTTACTTGACAAAAGCAAAGCAAGACAAGTCAGACACTTGGAAACAATTCTTAAAATTCACGCGTTTTATTTTGAGCATTCTCGCATGATCTGTGCACCATCAGAGAGGGCATTCAGTGTGTGTGTGGGCGGATCATGGAAGAAAGACGCACAAGTCTGCGACCGCAGTCAGTCAGCAATATACTTCTCCTTCATAGTAATATAGAGTAAGCAATGCAAGGCCCAGTGATCATTCGTTTGTTTAAGTAGGCTACGTTGTTTTTATTTATTTATTAGTATTATTTATTTTCTTTGCAATAGCTTGTTAAGCAAGGCATTCTATTTATTTTATTTATTTCGTTTTGTATGTGTTTATTTAATAAGTTAAAGTTATTTCGTATTGTGCTTTGGCTTATTTACATAAACTGTTATTTAAACTGCTTGTTTAGTTAATCGTTCGGTGAGTGTGTATGCAGTAGCCTGCATTTAAAAACTGAGGTGCCGCTAGTTGTGGTTTTGTTTTTTTTTGTTTTTTTATCCACAATTTTTATTATACAGACAAAATGAAAAACAAGCAATCATAAAAGAGAAAACATTGTCTGCACTTTTTTTTTTTACACATTTCTTTCCCACATATAACTAAATGAGGAAAGAGACAAGGAAAATAATAAGAATAAATAAATAAAAGTAGCCACCCCCCACCCTAAACCCCCCCCAGGAGGATTAGAAAATATCAACAGTCTTTGTATACAATTATACTAATTGTGCGTCAATGTTTTAAGATTTGGGATCGCTGGAATACTGGCTATCCACCTCTAAAATTGAATGGATAAGCTCTTGTTGATGAGATTTCCTAATCTTAGCTAAGTGAGCACTAAAAGAAATTATTCTGCCATGAATAAAAGCTTTAAATGTTTCCCATAAAAGAGAAGCAGAGACTGATTCAGTTTTGTTAGTCTCAATGAAAAAGTCAATATTTTTGGATAAAAATTCACAGAAATCAGTTCTGGCAAGAAGTCCTACATCAAATTTCCACTGAGGTCGGCTCTTAAAAGCAGGCAAAAAGGAAATATCTAACATATGTGGGGCATGATCGGAAATAACAATGGCCGAGTAATCTGAAGAAATAACTGAAGAAAGTAGGGCTTTGTCAAGAAAGAAGTAATCGATCCGAGAGAGTGAACATGGTGCACGCTAGAGAAAAATGAAAATACTTTATCAGAAGGATAAAAAAACACCAGGGGTCTACACAGCCTATTTGGTTTGTCAGTGAGATTAAAGACCTGGACATAGTGGAAGATGATGTAGATTTAGTCACAGATTTATCAAGATTATTATCGATAACACAGTTGAGGTCCCCTCCAAAAATAAGGTGATGGGTATCAAGATTTGGGATTTTCGAGAAAAGCATGGACATAAAAGTAGGGTTGTCCCAATTAGGGGCATATACATTTACTAAAACTACAGGGGTATGGAAAAGAACACCACTGACAATTACAAAGCATCCTTCAGGATCTGAGATGACTTGCTCTGCTAGGAACATGACTCTTTTATGTATCAAAATTGCAGTACCTCTGGATTTGCTATTAAAACTTGAGTGATACACTTGACCAATCCATTGTTTATGCAATCTGATGTGATCACCCGTATGCAAAATGCGTCTCCTGGAGAAATATAATATCAGAAGACAGTGTTTTTAGATGGGAAAACACTCTGGAACGTTTAATTTGGCCACCTAACCCACGTACATTCCATGTAATGATTCTAATATTGTGCCCAACCCCTCCCCCCTTTGAGTTAACAGGGGGCTTATTCATAAAACTGCAAAGAAGAACATAATGAGCTAAATTGTGGGGAAAAGAAAAGAAACAATGTTATTTTAACATCAAGCCGGTTAACATGTGTGAAAAACAAAATTAAAAACCAAATAAGACAAAAGAATCCTCCATCAAACACAACCCCAGAACATACCCAGAACATAGAGAACAAAAACACAAATATTTTCAAAAACAACAAAAGCATGATGACAAAGGTGTTGGAAAATGATATATACAGTCAATAATAAAGATTTACTGGTTATCACTTTCGACCAATAGGTGGAGCTGTGACCAAATGAATGTGGTATGGTCAGAATGAGGTGACAATGACACTCGCTAAGGATATGACTCCCATAAAAATAAATCAACCAGATCAAAATTTATAAGCATATGAAAAAAAAAACACTAGGTGGCGCTGGAACTACTCAGACTCCTTCAGGGCCTTGTGCTGATGACCCATACAGAGTTTCGTAACAATACGCTGATGCGTTCATAAATACAGGATTTTAAAACAAAATTCTAAATTGCAGATGGCCAAAATGGCCGACATGAGAAAATTGGATATCATTCGACTCGGCATGATGCTCCGAATTGAAAAAGACCAACTTTATGATTTTTGGACAAACCTATCTGAAGCTATAAGCAAAAATGATGGCTATTTTGCTTTTTTTATCTCCAGACCAGTAGGTGGCATTATGACGAAACTCAGCATGTAGGCTCTGGTCTTGCTTGGAATGATATTTATGAAGTTTGGTCTAAATATGATAAAGCATTGCAGAGATACAGCCATGAGTCCAAATTGGGTGCTCTGCGTTAAATTATTTTGCGTGTTTTTTGAGAATGGTTGAGTTTATCAAAAAGCTTTTGATAACTTTTTGCCACAATGGACTGAAGATGATCTGATTTGATTTTCATGACAATCAAATGAAGGGACGAGTTCGAAAAAGCAGGTTTTTCGCAAAATTCAACATGACGGACAAACCGTAAGTGGAAACCTAGCATTTTTGGTACCGTTGGACTCAGAAGGGATTCAGGAGTCTAAGGTCATGACTCTTTTGAAAATAAGTCAACCACAGTCAAAGTGATAAGCATTTGAATATTTGATTTTACCACTAGGTGGCGCTGGTGTGAAACTTCTCAGGCTCCTTCAGGGCATTGTGCTGATGACCCATACCGAGTTTTGTGACGATGTGCTAAAAGCGTTCATAAAATACAGCATTTTAGCCCAAAATTCAAAATGGCCGACGGCCAAAATGTCCGACCTGTGAATATCGGATATTATTCGACTCGGCATTATGCCCTGAATCTAACAAGACCATATTTATGATTCATGGACAAAAGCATCAGAAGTTATAATCAAAAATAGCCATTTTTTGTATTTCTAGACCAGTAGGTGGCGCTGCACCAAAACGCTGCAGGTTGCCTCAAGTCATGCTTGTGATGACATGTACCCAGTTTAGTCTGAATATGATAAAGCAATGTGGAGATATAGCCTCAAGTCTGACTTTGCGAGCTTTTCGTCGAATTCATTTGTGAAGTTTTCAAGAACGGTTGTTATACCAAAAAGCTTTTGATAACTTTTTGTCGGCATGGTCTGAAGATGATCTGGTTCAATTTTGGTGATAATCAGAGTAACGGTCTAGGAGGAGTTCGAAAAAGTAAGTTTTTCGCAAAATTCAATATGGCGGAAAAATCATAAGTCAATACCTAGCAAGTTTGGTATCGTTGGACTCACCAGGGATTCAGGAGTCAAAGGTCATGACTCTTTTGAAAATAAGTTGACCACACCCATAGAGATAAGCATTTGAATATTTGATTTTACCACTAGGTGGCGCTAGTCCGAAACTTCTCAGGCTCATTCAGGGCATCGTGCTGATGACCAATACCGAGTTTTGTGACAATATGCTAATGCGTTCATAAAATACAGCATTTTAGCACAAAATTCAAAATGGCCGACGGCCAAAATGGCTGATATGGTAATATTGGTTATCAATCGACTCGGCATGATTCCCCGAATCTGACGTGACCACATTTATGTTTTTTGGACAAACCATTCAGAAGATATTAGCCAAAATAGCCATTTTTCGTATCTCCAGACCAGTAGGTGGCACTGCGCCAAAACACTGCATGTTGCCTCAAGTCATGCTTGTGATGACATGTTCGAAGTTTGGTCAGAATACGATAAATCGTTTAGGAGATATAGCCTCAAGTGTGATTTTGCGAGCTTTTGGTTGAATTCATTTGTGCCCTATTCGAGAACGGATCGATCTATCAAAAAGATTTTGAGAAGTTTTTGCAGTCATGGTCTGAAGATGATCTGGTTCAATTTTCATGATAATCAGATCAACGGCCTAGGAGGAGTTCGAAAAAGTAGGTTTTTCAGAAAAATCAAAATGGCGGGAAAATTTTCATGACGGAAAATGACGTCATAGGGTGCATTCGAATCTTGAGCCAAGGAATCAGAGGACAAAAGAATTTTGTTTCTAGCCCTTACGGTTCAAAAGTTATTAGCATAAACAGAAGTGCAACTTTGGACAGCTGGTGGCGCTGGAGAGGTTGAGTTAGAGACTCCAAATTGGCTATGTTCGCAGTTCAGACTGTCCTCTATCAGTGTGCCAAATTTCACAACTTTTTACCATACGGTTCTATGGGCTGCCATAGACTCAAGAGCGGAAGAATAATAATAATAAATATAGCTGCAAGCAGCAATTACGGGGCCAAGCACAAAAGCGGCACAACAAGCCAGCCAACATGGCCGTAAGCATCAGACCAACTGCAACAGTGAGCAATTAAAGACCCATTAGGATCATTTTAGTCAAAATAGCTGAAAAATCACATATACAGTCAATAATAATGATTTACTGGTTTTATCACTTTCCACCAATAGGTGGCGCTGTGACCAAATTCATGCGGTATAGTCAGAGTGAGTTGACAATGACAACAGCAAAGTTTGGTGTCAATATGTCAAAGCAATACAGAGATACAGCTTCAAGAGTGTGTTTTGCATCATGCCTCAAATTCTTTGCTCCGGTATACGAAAACGGTTTGACAAATCAACTTGAAATCCATAACATTTTGTCGGCATGGTCTGAAGATGATACGGTTCAATTTTGGTGAAAATCGGAGGAACGGTCTAGGAGGAGTTTGAAAAAGTAGGTTTTTAAAGAAAAACAATATGGCGGACAGGAAGTTCAGCCGACTATGGTAAATTTGATATCTATGTTCTCAGCATGACCCAGTGAATCTACTGAGACCAGTTCCATTACAATCGGTTAATAAAGTAAAAAGTTATTAGCATTTTTTTAAACTTTGTTATAACTTTTGACCACGAGGGGGTGCTGTGCCAAAACGTTTTGAGTATTGTCAGGGCATGGTGCCAAAGACCCATACCGAGTTTCGTAATGATACGCTGATGCATTCACAAAATACGGCATTTTTAGCACAAAATTCAAAATGGCCGACGGCCAAAATGTCCGATATGGAAAAATTGAATATCATTCAACTCAACATGATGCCCCGAATCTAACGAGACCAAATTTACTAAGAAGTTATAAGCAAAAATAGCCATTTTTCATATCTCCGCACCAGTAGGTGGCGCTGCGCCGAAACACTGCATGATGCCTCAGGTCATGCTTGTGATGACATGTACGAAGTTTGGTCTGAATACGATAAAGCAGTGCAGAGATACAGCTTCAAGAGTGGGTTTTGCATCATGCCTCAAATTCATTGCTCCGGTATACAAAAACGATTTGACGTGTCAACTTGAAATCCATAACTTTTAGTCGGCATGGTCTGAAGATGATACATTTCAATTTTGGTGAAAATCGGACCAACGGTCTGGGAGGAGTTCGAAAAAGTAGGTTTTTAAAGAAAAACAATGTGGCGGACAGGAAGTTCAACTGACTATGGCAAATTTGAAATCTGTGTGCTCGGCATGACCCAAGGAATCTACTGAGACCAGTTTCATTACAATGAGTTAAAATTGTCAAAAGTTATTAGCATTTTTGTAAATATTGTTAGAACTTTTGACCACAAGGTGGTGCTGGTGCGAAACTTCTCAGGCTCCTTCAGGGCATTGTGCTGATGACCCATACCGAGTTTCGTAAAGATACGCTAAAGTGTTCGTAAAATACAGCATTTTAGCACAAAATTCAAAATGGCCGACGGACAAAATGGACGATATGGGAAAATTGGATATCATTCGATTCGACATGATGCCCCAGATCTAACGAGACAAAAATTATGATTTTTGGTCAAACCCATCAGAAGTTATAACCAAAAATATCCATTTTTCATATCTCCTCTCCAGTAGGAGGCGCTGCGCTGAAACACTGCATGATACCTCAGGTCATGCTTGTGATGACATGTACCAAGTTTAGTCTGAATACGATAAAGCAGTGGAGAGATACAGCTTCAAGAGTGTGTTTTGCATCTTGCCTCAAATTCATTGCTCCGGTATACGAAAACAGTTTGACGTATCAACTTGAAATCCATAACTTTTTGTCGGAATCGTCTGATGATGATATGGTTCGAATTTGGTGAAAATCGGAGCAACGGTCTAGGAGGAGTTCGAAAAAGTAGGTTTTTAAAGAAAAACACTATGGCGGACAGGAAGTTCAGCCGACTATGGCAAATTTGATATCTGTGTTCTCTGCATGACCCGCGGAATCAACTGAGATCAGTTTCATTACAATGAGTTAAAATAGTCAAAAGTTATTAGCATTTTTGTAAATTTTATTATAACTTTTGACCACAAGGTGGCGCTTGTCCGAAACTTCTCACACTCCTTCAGGGCATTGTGCTGATGAACCATACCGAGTTTCGTAATGATACGCTAATGCGTTCGTAAAATACAGCATTTTAGCACAAAATTCAAAATGGCCGACGGGCAAAATGTCCGATATGGGAAAATTGGTAATCATTCGAATCGGCATGATGCCCCGAATCCAACGAGACGAAATTTATGATATTTGGACATTCCCATCAGAAGTTATAAGCAAAAATATCCATTTTTCATATTTCCGCACCAGTAGGTGGTGCTGCGCCGAAACACTGCATGATGCCTCAGGTCATGCTTGTGATGACATGTACGAAGTTTGGTCTAAATATGATAAAGCCTTGCGGAGATACCGCCTTATGTCTATTTTCGCAAGCACTACATACAATTCGTTCGAGTGTTTTACGAAAACAGTTTAAGGAATCGACTTGAATTCCATAACTTTTTGTCGGCATGGTCTGAAGATAATCTGGTTCAATTTTCATGAAAATCGGAGTAACGGCCTAGGAGGAGTTCGAAAAAGTACGTTTTTCAGAAAATTCAAAATGGCGGAAAAATTTTCATGACGGAAAATGACGTCATAGGGTGCCATCGATTCGACTTGACCTAAGGAATCAGAGGAAAAAGGAATTTTGTTTCTAGCCCTTATGGTTCAAAAGTTATTAACATAAACATAAGTGCAACTTTGGACAGCTGGTGGCGCTAGAGGGATTGAGTTAGAGACTCCAAATTTGCTATGGACAAAGGTCAGACTGTCCTCTAACTGTGTGCCAAATTTCACAACTTTCCCGCAAGCGGTTCTATGGGCTGCCATAGACTTCAAGAGCGGAAGAAGAAACGGAAGAAGAATAATAATAAGCGTACGGAACGCCAACAATAACAATAGGTGCCTAAGCACCTTCAGTGCTTGGCCCCTAATAATAAGATTAAAGCTGCAAGCAGCATTTACCGGGGTTCAAGCATTTAAGACCTTTAGGCAGATATGCATAAAAAGATATTTTAAAGTTTGAAAGATATTTAAGTTTTATTTAGCAAGCATGTCACCACTTAAATCACAGATGAACAGCTATGATATATGCTAAACCAAACACAGAAAGAAAAGGCTTAAACAATAATACGCATGCTTACTCATACACACACACACACAACTTATTGGTTCACTTTCATTCTGTGTCAAAACAGTATGTGTTTTGTGTTTCAAGTATATTTCCATGTTCACTACATTAATTAAACATGCTTACAAACACATTTTGTTGCAAATATGGATATTTGAAATCAATAATGAGGTAAGAAAATGCTTATTCCAGGTTTTCCCTTTAAAAATCATCATTTTCAGGTCTCAATGTAATTGTAATGTTGTATTATTGCAAAAAAACATGTCAGATGTGTATTGTTCCTCTATACTCCGTATTCAAGGACACAACTCACTGGATGAAATCAGACAACCTTTTATTCTACCTCTCAGTTACTGCTTAACAACCTTAATCTCTAGCCCCACCAAGTGGCCATAACCTGCCACTACATCTCCCCCTTTTAGATGAAAGTATACTTGTTTTGACAGAACTTTAAAATAATGGGATACATTCAACAGTATGGCTACTCCATTATTTCACTCACTTATTTTTATAACTTTACGAATTTCTTCAAATCCTTTCTTCAACTTAAAAGTGTAACCAGAGAAACTAACAGAAGACATATTACTTCACAGTAGCCCTTTTGTAGACTTAATCTTAAAGTAACTGCAAACTTCAATAAATCAAGCATGTCTTTTCTAATAAACATTTAACTTTTCAAACAGAAAATTATGACTCTTTTTTTTTTCTGTGGTGTGTATGTATGTGTTTCGTGTTCAAAGGTCTAGTCTCTCAGGAGCCTTAGACAGTCTCCCTGACCTAGTCATTGTCGTTTCACCTGGTACAGGAGGCACCGGGACTTTTCTGAGGTGTGAACGGTTGCGTCGCAGCCGTCTTCCATCCGGGGTCTCCACCTCGTAGGGAACGTGGTGTAGGTGCAGTACTAACAACTGTCCCTTTTGTGCTTGTAGGTTTGATCCATACATGCTGTCCTGGCTGAAGAGGTGGTAGGGTTTGAGTACGGTGTCTCCTGTTGAACGTTTGTTGCTGTTGCAGTTTCAACACTGAATCCTTTTCTCTGAATCTGTCAAGATCAGGCCACTGTGGTTGTAACTGTTCTGGTGACACTGGAACTGGTGTTCTGATTCTCCTCCCCATCAGTAGTTGTGCTGGGGAGCTCCCATGCGCCAATGGAGTGGCCCTGTAGGCCAGCAGAGCTTTGTGGAAATCTCCCTCTTTCGCTAGAAGGGACTTCACAGTTCTGACGGCCCGTTCCGCCTCCCCATTGCTGCGGGGGTAACAGGGACTGCTTGTCACATGGGTAAAGTCATAGTCCCGTGCAAATTGAGCAAATTCATGACAGGAGAATTGAGGACCATTGTCCGTGACCAACACTTCTGGACATCCGTATCTGGCAAACACAGCTTTAAATCTGGCAATTGTCTGTTTTGCTGATGTGCTACCCTGCAGGGAGCAAACTTCAATATAGCGAGAGAAATAGTCTATCATGACTAGATAATTCCCATTCTGCCATTGGAAAAGATCAGCCGCGACTCTCTGCCATGGTCTGCTTGGGAGTTCAGTGGTGAGTAGAGGCTCGACTGGTATTTGAGCTTCACATGCACAAATCTCACATCTCTCGACCATTTGCTTTACTGCAGATGTGATACCTGGCCACCAGACTGATTCTCTGGCCCTAGCTAGACATTTGTTGATACCTTGATGTCCCTGGTGCAGTCTCTGCAGGATGTCAGGTCTCATGCACTCAGGGATTATAAGTCTCTCTCCTTTCATAAGCAGTCCTCTTCCTTCATGCAAGACTGACCTATTGGGCCAGTAGGGTAGCAGCTGCTCATGCACATCTCGTCTGTGTCCCGGCCAGCCATTTGCAATATATCGGCTGAGACGTTTGCAGATGTTATCTGAAGTTTGTGCACTCTTAATCTGTTCCAGTTTTGTCGGTGTGGCTGGTAAACTTTCTACTACACTGTCCAGATAAGCTTTGCATTCTCTTTCCAGGTCTTGCTCCGCCTCTGTAGCTGTGGCTGGAAGAGGGGCTCTGGACAGGGCATCAGCTGTTATCAGATTTTTACCTGGGACATGGATGATGTCGAAATTAAATCTGAGCAGCCTGAGTCTGAATCTGATAATCCTTGGCGGGAGGTCATCCAATGCTCTGGACTTCAGGAGTGTTATGAGTGGCTTATGGTCAGTTCTTATGGTAAAATCCAGTCCACTCAAGTATCCTCGCAAGCGCTCACATGCCCAGGTCACAGCTAAAGCCTCCTTTTCTATTTGGGCATATCTTGACTCGGTTTTAGTCAGACTTCTAGAAATGAAAACAACAGGTCTCCACTCACCGTCTGTCTGTTTTTTGTGTCAAGACACCTCCTAGTCCGTATGAAGAGGCATCAGCTGATACCATGGTTTCGTGATTTGGGCTGTACTGGGCTAACACCGTCTCTGACCCCAATTCTTTTTTTGTCTCCAGAAACGCTTGCTGTTGAGGCACTCCCCATGTCCAGCTGTTCTCCGTCTTTAACAGGTCACGAATGGGCTTTGTCAGATCAGGCAGGCGTGGTGAAAATTTGCCTACAAAGTTCACCATGCCCATGAAACGGCGAACATCTGCCACATCCTTTGGCTCAGGCATGTCAAGGATTGCCTTTACTTTACCCGGGTCTGCTCTGATGCCTTGATAATTTATGACATGACCCAGGAAGCGGATTTCTGTCAGGGCAAACTGGCATTTCTCATTCAGTGTGAGCCCAGCCTCTCTGAATTTCTGTAGCACCCTGTGCAGCCTGTCATCGTGCTCTGCCCGGTCTCTTCCTATAACAAGGACATCATCAGCATGACATAGTACTCCGTCAACACCATCAATCAGCTGAGAAATCCTCTTTTGGAAATGTTCGGGTGCCGATGATATTCCAAAAGGTAGTCTTTTGAAGTAGTAGCGCCCCTCTGGAGTAATGAACGTGGTCAACAGCATTGAGTCTTTGTGGAGTGGTACCTGCCAAAAGCCTGATGTTGCATCGAGCTTTGTAAAGACTCTGGCTCCTTCCAGCTTTGCCAGTGTTTCATCCACTGCCGGTAGGATATGTCTCTCTCTGATGACACTCTCGTTCAGCCGGGTTAAGTCCACACAAATGCGAATTTTCCCTGACGATTTCACTATAGGGACCATGCCTGCGCACCATTCAGTTGGTTCTTCAACACGGGCTATGACTCCCATCTTCTCCATCCGGTCTAGTTCCTCTTTAACTTTGGCCCGGAGAGGAATGGCTACACGTCGCGGTGCAGAGAGGGCATAGGGTGTTGCATTGTCTCTCAGCTTAATTTTATAACTCCCCCTTAAGGTTACCCAGCCCTTTAAATACATCTGGGTAAGTTGAGCGGAAGTAAGTCTCTGCATCGTCAATGCTATTGAGCTGAGGGATCATCTGTAGTCTGCGGATAGCAGGAAGACCCAATAAGGGTGTTGTCAGGTCTTTCACAATGAACACCTCCTCCTCAATCTTTCTGTCCCCTCTCTGAATAACTGCATGCACTTGCCCTTTAACATCCAGAGGTTGGTCAGCGGGACCCAGTAGCGGTCTGCGCGGCGCTGAGTGTCTGCCATATCTATCCAATGTGAATTCTGATTCTGGGATAGCAGTCACAGACGCACCCGTGTCCACTTTAAAACGCAATGGGCTGCCGTTTATGGTGAGTATTTCAGTCCATGTGGATGACTGTGGATAGTCAACAGCCCCAAGATAAGCCGCCCCATCCTCTTCAATTGAATCCAGCTTTTGAACTGATCTGCACACGGCTGCAAAGTGTCCCTTCTTTTGACATTTTCTACACTCAACATCTTTTGCTGGGCATTCAGTCCATGAATGTTTTGGGGATTTACCACATTTCCCGCACTGTTTTGACTTGGTTGAGGTAGACTGAGGCTGATAATGGCTTCTGCGTTGAAAAGATTTTTTCTTTGAGCTTGTCTCTTACTGTTGTGAGACAGTGCATCAATTTGTCCTGGCGAATCAGCTGACCGCAGAACAGCTTGCTGCTTTTTTACTTCCTCGTGTTGCCTCACTTGAACTATAGCTGTAGCTAAATCCAAATTTGGGTTGAGCTGCAGTTTCTCAGACAATTTAGCATCACGTATGCCGACCACAATCCTGTCTCGGATCATTTCCTCACGCAAGGCGCCATATTTGCAATGTTCAGCTAGCTTGTGCACTGTGGTGATAAAGTTTTCTGCAGATTCGCCGACTTCTTGACATCTTTTATTAAACTTGGCTCGTTCATAAATTACATTATGCACGCCTACAAAATGTCCATCAAAGGCCTTTTTTACCTCCTCAAAGTCTTTTTCTTTCTCTTCTGTCAACTGCAGTGAGCTCAGAATATCGTCAGCCTTCTCACCCATCGTATAAATAAGAGAATTCACCTGGTATGCGCCGTCTTTTTCTTTCAATCCAGACGCAATTCTGAAGCGTTCAAACCTTTAATCCATGTGGGCCACGAGCTTGGCTCGAAATCGAATGGTCCCGGCGGTGTGATAGTAAATATGTGGTCCATACTGTGTGCTTTTAGCTTGCTGCTAGCCTGTTGTTAGCTCTCACTGACTTGCTCTCTCTTGCTCCACAGGTCCCCCGTTATCACTCTACACACCATTAAACTGCTCCAACTTCTTATTTGTGCCACTAGACTCTGTCTGTCGTGGGTTAACCGGTTCTGACACCATGTATTGTTCCTCTATACTCCGTATTCAAGGACACAACTCACTGGATGAAATCAGACAACCTTTTATTCTACCTCTCAGTTACTGCTTAACAACCTTAATCTCTAGCCCCACCAAGTGGCCATAACCTGCCACTACAAGATGAACAAATGAAGAGTAAACCTTGACAAAATGTGATTTGTAATGATATTATAAGGATTTATATAGTTTAAAAGAGATATAACATGACAAAACCTTGGAAAAACCTTGAAATCTTGAACTATATTAGTGGCCTTCTACTGCCATCTGGTGGCAAATGACAATTTCAGGACATACAAAACATATGAACATTGTCATTCAACACATTTTTAACTGTTAAAGTTAGCTATTGTCCCGATCTCCATGAAATTGCTTGTTTAGAGTCATGTCACACGTCCTTGCTTATTTTCAGAAAGATCTGAGCATTCCTTGGAGAGATATATGGCTTTCAGGGACACTTGGTGAAGGCCACATTTTGAAATGACCCTTTTATATCCACTAATGCAAAAGTTCAACTTTTTTTGATTGAGTCCAGAGAATTGTACTGCATTGGTTTTATTCAGATTGAGCAAAAAACCTGATTAGTATGCAAAAGTAGGTTTTTAAAATATTCTTGAATGAACGATTTGATTGACATAATAAATGAGGGGTAACAAAATGTTTACTGCAAGTCTCCTTAAAGTTTCACATAATGTGGCACAATTGTCATTAATAATTCAACCGAAATTGAGTGATGCATTTTGACAAAATGTGATTGTAATCATTAATAGTGATTTTATCAAGTCTAAATATGCATTACAGAACAATATGACTACTTTAACCAGCAGGTGGCAGCAAAGGACCAGTCATTAGCCTACTTTCAGTTTAAAAATGGTCTGGTTTTGTACATTTTCCATGACTGCATTAAACATGTTTACACACACATTGTTGTAGATATTTGAAATACATGATAGGTAAGAAAATCTTAGTGCAAGTCTTGTCTTTCTGACAACAGAATAATGAATGAATGATAAATGGGAATTTGGTTTTTCGCTTATATCTCGGGAACAGGACATCGAAAAATTCTGAAACTCAGAGGGTAGATAGTGCTCAACAGGCCCTGTGGAACGAGACCATCGCGGGGACAGTGAGTGTTGGGGGTCGGGAGTTACGCCTGGTCTAATGCGTATCTTTTTGTGCTTATATCTCAAGAACGCTCAGGCCAAATTGCACCAAACTCGAATAGAATCTAGTCAGGGAAAGGACCTTTCCAATGATTCCTTCCCCAAGGTCCTAGGAGGTAGGGCTCGGGAGTTACGGCCGTTTAAAGTCGGGGGTCCCGCGAACTAGCGATCCGCGGGGGGGCGTTCCCGAGGCTCGCGACGGATGTGGCCGCTCAAGGGCCGGGAGGGGACCTTGCCATCCGAGTTTGAGCTCGCGGGGACTTTTCGGTTCCTGAGTTAGAAGCAAAAATGTACCGGGATTGTGACGTCATTGGCGGCCGCCATTTTTAAAACGCGCCCGCTGGTTTTTGGCTAATATCTCGGCGAAAATTCAATGAAAATGCCTGAAATTCATAGTGTGGACAGACGTCATCTAGACCAGTGTTTCTCAACCAGGGGTCCGTGGACCCCTAGTGGTACTTGATGTAATGCCAGGGGGTCCATAAAATATCTGAAAATGAATATTTGTATATTCTGACATTTGACATGTTCCCATAAAAGAAGATAATATATGTATAATATAACTGACGATATGACTGAATATTGGACAAGTCAACTAACGTAGTAAATTATACTTGATTGCATTTGGTCGTCACAAAGACATTAATGATACCAATGAGCCCATATTATTCTGGGGTCCTTGAGGACGGTTAAAAATAGGATGGGGGTCCATTACTCAAAAAAGGTTGAGATTCACTGATCTAGACGGTTCGAATGTGCTGGCTGGATTGGTTGAGATTTCGTTTATAAACATAGGAATATTGTCATTTTTCATCATTGTAACTGTTATAACTTCTATACCTGTTGCTCAATCTTCACAAAATTTGTTATGCGTATTTAGAACCATATTTGGCATATGCTCACTTATTTTCGTGAAGTTCCGAGTTTTCGTTTAGGATTTATAGGCTTTTGAGTACATTTTGCCACACCCATTTTCTAAATGACCCTGTTATAGCAACCCAAATAATAAAGTTAAACTTTTTTCGATAATTATTTATCTAGAGAGTCCAGAGAATTGTCCTGCATTGGTTTTGTTCAGATCAGGTGAAAAACCTAGGACTAGTTCGCAAAAGTAGGTTTTTCACATATTTGCGAATAATTAATGAATGGTTTGATTGACAGCATTAGTTCTTGAGGCAAAGTTGTTCAGCATGAGGAGATCTATCAAATGATATGCATATTTTGTGGTTTTATGAAACACCACGTGATTGCCGAGGCGTAAAACTCATTAGCGCCAACTAGTGGCCGATTTCTTTCAAAATTCTTACAGACCTCTAGGACCATGAGTCGAACATGCTCACAGAGTTTTGTTCCGATCGGCCTCCGCTAACCTTGTCTAATAGGTGCTCAAACTTCATTGGCCAATGGCGGCCATGTTTTTTGAGATACACCAATATGCTCATACACAATCATGCCCCCTTGGACCAAGACACTGCATGCCAAATTTCAAGTCAATCGGACTAACGGTTGCATATTTACAGCTGTTTTCATGTTTTTTCCAAGTTATAGCGCCACCTAGAGGCCAATCGAGGCGATATTTTTATCGTGACCAAAGAATGAGCCCATACACATGTGTACTGAGTTTGGTGCAAATATCTCATTTCATTCTCGAGTTATAGCCATTTTAGTAAAAGTGGCTCCGCCCACATCGTACATTTTGGCGTCCCTTAACGACCGTGAATCAAAATTTCAACTTTTTTTTGATAATTATTGATAATCAGACTCCAGAGAACATTCCTGCACTGGTTTGGTTCCGATTGGGCAAAAAACCTAGGACTAGTTCGCAAAAGTAGGTTTTGGACAAAATTCAAAATGGTGGAAAATTTTTCCAGGCGCAAAAAAAATCGGAGATATACGTTTTGACCGGCTTGAGCCAATGATTCCACTGATATAAGACACTTTATTCTAGGACAAACGGTCAAGGAGTTATTAGCGATTTTCTACTTTTGGTCGCTGTAGCGCCACCTATTGGCCGATTGGGGTCATACTCTGTCATCCTCTCCTCGATTTTTGTACTATCATCTGACAAAGTTTCAAGTCTCTAGGCTTTACGGTTTGGGCTGCATGATGCGTTTTACGGCAGAAGAAAAATAATAAAAATCAGGACAATTACAATAGGGTTTCAGCACTACGTGCTTGAACCCCTAAAAACTAACGGAAACAATAGGTGCCTCCGCACCTTCGGTGCTTGGCCCCTAATAATAAGAAAACTAACGGATACAATAGGTGCCTACGCACCTTCGGTGCTTGGCCCCTAATTAAAGCTGCAAGCAGCATTTACGGGGCCAAGCACTAAAGCGGCAAAACAAGCCAGCCAATACGGCCGTGAGCATCAGACCAACTGCAACAGTGAGCAATTAAAGACCAGTGATGGGAAATAACGACGTTATAAATAACGCGCGTTACTAACGCTGTTACTTTTTTCAGTAACGAGTAATCAAACGAATGACTTTTTCTCCCCGTTACAACGCCGTTAGCGTTACTGACAAAAAAAATGCCGCGTTACTATAATTGAGCTCACTGATGCGGTTTTGATCCGAGTAAGCTCTCTCTCAGCCATAGGACCTGCAAAGTTTTTTTCTCTGGTGTGTGCTGCGGTTAGTCATACACAAATATAATTTTAAACTGATAATAATGTATGATGCGCTGTGTGTGTGTCTGTCAGAGCATGCGCGCGAAGCGCGAGCTCAAACCAGAATACCTTTTTGATGCTTGATCGAAAATATGTGAAATGAGTTTTTTTCTAGTCGACTAGTAGTTGTTCATTTAAGCTATTAGTTGACTAATCACATTTATATTATTTTAATTTCTTAAATACTGGAGAGAATAAACCATAATAAGGAGCGTTTACATAATATAGGCTATATAGCACTCAAGGGCACGCATAATTGCCATAAAGAACCAGCAAAAGTAATGATTATGAGTGTGACAAAAACAGCAAGGAGACATTTTAATTGTTTATTAATAAAGTAATGTTTTCTGAATCAGTGTCGGCTGCAAAGATGAAGTTGACATTGCTGATTCTCATTGCTGATCATCTGCTCATATGGACGCGCCTAGAGAGATAACGCACATTTCATTCGGATTAGGCTATATAATCAGAGTAGCCTCTTTCTTTTCGTGTTTAATTACTTCATTTTCGTTAAAGTAGATATTTCAAGCATTCTATAGATATATTTCTCATGTCTGCGAGGCAAGCAGCCTCTGAGTTTCGGTTCATTTAGCCTATAAGACGCGCTCCAGTTCACGCGCCAGTGACTGCGCCCGCGCCTCCATGTCATGATTTTATTGTCTGCTATATTTGCTTGTTATATATTAAATCCAAGCAATTGGTTGATGAAACATTGATTAAAATTAAGATACAATTTTTACAAAACGAAATTCACTTTAAAGAGAGGCTTTCTATAAAACAAAACTTAATGAAGTGTTTAAAATCATGTCTGACCCACTCCATGTCTCCCGATATATTTGCGCATCTTATGATGCATCTTACTCACACTGTTCACTTTTCATAATCGAATAAATGGATTTAAAACATAACATAGGACTATTTAAAACATAAATATGAAACTACGTTTCTTTAATGGCTACCAACACAGTACAGAGAAATTTCATGTCGTGAGCAAGAGCGGATCATGAGTCAGAAGTCGCATCAAGAATAATTTATTCTTAGACTTATATGTAATATTGGGGGCATTCAATTTATTTGGCATATTTTTATTTTTATTTTTTTATTTTTTTTAAGTAACGCAATAGTTACTTTCCCTGGTAATTAGTTACTTTTATAATGATGTAACTCAGTTACTAACTCCGTTACTATTTGTGAGAAGTAACTAGTAACTATAACTAATTACTTTTTTAAAGTAACGTGACCAACACTGTTAAAGACCCATTGAGATCATTTTAGGCAAAAGAGCTGAAAAATCACAAATACAGTCAATAATAAAGATTTACTGGTTCATCACTTTCCACCAATAGGTGGCGCAGTGACCAAATTCATGCAGTACGAACGCATCAGAGTGAGGCGACTCTAATAAGACAAGTCTCATTACAGATATATGCAAAAAATAGCCATTATTCATATCTCTGAACCAGTAGGTGGCGCTTCTCAGAAACTCTGCATGATACCTCAGGTCATGCTTGTGATGACATGTACCAAGTTTGGTAAGAATACGATAAAGCGTTGTGGAGATATAACCTCAAGTCTGATTTCAAGCTTTTCGTCGAATTCATTTGTGCCGATTTCGAGAACGGATGGACCTATCGAAAAGATTTTAATAACATTTTGCAAGCATGGTCTGAAGATGATCTGTATCAATTTTTGTGAAAATCGGAGTAACGCCCTTGGAGGAGTTCGAAAAAGCAGGTTTTTTGCAAAATTCAACATGGCGGACACACCATAAGTCAAAACCTAGCATGTTTGGTATCGTTGGACTCAGTAGGAATTCAGGAGTCTAAAGACATGATTCTTTTGAAAAAAAGTTGACCACACCCATAGTGATAAGTATTTGAATATTTTGATTTTACCACTAGGTGGCGCTGGTCCGAAACGTCTCAGGCTCATTTGGGGCATTGTGCTGATGAGACATACCGAGTTTCGTAATGACACGCTAATGCGTTCGTGAAATACAGCAATTTAGCACAAAATTCAAAATGGCCGACAGCCAAAATGGCTGATATGGTAAAATTGGACATCATTCGACTCGGCATGATGCCCTGAATCCAACGAGACCAAATTTATGATTTTTGGACAAACTCATCAGAAGTTATAAGCAAAAATAGGCATTTTTCATATCTCCGCACCAGTAGGTGGCGCTGCGCCGAAACACTGCATGTTGCCTCAGGTCATGCTTGTGATTACATGTACCAAGTTTGGTCTGAATATGATAAAGTGTTGCAGAGATACAGCCTTACTTCTATTTTCGCAAGCACTACGTACAATTAATTGTACGTAGAAAACGGAAGAAGAAGAAGAAGAAAAAAAAAAAAGAACGCCAACGGATACAATAGGTGCCTACGCACCTTCGGTGCTTGGCCCCTAAATATAGCTGCAAGCAGCAATTACGGGGCCAAGCACAAAAACGGCACAAGAAGCCAGCCAACATGGCTGTGAGCATCAGACCAACAGCAGCAGTGAGCAATTAAAGACCTATTAAGATCATTTTATGCAAAATAGCTGAAAAATGATCAAAAATGAGGATTTACTGGTTCATCACTTTTGACCAATAGGTGGCGCTGTGACCAAATTAATGTGGTATGGTCAGAGTGAGGTGACAATGACACTTGCAAAGTTTGGTGTCAATATGTCAAAGCATTGCAGAGATACAGCTTCAAGACTGGGTTTTGCATCATGCCTCAAATTCGTTGCTCCGGTATATGAAAACGGTTTGACATATCGACTTGAAATCCATAACTTTTTGTCGGCATTGACTCAAGATGATACGGTTCGATTTTGGTGAAAATCAGAGCATCGGTCTAGGAGGAGTTCGAAAAAGTATGTTTTTAAAGAAAAACAATATGGCGGACAGGAAGTTCATCCAACTATGGCAAATTTGATATCTATGTTCTCAGCATGACCGAAGGAATCTACGGAGACCAGTTTCATTACAATTGGTTAATACAATCAAAAGTTATTAGCATTTTTGTAAATGTTGTTATAACTTTTGACCGCCATTTTGAATTTTCTGAAAAACTTACTTTTTCGAACTCCTCCTAGGCCGTTACTCCGATTTTCACGAAAATTTAACCAGATCATCTTCAGACAATGCCAACAAAAAGTTATGGATTTCAAGTTGATTCCTCAAACCGTTTTCGTAAAACAAGCGAACGAATTGAACATAGTGATTGCGAAAATAGACATAAGGCTGTATCTCCGCAACGCTTTATCATATTCAGACCAAACTTGGTACATGTTATCACAAGCACGACTTGAGGCAAAATTCAAAACCTCTCAGGCTCCTTCAAGGCATTGTCCTGATGACTCATACCAAGTTTCGTATCGATATGCTAATGCGTTCGTAAAGTACAGTGTTTAAGCAAAAAATTCAAATTGGATGATGGCCAAAATGGCCGATATGGGAAAATTGGATATCATTCAACTCAGCATGATGCCCCGAATCTATCGAGACCAAATTTATGATTTTTGGACAAACACATCAGAAGTTATAATCGAAAATATCCATTTTTCATATTTCCGCACCAGTAGGTGGCGCTGCTCCGAAACACTGCATGATGCCTCAGGTCCTGCATGTGATGACATATACCAAGTTTGGTCTGAATAAGATAAAGCGTTGCAGAGATACAGCCTTACTTCTATTTTCACAAGCACTATGTACAATTCATTCACATGTTTTTCGAAAACAGTTTGAGGAATTGACTTGAATTCCATAACTTTTTGTCGGCATCGTCTGAAGATGATACGGTTCAATTTTGGTGAAAATCGGAGCAACGGTCTAGGAGGAGTTCGAAAAAGTAGGTTTTTAAAGAAAAACAATATGGCGGACAGGAAGTTCAGCTGACTATGGCAAATTTAATATCTATGTTCTCGGCATGACCCAAGGAATCTAAAGAGACCAGTTTCATTACAATCGGTTAATAATGTCAAAAGTTATTAGCATTTTTGTAAATTTTGTTACAACTTTTGACCACAAGGTGGCGCTGGTCCGAAACGTTTTGAGTATTGTCAGGGCATGGTGCCAAAGACCCATACCGAGTTTCGTAACGATACGTTAATGCGTTCGTAAAATACAGCATTTTAGCACAAAATTCAAAATGGCCGACGGCCAAAATGGCCGAAGTGGAAAAATTGGACATCATTCGACTCGGCATGATTCCCCGAATCCAACGAGATCAAATGTATGATTTTTGGACAAACCCATAAGAAGTTATAAGCAAAAATAGCCATTTTTCATATCTCCGAACCAGAAGGTGGCGCTGTGACGAAACGCTGCATGGTGCCTCAGGTCATGCTTGTGATGACATTTACCAAGTTTGGTCTGAATATGATAAAGTGTTGCAGAGATACAGCCTTACTTCTATTTTCGGAAGCGCTACGTACAATTCGTTCGCGTGTTTTTCGAAAACGGTTTGAGGAATCGACTTGAATTCCATAACTTTTTTTCGTCATGGTCTGAAGATGACCTGATTCAATTTTCGTGAAAATCGGAGTAACGGCCTAGGAGGAGTTCGAAAAAGTAGTTTTTTCAGAAAATTCAAAATGGCGGAAAAATTTTCATGACGGAAAATGACGTCATAGGGTGCAATCGATTCGTCTTGTTTCTAGCCCTTATGGTTCAAAAGTTATAAACATAAACATAAGTGCAACTTTGGACAGCTGGTGGCGCTAGAGGGATTGAGTTAGAGACTCCAAATTTGCTTACATATAATTATACATATTTATATATATTTTTTGTTTTGTTTTGAGAATTGTTGTTCATTGATGTTTTTCAAAATAAAATGTCCGACACTTGCTATGAAGTTCATGTTTTAATGTCAAAATGCTAAATAATAATTGACTAATAATTGATTGTTATTAATAGGACATACAAGCATTAGTAGATACTGTTAGGTTCATTAGATTTTTGTGCTTTAAAATGTGAAGAATTTACATAACAGATGTATAGTTATCCAATTAATATAAATAAATGGGTTATTAACCTGAAATTAAATAGAAAATTGCATGGCATAGTTTTCTAAAGGTCAAATGCAGTTATACTATTTGTCCAAAATGTGTCTGAAGGAAAATTTATTATGTAGTCACATTCAAGTTGGTTTTTATTATTATTTAATATAATTATTTAAAAGTTAAACAAATAATGTTAAAAAATATGGATTTACACATTTTATTTACATCAAATTAGCAATTTTAGAATATATCCGTTAATCTGAGATTGATTGTTTAGGTCTCGTTTGGTCACATGGTATCGCGTGAGTTTGTTCATACAAGTGAACGTTATCAGGTGAGATCGCGAGAGTTTGCTCATACGAGTAAATGCCATCAGTGAGGAAAATCACCTTATATCCTGTGATCAACTTTTGTGAATTTTCAGGTATAGAATGTTATTATAATAACGAGTATGATTTTTAAAAATATGTATGTAATAGTATGTGTGACTGTGTTTGTTTTGTAAATATTTAAGAAATGATAACAGTCTGTTTTGATGTATTGCAAGGTAGAAAGGAAATGCACAATGAAATGAATGAGTTGAAGTATGCTGCTTTATCGTAATATTCTATATAATTAATTGAAATAAAAATCTTGTCATTTAGTCTTTTTTGCATAGAGTACTTGTTATGCATAATAGTGAGGTATTGTTTTTATCGAGTGTCAGGTTTTATATAGAGCAAGGGATATGTATAAGTATATATAGGCCTAGTAGTAATTATTATTGTATCGGGGATGTGAAGTAGTTTTGTTGTGTGAAGTTGTGAAAAGTTGGTTTTGAATTATATGCCGGTGATATCAAGAAGGCATCATTAGTTGGATATAATAGGTTTGGGTAATAGTATATGTACGGAAATGCATGTTTATTTGTAAGGCGTGATGGGCATGATGTTGGTGTTTATGTATTTTAACCACTAGGGGACGTGTGACGTGTTTGGAGAGTATCGTGGTACGACAGCATTTTGTAGGTAAGAAATGGTTTTGAGTTGTCGACATTTTCAGATTAATGTATCACGGATTATTTAAAATATGTAATGTAGCATGACATTTTATGATATGTGTGTATGGGCATTGTGTTTCGTAGTAAATGTAGGTTAATGTTTTATAAAAGGTTGGTAAAAGTCATGTAATATATGATGTGTATTGTAAAGCGTCATGAAAGTAAGGTATTTAAAGATATTGCTTAATGTTAAATTGGCGCGATCGATTATGGATGGGTTTCTTTGTTACACGATCGAGTAGGACTAGCATCTGATATTTGCAAAATGTGTTTAAATGAATGGGTTTAAAGTTTGTTGTGTTGGAAGAATGTTTTAGTGCATTTTGGGCGTTTAATTATTTATTTAACAAATGATAAATAATATGCCGTTTAATATGATTGTGTAAGTTAAGACATGAGGTAGTATATTTGTCATTAAATTTGTTGCACGGGGTGCGATGGTAAGTGTTTGGCACGGGCGTGGCGCTGGCGCGATCTTATGTTTGAAATCAAGGGTTATTTTTGACATAAGCTAAACAAGTGAAGTATCCTTTAAAGCAGGTTGGTGTATATTGATGTTGGTACAGTAGAGTTTAGTCGGTTAGCATGTTTGTTTCGTGTGAAGTAGTTTTGCTGATAGTATATTTTGAATAACTGCAGGTTATATTAAGAAAAGGAAAATAGTCAGTTGGGTATATTCGTATGATTGGTATTATATGTAAGGATATTTTGGCATGTGTAGTTTATTTGTAAGGCGTGATGTTTTATGTTTATTTATTTTAACCAGCAGGGGACACGTGACGTGTTCGGAGAGAGCAGTGTCGTGGTTGGCCGCCATTTTGTAAGAGACGTCTTAGGTAAGAAACTTTTGTTTGTGTTGACTAAAGAATTCAAATAATATTTATTACTGTTTATTCATAAAATAGCTAATCTGAAACAATTTCATGATTTTTTTTTTATATGTTTGTATGAGTATGAGTTGGGTACGTGTGGTTTGTAATGTAGTTTAATGATAATGTTATGAAATGGTTGTATGATGTGTAATTTAGCGTTTATTTAAAGAGCCGTCAAAGTAGTTGAAGGTTGAATAGAATGTATTATTTGGCGAATACTGGCATAGTAACTGTAATGTTTGTCACTACTGTTGTATATTGAACTGCATTACCCAAGAGTATCAGGGGAACCGGAAGGGGAAATAAAAAAAAACAATGTCGAGCGGATGTGAGACACGCACTGCACGTTATGCCTGAGTTGTGTTTATTCAGATACATTGATCATGTAAATGGTGATAAACAAACAGTACATGGTGTCAGAGAAATAACGAACTCACACAGACGAGAAGATGGACTCCGCCGGTGTTCCGATGCCCAGGATGGACTGGGATTCCCTCGATATGCCTGACTCGTGGAGGAGATTCCGACAACACGCAGAACTAATGTTCAAAGGCCCACTCCACGAAAAATCGGAGGAGGAACATTGCAGCTATCTCCTGTTATGGGTAGGAGAAAAAGGCAGAGACATTTATAACACCTGGACGCTGACTGACGAGAAC
Source organism: Culter alburnus (assembly GCA_028476615.1). NCBI lineage: Eukaryota > Metazoa > Chordata > Actinopteri > Cypriniformes > Xenocyprididae > Culter > Culter alburnus. The sequence goes on along the minus strand of JAOTNS010001196.1, from coordinate 21,888 downwards.
GCAAAGGTTTTAGGCACGTACTACGAAAGATTTGAAGCATATGTGATGCTGAAAAAGAACCACATCTTCGCACGGTACAAATTCCACGAGAAAGTACAAGCGGAAGGTGAGAGCTTTGACAATTTCGTCACAGAACTAAAATTATTAGTTAAAGACTGCGGATACGCTAATACAGACGAGATGGTAAGAGACAGGATAGTCTTCGCCATAAATTCCGCGAAAGTAAAGGAGAAGTTGTTAAACTACGGACCAGATTTAACCCTTGAGAGAGCCATAGACATTGCACGATCTCACGAAATAGCACAGGGACAGCTGAAATCTATGGCCGGGCAGCACAACACAACTCATACGCAACAGGTTGCGCATGCCGTGTTCAAACGAGGCAATAAACAGAAACATGTAAAAACTACCATCAGAGCCGAACGAGACAGCATAAGATCTACAACATGCGGACGATGCGCGCAGGTGCATAGAGACAAGGAAAAATGCCCAGCCTTGGGTAGACAATGCAAGAAGTGCGGGAAACCAAACCATTTCGCAAAGGCTTGCAAATCGCAACAAACGTGGAAACAGAAAAATGTACATGCCGTGAATAACGACACCGAACAAGCTTACGAATCACCTCAGGAATTCTTCATTGACACGATAACAAAAGAGCACAGCAACGTGACAAACGAACAGGCTTTTGCCGAAATTGAAGTAGGCTCAGAGCTACAGAAGATGACATTTAAATTGGACACTGGGGCACAAGTAAATATAATACCAGAAAATAAAATAAGAGATGTTATCGGTGTCAGCCAACTAAACCCAGCAACACGCAGATTGACACTCAAGCACCACCTATCCTAGGACTAAGAGCATGTCTGGAAATGGACCTAATAAAACTGGTCCTCTCTGTACAAACAGAAACCAGGCAAAGTGATGATCTGCTGAGTGAGTTTGCTGACGTTTTTGAAGGGATCGGAGAATTCCCAGGCGAATGTAAAATACACATAGACCCCAATGCAGTCCCAGTAGTATATCCCCCACGAAAAATTCCATTCACACTACGCAGTCGTTTAAAGGAGGAATTAGATAGAATGGAGCGCCAAGGAATCATCACAAAGGTAACCGAACCAACCGATTGGGTCAACGCTTTAGTTGTAGTGGAAAAACCCCGCACTGGGGCGCTTCGCATATGTCTCGACCCGCGCGACCTAAACAAAGCTATCAGAAGGCCGCATTATCCATTGCCAACCCTGGATGACGTAATCTCCAGACTCTCAGGCGCAAGATACTTTAGTGTACTGGACGCCAGATGAGGATATTGGGCCATTAAACTGACGGAAGAATCATCGAAGCTTACCACATTCAACACGGTGGTCGGACGGTACCGTTTCCTCCGTCTGCCCTTCGGGATAATCTCTGCACAGGATGAGTTCCAAAGGAAAATCGACGAGACGTACGAAGGACTGCCCGGAGTAGCGGCGATTGTAGACGATATCCTAGTGTTTGGTCGCACAAAAGACGAACACGATAAAAACCTGCGTGCAATGTTGGAAAGAACGAGGGCAAAAGGTGTCCGTTTGAATCCTGAAAAAAGCACGATTTGCGTGCCGGAGGTCTGTTACTTTGGACACAGACTCACACATGACGGCCTCAAACCAGACCGAGAGAAAATTAAAGCCATAAAGGAAATGGAACCCCCGAAAAACAAATCCGACCTGGAAACCATACTGGGTATGATAAATTATCTGTCCAGATTCGCCCCAAGACTAGCAGAGATAAACGCACCGCTGCGACAGATGCTGAAGCAGGGCAACGAATTCACATGGGACGAGACGCATAACGTTGTTTTCCAACAAATCAAAGACTTGATCACGAGGGAGCCGGGACCTGTATTAGCATACTACAACCCAAACGAAGAACTGCGGCTGCAGGTCGACGCTTCCAAAAATGGTTTGGGCGCGGTACTTCTCCAACAGGAAAAACCAATCGCATACGCCTCAAAATCGCTCATAGAGACGGAACAGAATTACGCGCAAATCGAAAAAGAACTGTATGCCGTTCTGTTTGGGTGCAAGCGATTTCACCAGTATGTATATGGGAGGGCATTCATTGTGGAATCGGACCACAAACCATTAGAGTCCATATTAAAGAAACCGCTTTCTGCCGCCCCTCCACGCCTACAGCGCATGTGTCTACAGCTGCAGAAGTATGACTTCACGTTGCTCCACAAACCAGGTAAAGAAATACCCGTGGCTGATACATTATCCAGAAAATCTGTGGCCTATCATGACGCATCATTAAATGAGGGCATGGAAGCGCAGGTCCACACCGTAATCAGCAACTTACCTGTATCAGACGAAAAACTCGCAGAGATCCGTGAGGCGACGAAGCAAGACTCCCAGCTCACGGCCTTAAAGCGTATAATTCATACAGGATGGCCGGAGACACGAAGGAGCTGTCCACCGCTGGTGCTGGAATTTTGGAATCACAGAGACGAGATCTCTTTTGCCGACGGCATTGTACTAAAAGGGGAAAAAATCATTGTACCGCAAAGCCTAAGAAACAACATGCTGCAAAAGATACACACAGGGCATATGGGTGTGGAAAAAAGTAAACAACGAGCGAGAGACGTCCTGTTCTGGCCGGGCATGGGTAAGCAAATAGAAGAAACTGTGCAGAATTGCTCTATTTGCCTAACGCATCGTAATTCGAATCAGCGAGAGCCAATGATCGCGCACCCGATTCCCAAACGTCCATGGCAAGCGGTCGCAACTGACCTTTTCACTTGGCAAAGCGAAAACTACATCATAGCCGTTGACTACTACAGTCGTTTTTTCGAGCTGGAAAAACTACACTCAACTTCCGCGGCTGCGGTGATCCAAAAGCTCAAAGGAATGTTTGCACGCCATGGAGTGCCCGAGAAGATCGTGTCAGATAACGGTCCGCAATACAGTTCTCATGAGTTCAGCGCTTTTGCGAAGCAGTGGGACTTTGTGCACACAACAACAAGCCCGTACTATGCCCAAAGTAACGGCCTCGCAGAAAAAACAGTCCAAACCGCAAAGCGTATACTCACAAAAGCGCGCGTGAAGAAGGAAAAGATCCATACCTGAGCATTCTGGAGCATAGAAATGCACCTGTTGATGGTTTTAAATCGCCAGCACAGCTTCTCATGAGCAGACGGCTTCGCTCAATCCTTCCCATCACTGGCAAACTTTTGCAACCACAAATATGTAAACCTTCGGCAGTACAACGTAAAAGAGAACAATGCCAAATTAAGCAGAAGTCATATTACGACAGATCCGCGAAATCACTCATTACACTGGAGCATGGAGCCCGTATATATGCCCAACAAAATAACGGACAGTGGAAGCCTGCTGTAGTGTCGAGCGCATTGGAGGACGGACGCTCGTACATCATCCGAAACACCGACGGTCAGGAATATCGCCGTAACCGCAAACACCTGATGGACGTTAAGGGACAAAGTGTGGCCGTTTCAGCACAGCTCGTTTCTGATGATAACTCCAGTTCCCAGGAAGATACAGCAAGCAACCACACTATGGACTCAAATGCAATCACACCTACACCCACTGATCATTGCGTGATTACCAGATCAGGTCGCATAGTTAAACAGAGGCAAATACTCGATTTATAAGTGTCTTGAGCTAATAACACTTAAGTGCATGCTTGCAATGGTACTTGAATATTTTCATTTCAAATGTGAAAAAAATTATGTTGTAATGTTGTATTCTGCAAGCATTCTGCTACTGATATTCATTTGAAGAACATTATATGATAGTTACATTAGATGTTCAGCTAGAGTTTGCCAGTTCACCTGATACAGTTATCTCATGTAAATGGGGAATATAAATATTTCCTTTAGTCATGAATATATCCTAACTGAAGTTCATGTGACATGACATTTTGTTATTTTATGTTGAACTGTGTTAAAAAAAAAAAGAAAAAAAAAAAAAAGGGAGATGTAATGTTTGTCACTACTGTTGTATATTGAACTGCATTACCCAAGAGTATTAGGGGAACCGGAAGGGGAAATAAAAAAAAACAATGTTGAGCGGATGTGAGACACGCACTGCACGTTATGCCTGAGTTGTGTTTATTCAGATACATTGATCATGTAAATGGTGATAAACAAACAGTACAGTAACGATATCTGTGATATCTGCAAAATGTTTTTATTTAGTTTATTTGTTACGTGTTTGGGACGTTTATGCAGTATCGAAATTCTGAATAATACGCAATTAATTTGGCAGTCTGATTTGAGATGCTGGGACAGTGTATTTGCTTTTAATCAAAGTGTGATGTGTAGACGGTAAATGTGTGTTTTGCACGGGTGTCGCCGGCGCGAAGTGATCACTTTAGTCATTATTGCAGAGAGAACTTGTTATAAGAGTGACCTTATGATGCATGCAAGTTTTTATATAGAGCCTATGACTAGATGATTGAATAGTTATAACTCATTTGTTTTGTTTCTTGTTGGTATTTAATATTTATTTTTAAATAATTTGTTAGTTTGGATCAGATTAAAAGATGTTTGTTCAAGTTGATTTGTTTTTTCTTGTGTGTTTCAGGCACATGTCTTCAGCCAAATATACATAAGTTTTCTAAAGTATTGTCATTTGCTTTATTGATAAAGTTATACAATTAGAATTACAAGTAGAATATCCATTATAATATATATAATATATCGGACATTATAATTTAAAGCATATATTTTCTAAATATATGCTTGAAATATTTATTTAATGGTAGATAAGTTGCAGACGAGCAAATCATAAAATTCTTTTTCCAAATAACATATAGATATTGTGGATATATATGTGCAATCCACGTATGCAAAGTGAGACGTTGTTGTCACAGACACGTCAGGTTCCAACGTCACCCAACCACAACGCTCACAGTCTCCAGAGTACTGATCACCGCCACCTGCACCTCATCACCTCACTCATCAACAGCACTACAAAGCACACACGCACACAGCACTCTATGTCCGGTCTCGTTCACATATACTCCATGTGATGCTTACCTTAAGGACTCCTCTTCGTATACTCACCTGTCTCCAGCGTCTCACCTTCCCTTCGTGTGCCTCGTCTGCTGTGTGGGTGTGTGTCAGCCAGCTCCAGATAACTCCAGCGATCTCAAAGCTCCAACGTATCTCAACCTGCAAAAGAAAGGACAGTAACTATTCCTCATATCATCTGATTAAATCCATCTATCATCAGTTCACTCACCTGTCTGTTGTTGCACGCTCTACTGTGGTCAATAAAACTACCAATACCTGTTACTACTGTGTCCATCTCCTGTATCCCGTAACAGAAGACCGGACCAACACCGTGACCCAGTATGAGCCAACCGGATCCCCAGGAACTGGTGGATGCGTTGCGACGCACATTACCATCAATCCACCACCGCCCAGCTCCAGTTACTGTCCCCTCACCTGCACCAGCTAGCTCCAACACCGATGTCAACAGTTCTCCTTCACTACCGCCGTACGCCAGTCCCATGGCCAAACCGGCGCCCTTCTCAGGATCGGCGGAGGATTGCAGCGGATTCCTGCTGCAATGCACACTGGTCCTGGAGATGCAGCCGCACCTGTATCCGAGTGATACTTCCAAGATTGCTTTCATCATTTCTCAGCTCAGCGGCAAAGCATTGAAGTGGGCCGATTCCATGTGGTCCCAGCGGGGCGCTGTAACCCAATCCTACTCGGCGTTTATTTCCCACTTCCGGGAAGTGTTCGGGAACCGATCACAGATTCTTCAGCTGGTGAGAAACTCTATAATTTAAAACAAGGAGCAATGTCTATTTACGACTATGCTTTGCACTTCAGAACGCTTGCAGCACTCAGCGGATGGAATGAACAAGCCCTTATAACCACCTATCGTCAAGGACTAGAACCTCGGGTACGGCTGCATCTCGCTGCATGCGAGGACTCCATCGGCCTCGAAAAATTCATCCAGCTCTCCATTCACTGCGCCACTCGCATGCAGGCGTGCATTCAAGAGCACCAGGACCAGGCACTTTCCAACACGCTCCTCTGTCGATCCGAACCCGTCAGCACTCCAGACCAGCCCAAGAGCCCATGGAAATAGAAAATTCACGTCTTTCCTCCGAAGAACGCCGCCGTCGGCTGACCCTGCATCTCTGCCTGTATTGTGGAAACCCCGGGCATGTGATAGCAGCATGCCCCACACGACCAACCGCGACCCCTGTGAGTGCTATTATTCCTGCTACTCTAAAATGAAACCACTCACTACTGTCGTCAATCTTACTGCCGCTACTGTCTCCCTTTCAGTGGTCGCGCTCCTTGACTCAGGGTCAGCCGGCAACTTCGTCTCCGGCGCCATCTGTCGTCAGCTACGTATCAAGACCACACCGTCTCCGACCATCTACAAGATCAACTCAATAACCGGCAAACCCCTGAGTCGTAAGCGCGTCCGTACTGTGGCTGGACCTGTTACACTCCGAGTGGGTCTTTTGCATCAAGAGCAAATCCATCTGCTGGTTCTGGAGGATTCCACCGCTGACGTGGTTCTAGGGCGCCCCTGGTTGGAGCAGCACAACCCAACCATCTCCTGGAAAACGGGCGAAATCCTGAAGTGGGGCGACACATGCTTCTCTCGCTGTTTGACTGCACTTCCGGTTCCACCGTCTCCTTCGCCTGACCTCTCTCTCAACGCCACGTCCATCGAAAGCCCAATGGAACAACGCTCCATCGACATCTCCAAGTGTTACGCCCCCTTCAGCGATGTCTTCTGCCCACAACGGGCTTCCAAGCTGCCTCCACACCGGCCATGGGACTGTGCCATCAACCTGTGCCTGCAACCAGTGCCAAAGGGTAAGATATACCCACTTTCCATCCCGGAGGAGAAGGCCATGGAGGATTACATCAAGGAAGCCCTCGCCCAAGGTTACATCAGGCCGTCTACTTCCCCTGCTGCTTCCAGTTTCTTCTTTGTGGCTAAAAAGGACGGAGGCTTGCGGCCATGCATTGACTATCGCTCACTTAACAAGATTACTGTCAAGTTCAGATATCCCCTTCCTCTCGTCCCAGCGGCCCTGGAACATCTCCGTGGTGCCACTGTGTTTACGAAGCTGGACCTCCGCAGCGCGTACAACCTCATCCGGATACGTGAGGGGGACGAGTGGAAGACCGCCTTCATCACCCCTACTGGCCACTACGAATATCTTGTCATGCCGTATGGTCTGGTCAACGCCCCCTCCGTATTCCAGGATTTCATCCATGAGGTGCTCCGGGAGTTTCTCCATCTCTTCGTTCTGGTGTACATCGACGATATACTCATCTACTCCCGGAGCCAGGCCGAACATCGCCCACGTTGCGGAGGTCCTCACCCGACTTCGTCAGCACAACCTGTTCCTCAAAGCAGAGAAGTGTTTTCCACCAACCTTCTGTCTCGTTTCTGGGTTACAACATCGACCACAGTGGCATCCGATGGACGAGAGGAAGGTGGAATCCATCTCCAGCTGGCCAGAACCCACCACCATCAAGGAACTACAGCGCTTTCTCGGATTCTCCAACTTCTACAGACGTTTCATCAAGGATTACAGTTCCATTGCCCATCCACTCACCAGCCTGCTCCGTAATAAGCCCAAGTCTCTGTCCTGGAACCCAGCAGCCACCAACGCCTTCAACCGTCTAAAAGAAGCCTTCACCACCGCTCCCTTACTCCCATCCAGACCCGAGAAACAGTCATCGTCGAAGGATGCCTCGACCACTGGAGTGGGAGCGGTGTTGTCAGCAGCAGGGACGCCAAGTAGACTCCATCCATGCCTTCTTCTCCCGCAAGCTCAGCCTGGCGGAAGTCAACTACTCTATCGGTGACAGGGAACTCTTGCAGTTAAGCTTGCCTTGGAAGAGTGGAGGCATTGGCTGGGGAGCCAAACATGCGTTCCTGGTGCTGACAGATCATAAAAACCTTGAATATCTTCGGTCTGCTAAGAGATTAAACCCAAGACAAGCTCGTTGGGCCATGTTCTTCTCCCGATTCAATTACACCATCTCCTACCGCCCAGGTACTAAAAACGTCAAAGCAGACGCCCTCTCCCGTCTTCATGCTCCAGACGAAAAGACCGAAGAACCCGAACCCATCATTCCGAGCTCTCTCATCGTGAGTCCTATTACCTGGTCAGAAGAGACCATCCCCTCCTCCAATGCCTCCACGAACCCTCCGCCGGGCTGTCCACCCGGCTTGCTTTACATCCCACGGACACGACGCACTCCCACGATTCACTCAGCTCACACGTCACTTGGCACTGGTCACCCGGGGGTCAATGAGACCCTCTCGTTGCTAAAAGAACGCTTCTGGTGGCCAGGGATGGCTTCGGATGTCAGAAGGTACGTGCAGGGCTGTCGGGAGTGTGCCATCTCCAAGAGTCCTCGTCATCTGCCATCTGGGAAACTCCTTCCGCTGCCTGTTCCAGATCGCCCTTGGTCACACCTAGGAGTGGATTTCATCACTGATCTCCCTGTCTCAGAAGGAAATACCACCATCCTAGTCGTTGTGGATCGTTTCTCAAAGTCCTGCCGTCTAATTCCTCTCCCAGGATTACCCACTGCCATGGAGACCGCCGAAATACTCTTCAACCAGGTCTTCAGATATTTCGGAATACCAGAAGACATTGTCTCTGACCAAGGACCTCAGTTCATATCCAGAGTGTGGAGATCGTTCTACTCCCTCCTAGGTGTGGCCGTCAGCCTGACTTCCGGATACCACCCGCAGTTGAACGGGCAGACGGAAAGGAAGGTACAGGAGATTGGCCGCTTCCTCCGTACCTTCTGTCATGACCACCAGGACTCTTGGAACCAGTTCCTGGGTTGGGCCGAGTACGCCCAAAACTCTCTTCGTCAGTCAACTACTGGACTCACACCGTTCCAATGCGTACTCGGCTACCAACCCCCACTGTTCCCCTGGGATGGGGAACCCTCCAACGTACCAGCAGTGGATTACTGGTTCCGAGAGAGCGAGAGGGTCTGGGACTCAGCACACCATCAACTGCAACGAGCCCTGCGCAGACGCAGGATGACAGCCGACCTCCGATGCTCCAACACTCCCGTCTTCCAACCTGGTCAGTTGGTTTGGCTGTCCACTCGGGATATCAGACTGCGTCTGCCCTGCAGAAAGCTGAGTCCCAGGTTCATTGGCCCATTCCCCATCATCAAGCAGGTCAACCCAGTCACCTATCAACTCCGACTTCCACAAGGGTATCGTATACACCCCACTTTCCACGTGTCACTACTGAAAGCTCACCACCCTTCTGTTCTTCCCACAGGACCTGACGTGGCTCCCGCCGAGCCCCCCCCTTCACTCATCCTGGAGGACGGAACTGCGTATGAGGTTCATGAGATTTTGGACTCCCGGCGTCGTTGTGGTCAGCTGGAGTACTTAGTGGACTGGGAAGGATACGGCCCCGAAGAACGCTCCTGGGTCCCAAGAAACGACATTCTGGATCCCAGCCTACTCCAGACGTTCCACGACAGTCACCCTGAGAAACCGGCACCGCGGGAAGACGACCACCACGGCGTCGGGGTCCTCGGCCCTCTGGAGGGGGCCGTGGAGGGGGGGGTACTGTCACAGACATGTCAGGTTCCAACGTCACCCAACCACAACGCTCACAGTCTCCAGAGTACTGATCACCGCCACCTGCACCTCATCACCTCACTCATCAACAGCACTACAAAGCACACACGCACACAGCACTCTATGTCCGGTCTCGTTCGCATATACTCCATGTGATGCTTACCTTAAGGACTTCTCTTCGTATACTCACCTGTCTCCAGCGTCTCACCTTCCCTTCGTGTGCCTCGTCTGCTGTGTGGGTGTGTGTCAGCCAGCTCCAGATAACTCCAGCGATCTCAAAGCTCCAACGTATCTCAACCTGCATAAGAAAGGACAGTAACTATTCCTCTATCATCTGCTTAAATCCATCTATCATCAGTTCACTCACCTGTCTGTTGTTGCACGCTCTACTGTGGTCAATAAAACTACCAATACCTGTTACTACTGTGTCCGTCTCCTGTATCCCGTAACAGTAGCCACTTAAATCCTTGTTTTTTGGGTTGATAGTTCATAAAATTTTCTGGGGTTTTGCTTCGGGTAATTTAGCTAGTTTGCTGTACATCTTGTCACATAGTTACTTTTAGATATTGTTCTGTTTTTTTGTTATAAGTCAGAAATGACAAGGATGCAGCCTCATGAAATACAAAGTCAAAGTAGAGGATTGGATTAATGAGATTTTAATGGTTTTTACGTAGTTTAATCAGTGCTGAAATGTAGTCGTAAAGGTTGTCATAGTGCATTGGCAAATGTAAAGATTTTGAATTTATTTTTAAAAAGTCGTATGAAGTCTGTCTAAATATTTTAGGTTAATTTAGTAATAAATTAGTGTTTGTGTGTTATGGCTACAGTCATGTAGGTTATGTTTTTTGCTGTAGTTGTGCAGAATGTTGTCTCAGAGTATTTGTTTTCTGATTGAGGCAGTTAATTTAAAAAATGCACATTTTTAGCTTTTGATATTTTGTACGAATACAGGGTGTGATGTCATGTATAGGCCTTCGTATTAATGTGAAGGTTATTTTATGGGGTAAATAGTTTTATGTATTTTCTATTATTTGTTCTATTTTGTGTATAGTTATTTTTGTGATGTACCTGTATGTGAAAATTGTATATTAATATAAATGTATTGGTTTAAATGATATTTTATATGGGAAAATGTATAGGTGTATTGTATAAATGTAATATATATATATATATAATATATATAATATATATATATATATATTATTAATATATATATGTATTGTGGAGGTTTACAATTTGTTAGGGTTATACAATTTAGTGTGAATATATGTATAGTAAATTTTGTTGTATTTTTTTTTTTCTTCAGAACTCCAGTTAAGCTGTGTGATGTTGCGTTGTCTCCGTCAAGGCAGAAAAAAGGTGAGTATGATTGAAGGAAGTGTAATAAGTTTGTATCATAATTTTTATACCTTATGAATTCAGAAAGTTTCTGAAAAAAGGTTACTACATGGCAAGTTTTATTGTTTGTGTCAATAATACATAATTAATTAAAATACAATATGTTGTTGTTGATGTTAGTTTGTGTTTATTACAATTTATCAGTTTTGATTGTGAGGTTTTGTTTATGTAGAGAACTAATATTTTTCTTGTTGTTGATTATTAGGAGAGATGGATATCTTGGTGAATTCATCATCGTCAATAAGGTGTGTGCGACAGCTGGATTTTGTGTTTGACGAGTCACTGCATGAAGTTGTCCAAGATGTGACAGTTGAGGACATTTTGAAGGATCCCCGCGAGTATCAAAGGGTAAGATATATGTGTTATGGCATGTTTAAATGAATGTTTAAAATTGTAGCTTCTGTTTAAATTAACATAAGCAGTCTACTTATCTGTAAAGCAGAACTTATGCTACTTATGACATCATACGTAGCATAAGTTCTCCATAAGTTATGGTTTAGGTGTATGTAAACTGCATATATTTGTTTGGCCCGAAGGTAGAATTTTAATTTGTAATGTGTAAATATTAATATTTTTTTTTTTTACACAATATCATTGTTTTGCCTCAGAAGGCTTTTATTAAAGGGTTAGTTTACCCAAAAATGAAAATTCTGTGATTGATTTCACCTTCATGTCGTTTTACACCCGTAAGACGTTCATTAATTTTTAGATGACAAATAAAGATATTTTAGTTGAAATCCGATGGCTCCGTGAGTCTTTCATAGGGAGCAATGACATTTTTTCAATCAAGATCCATAAAGGTACTAAAAACATATTTAAATAAGTTCATTTGAGTACAGTGGTTCAATATTAATATTATAAAGCTACGAAAATATTTTTGGTGCGCCAAAAAAAAACCCAAAATAACGACTTATTTAGTGATGGTTTATTTCAAAGCAGTGCTTTAGGAAGAATTGGATCATAAATTAATCAGTGTGTTGAATCTGCTGTTCGGAGCGCCAAAGTCACGTGATTTGATTGGTTTGGCAGTTTGACACATGATGTGAATCATGATTTGATACACTAATTCATTTATGATCTGATGTTTCCTGAAGCAGTGTTTTGAAATCAGTTATCACTAAATAAGTTGTGAGGTGTGGCTAATTTACATATTTACATAAATTAACATATTTACATAATTTACATAAATGTCATTTAGGTAATCAAAGATGAGTTTTGAGGAATAAAATAATTGACTACATGGGGACATAAATTTTGTAATATTGTATTTATTTGAGTGTTTGTGAAGTATGGATTGATTACTTTATATGCGTTGATAAAACATTTAATATCTAATGTTGACATTCATTGTATAAATAAAGAAATGACTGAATAGATAATAATATATTAAGCAATATAGTATTTTGTCTAAGTTTATATTGACTGAGTGGGTTAATAAGTTGTGTTAGGAAAAAGAAGAAAAAATAAAATTAATAATGAGGTTGATTACAAATAGGAACAAATTAATTCTATAATTATGTATGTTATAAATTTTGTTCTATAGAAATGATATAGTCATTTTTTACAAAAAGAGGTATGGTAGTTTATATTGGCTTAGTCTTAAATTTTAGTAATTTGATGTGTATGTGTGTTTGTTCTTGTTATATGGAATTAAGCGGGTTTGTTTGTTTTGGATTTTTAGGTCAATGTGACGGTGAAAATTCTTCAAATTACTGAAGATCGGGAGAGTTTCACACGATCACATCAGAGAATGAAGAAAAGAACCTATGATGTTGCAGATAAAACACACAGCATCTCTTTGTGTGTATGGGGAGGCGAAATTCTGTCAAATGACAAGTGGTACAACTTGACAAATGTGTCCGTGCGCCAGTTTGGTGGAGAAACATGCATATCCACAACAGCTCAGTCCAAATTAATGATGCTAGGAGATCTTGACATTGAGGTAGCTGGAGTTGTTCACAACTACACAATTTTTGAAGGGCAAGTTGTGACAGCAGAGAAGTAAATGTGGACTACTTGTGTCCTAAACAACATGTCGTGCAAAATGTGAACCTGACAACAGCCATCACAAGATGCCCACAGTGTGGAGCATATTGCAGAACTGCTTCAATTTTTGCACTCTTGCGTTCAAAAGTCTCTGTTGAAGATGCAACTGGCAAAATGAGTGATTTTGTCATTGATGACTTTGTTCTGCGCAAGTTGTTAAACTTAGGCTCTGAAAGATTCTTTGAGACAGATAGTCTGGTTTCAAAGCTGCTTGTACAAGAGGGAATTCAACTGACGGTCAGAGGAAACCGTGTTACAGCAGCTGCGTTTTTGCCTGCATGTGCCAAACCTACTAAAGAAATGGATCAGGTAAAAGATTCAGTTCCTACTGCAAATTGCAGCACGTCAGCGGAAGATGATCTCTTGTTGGAGGACTTTTTTAGGAATGAGTGTGCTGAAGAGGTCAATTCACTGGATGTTGTGAATGAAAAGGAGACTGTGAACATTGAAGATGATGGTAAGGGCAACTTGACTGATTGTGGGACAACAGAACAGGTTGTTGAAGAGAGTGAGCAAAAAGAGCCAGAAGCATCAGTGCGTCCAAAGTATGGCAAATGTGACAAAAAGTTTAAGCATTCTGGGAACACAGGGAAGAAAAAGTAACACATTGTGTTTATTTAGTGAGTTGTAAATATTACAACTTGGTTGTTTTTTTTAAATGTTTCAAATTGTGTTAAAGTTAAAATAGTGATTTAGTGAAAAATAGTGTTAAACACAAGTATTATTAGGGGCTAAGCACCGAAGGTGCTATAGCCCCTATTGTATCTGTTAGTTTTATTAGGGGCCAAGCCCCAAAGGGGCTGTAGCCCCTATTGTAATTGTACGTTTTCTTATTATTATTATTATTATTATTAGGGGCTAAGCACCGAAGGTGCTATAGCCCCTATTGTATCTGTTAGTTTTATTAGGGGCTAAGCACCGAAGGTGCTATACCCCTATTGTATCGTTAGTTTTATTTTATTATTATTATTTTTCCCGAATGGGAGTCTATGGAGTCTCTAGGACCAACTCTATAGCGCCACCCACCAGTTCAAAATTCAACATTCTAAAGGTTATAACTTTTGAACCATTTGCTCTAGAAAAATGTAATTTAGTACATCTGATTTGGCTCTTCATGCTGATGCTATTCAACATATTACATTAAGTCTCTGCCCATTACAGTAGCAGCCATTTTGAAAAGTACAGTAATCCGTTTTTTCGCTACTCCTCCTCCAAATTTGTCCAATTTGTCCAAACTTTGATCATGATCTTTGGTCTGAGCTGCACAGAAATGACTGAACAGATTTTTTGTATTCATCTTTGTTCAAAAGTTATGTTGTCATGAAGTTCACGAGGTCGACCTGAAATTGCTATAGAGGCTGTATCTCGGCCAAAATTTGAGCAATCGAAACAAAAATTGGTACACTTGATCAATACCATGATCTGAGGTTCCATGCCAAATTTGGGAACAGCGCCACCTACAGTTCATGAGATCTGAAAATGGGTATTTGGCCAATAACTTTTGAACAGTTTGTCAGAAAATCAAGGTGTCTATGGATTCCTGGGCCATGCCGAATCCGAGGATATAGATTTTGTCAACATCAGATGATACGCATATCCGCCATTTTGAATTTTGTCATAAATTGCAATATCTTTTAAACAATTTGACATAACTTCATAAAAATTGGTACATATGACCTTTAGAAGGTCCTGAAGGTACCTGAGAAGTTTCAACACAGCGCCACCTACTGTTCCACAGATGTAATTATTATTGCAAAAATGCTTATAACTTTTGAAAACATTTTCCAAAATGTGTATGCTTTATGTCATTTTATTCCCTGGCTAATGCCAATTCCAACGATGTGTCATTTGTCATTTTCCTTAAATGTACCTGTCCGCCATATTGACATAAATGAAAAATAGTTTTTTCGCTACTCCTCCCACAAATTTTTTCCAATTTTGTTCAAAATCAGCTCAGATGATCTTTGGACCGAGCCGCATAGAAATGACTGAACAGATTTTTGATATTCGCTACCATTCCCAAGATATTCATCTCCAAATGTGACCTTGCTTGTGTTTGTTGTCTTATGCTAGTTAGTTTAGCACAGTAACTGCTTAAACATATTGTTCTAATGTGGTCTTCAGTCAACAGGTTAACCAAAACTTAGTTGGCATTAAATAACTTTGCATACTAATATGGTTAACATGCTATGAAGCTTTTTTTTTTGTGAACTCTTTCTCACACTGAAACCTCTGCTTAGCAGACTGATGAACTTGCATGGCTGATTAGCTCAATGTGTTACGCCACGGATCCCGAATGCTCTGCATCGTGGGTTCGAAACTCAGTGTGACACATGCCCAGACCGCATGAGGTACTGTGGCAGGAAAAGATGCAGAACTTGTGTCTGTTCTAGGCATTCTGCCTAAAACTGGTCTAATCTGAAACTATCACATGCAATTCCTTTATGTCCAAATTCGTAGTTATTCTTCTTCCCCCTGTATGGTAATCAATGAACCATAAGAAGGAAAATTATCAAATTTGGCATGCTTGTAGTGATAGTAATTAAAAGTAATTTGACCAACTTTGGAGTATCTAGGACTAAGTCTATAGCGCCACCACCAGTTCAAATATTCACTTTTGTAAAGGTTATAACTTTTGAACCCTTTGTTCCAGAAAAATGAATGTCAATACAACTGATTCCTCTCTTCATACTGATCACATTCAATATCTTACATTAAGACTCCACCCAGTACAGTAGTGGCCATTTTGAAAGTACAGTATTCCATTTTTTCACTACTCCTCCTACAAATTTTGTCCAATTTTGTCCAAAATCGGCTCAGGTGATCTTTGGACTGAGCCGCACAGAAATGACTGGACGGATTTTTGATATTCACTATCGTTCTGAAATATTTCTCTCTGAATGTTACATTGCCTGTGTTTATTGTGCTATGGGTTATAGGTTATTTTATACAGATTGCTTTTGTTCCAGATATTGAGTATTTCTGAGATTGTTCTAAACTAAAATTAATAAATATAAAATGTGGTGCATTTTTTATAAAAAATCTTCATTGTAAGTTCTTTCTCATGAACTACTGAACTTCGACAGCTGTGTGACACTGTCTGCTCAGTGGCGCAAAGAGTTGAGGGACAGACACATGATCCAGAGATTGTGGGTTTGAATCCCACGTGGGGTGACTTTGTTTGTAATGTTGTCATTTCAATTCCTCTATCATCCCAAGAACCTTCTGGTCATTTTGAGCTCATTCTCACCTCTACTTCTGAACCAGCTGTTTTTCATGTATATTCAATTTTTGCTGTTTTTGCTCTTCTTGCTCCGCACTGCACTACAGCTCAGACATTTGAGTGCTTGAAAGGATAAATTGCTATCTTTTAAACAATTTGACATATCTTCACCAAAATTGGTACGTATGACCTTTAGAAGGTCCTGAAGGTACCTGAGAAGTTTCAACACAGCGCCACCTACTGTTCCACAGATATAATTTTTTTGCAAAAACGCTTATAACTTTTGAAAACACTTTCCAAAATGTGTATGCTTTATGTCATTTTATTCCCTGGCTAATGCCAATTCCAAGGATGTGTCATTTGTCATTTTCCTTAAATGTCCTTGTCCGCCATATTGGAATAAATGAAAAACAGTTTTTTCGCTACTCCTCCCACAAATTTTGTCCAATTTTGTCCAAAATCAGCTCAGATGATCTTTGGACCGAGCCGCATAGAAATGACTGAACAGATTTTTGATATTCGCTACCGTTCCCGAGATATTCGTCTCTTAATGTGACCTTCCTTGTGTTTGTTGTCTTATGCTAATTAGCTTAGCATGCTAAATGGTTATTTTGTACAAATTGCTTCTGTTCCTGATATGGAATGTTTCTGTGAATGATCTAAACTAAATTTATAAATATAACATATGGTGCATTTTTATAAAATTCTTCATTGTAAGTTCATTCTCATGAACTACTAAACTTCGACAGCTATGTGACACTGTCTGCCCAGTGGCGCAAAGAGTTGAGTGACAGACACATGATCCAGAGACTGTGGGTTCGAGTCCCGTGTGGGTCAACTTTATAAAATTGTTTGTAATGTTGTCATTTAAATTCCTTTATTATCCAAATAAGTATTGTACTAGTCTTTCTTCTTTTAATTAGAAATAAATCTATTTTTATTAATTCTGTGTTCATTTTCATCTCAGCTTCTGGTCATTTTGAGTTCATTCTTACCTCTACTTCTGAACCAGCTGTTTTTCATGTACATTCAATTTCTGCTCTTTTTGCTCTTCTTGCTCTGCATTGCATTACATCTCAGACATTTGAGTGCATGAAATGTATGCTGTGTTGCTTTTCATTGTGAGTTCATTCTCATGAACTACTGAACTCTGACAGGTGTGTGACACTGTCTGCTCAGTGGTGCAAAGAGTTGAGGGACAGACACATGATCCAGAGACTGTGGGTTCGAATCCCACGTGGGGTGACTTTATAAAATTGTTTGTAATGTTGTCATTTCAATTCCTCTATCATCCCAAGAAACTTATGGTCATTTTGAGCTCATTCTCACCTCTACTTCTGAACTAGCTGTTTTTCATGTACATTCAATTTCTGCTGTTTTTGCTCTTCTTGCTCCGCACTGCACTACAACTCAGACATTTGAGTGCTTGAAATGCTTGCTGTGTTGCTCTGCTTTAAAAGCTGCTCTTTTTGCTGTGCTGTTCTGCCTGCAGTGTTGCTCAGCATGCTGTGCTGTTCTGTTTGCAGTGCTGCTCTGTTTGATGTTCTGCTCTGCTTGGTGTGCTGCTCTGCTTGCTGTGTTGCTCTGTTTGCGGTGCCTTCGGTGCTTGGCCCCGCATTGCTGCTTGCAGCTATATTTATTATTATTATTTTTCCCGAATGGGAGTCTATGGCAGCCCTATCAACGGAACATGAGAAAATGATGAAATTTGGCACACTTGTAGTGATGGTCATGTCTAGAAATCTGACCAATTTTGGAGTCTCTAGGACCAACTCTATAGCGCCACCACCAGTTCAAAAATTCAACATTCTAAAGGTTATAACTTTTGAACCATTTGCTCTAGAAAAATGTAATTTAGTACATCTGATTTGGCTCTTCATGCTGATGCTATTCAACATATAACATTAAGTCTCCACCCATTACAGTAGCAGCCATTTTGAAAAGTACAGTAATCCGTTTTTTCGCTACTCCTCCTCCAAATTTTGTCCAATTTTGTCCAAACTTTGATCAGATGATCTTTGGTCTGAGCTGCACAGAAATGACTGAACAGATTTTTTGTATTCATCTTTGTTCAAAAGTTATGTTGTCATGAAGTTAACGAGGTCGACCCGAAATTGCTATAGAGGCTGTATCTCGGCCAAACTTTGAGCAATCGAAACAAAAATTGGTACACTTGATCAATACCATGATCTGAGGTTCCATGCCAAATTTGGGAACAGCGCCACCTACAGTTAATGAGATCTGAAAAATGGCTATTTTGGCCAATAACTTTTGAACAAGATCTTGGTGTCTATGGATTCCTGAGGCCATGCCGAATCCGTGGATATAGATTTTGTCAACATCAGATGATACGCATGTCCGCCATTTTGAATTTTGTCATAAATTGCAATATCTTTTAAACAATTTGACATATCTTCACAAAAATTGGTACGTATGACCTTTAGAAGGTCCTGAAGGTAACTGAGAATTCAACACAGCGCCACCTACTGTTCCACAGATATAATGTTTTTTTGCAAAAACGCTTATAACTTTTGAAAACATTTCCCAAAATGTGTATGCTTTATGTCATTTTATTCCCTGGCTAATGCCAATTCCAACGATGTGTCATTTGTCATTTTCCTTAATGTCCCTGTCCGCCATATTGGAAATAAATGAAAACAGTTTTTTTGCTACTCCTCCCACAAATTTTGTCCAATTTTGTCCAAAATCAGCTCAGATGATCTTTGGACCGAGCCACATAGAAATGACTGAACGGATTTTTGATATTCACTACCGTTCCCGAGATATTCGTCTCTTAATATGACCTTCCTTGTGTTTGTTGTCTTATGCTAATTAGCTTAGCATGCTGAATGGTTATTTTGTACAAATTGCTTCTGTTCCTGATATGGAATGTTTCTGTGAATGATCTATACTAAAATTTATAAATATAACATATGGTGCATTTTTATAAAATTCTTCATTGTGAGTTCATTCTCATGAACTACTAAACTTCGACAGCTATGTGACACTGTCTGCCCAGTGGCGCAAAGAGTTGCGTGACAGACGCATGATCCAGAGACTGTGGGTTCGAGTCCCATGTGGGTCAACTTTATAAAATTGTTTGTAATGTTGTCATTTATATTCCTTTATTATCCAAATAAGTATTGTACTAGTCTTTCTTCTTTTAATTAGAAATAAATCTATTTTTATTAATTCTGTGTTCATTTTCATCTCAGCTTCTGGTCATTTTGAGTTCATTCTTACCTCTACTTCTGAACCAGCTGTTTTTCATGTACATTCAATTTCTGCTCTTTTTGCTCTTCTTGCTCTGCATTGCACTACAACTCAGACATTTGAGTGCATGAAATGTATGCTGTGTTGCTCTTCATTGTGAGTTCATTCTCATGAACTACTGAACTCTGACAGCTGTGTGACACTGTCTGCTCAGTGGTGCAAAGAGTTGAGGGACAGACACATGATCCAGAGACTGTGGGTTCGAATCCCACGTGGGGTGACTTTATAAAATTGTTTGTAATGTTGTCATTTCAATTCCTCTATCATCCCAAGAAACTTATGGTCATTTTGAGCTCATTCTCACCTCTACTTCTGAACTAGCTGTTTTTCATGTACATTCAATTTCTGCTGTTTTTGCTCTTCTTGCTCCGCACTGCACTACAACTCAGACATTTGAGTGCTTGAAATGCTTGCTGTTGCTCTGCTTTAAAAGCTGCTCTTTTTGCTGTGCTGTTCTGCCTGCAGTGTTGCTCAGCATGCTGTGCTGTTCTGTTTACAGTGCTGCTCTGTTTGATGTTCTGCTCTGCTTGGTGTGCTGCTCTGCTTGCTGTGTTGCTCTGTTGCGGTGCCTTCGGTGCTTGGCCCCGCATTGCTGCTTGCAGCTATATTTATTATTATTATTTTTCCCGAAGGGGTCTATGGCAGCCCTATCAACGGAACATGAGAAAATGATGAAATTTGGCACACTTGTAGTGATGGTCATGTCTAGAAATCTGACCAATTTTGGAGTCTCTAGGACCAACTCTATAGCGCCACCACTAGTTCAAAATTCAACATTCTAAGGTTATAACTTTTGAACCATTTGCTCTAGAAAATGTAATTTAGTACATCTGATTTGGCTCTTCATGCTGATGCTATTCAACATAAACTTAAGTCTCCACCCATACAGTAGCAGCCATTTTGAAAAGTACAGTAATCCGTTTTTTCGCTACTCCTCCTCCAAATTTGTCCAATTTTGTCCAAACTTTGATCAGATGATCTTTGGTCTGAGCTGCACAGAAATGAACAGATTTTTTGTATTCATCTTTGTTCAAAAGTTATGTTGTCATGAAGTTAACGAGGTCGACCCGAATTGCTATAGAGGCTGTATCTCGGCCAAACTTTGAGCAATCGAAACAAAAATTGGTACACTTGATCAATACCATGATCTGAGGTTCCATGCCAAATTTGGGAACAGCGCCACCTACAGTTAATGAGATCTGAAAAATGGCTATTTTGGCCAATAACTTTTGAACAGTTTGTCAGAAAATCAAGATCTTGGTGTCTATGGATTCCGTGGGCCATGCCGAATCCGTGATAGATTTTGTCAACATCAGATGATAGCATGTCCGCCATTTTGAATTTTGTCATAAATTGCAATATCTTTTAAACAATTTGACATATCTTCACAAAAATTGGTACGTATGACCTTTAGAAGGTCCTGAAGGTAACTGAGAAGATTCAACACAGCGCCACCTACTGTTCCACAGATATAATGTTTTTTGCAAAAACGCTTATAACTTTTGAAAACATTTCCCCAAATGTGTATGCTTTATGTCATTTATTCCCTGGCTAATGCCAATTCCAACGATGTGTCATTTGTCATTTTCCTTAATGTCCCTGTCCGCCATATTGGAATAAATGAAAAACAGTTTTTTTGCTACTCCTCCCACAAATTTTGTCCAATTTTGTCCAAAATCAGCTCAGATGATCTTTGGACCGAGCCACATAGAAATGACTGAACGGATTTTGATATTCACTACCGTTCCCCGAGATATCGTCTCTTAATATGACCTTCCTTGTGTTTGTTGTCTTATGCTAATTAGCTTAGCATGCTGAATGGTTATTTGTACAAATTGCTTCTGTTCCTGATATGGAATTTCTGTGAATGATCTAACTAAAATTTATAAATAAACATATGGTGCATTTTTATAAAATTCTTCATTGTGAGTTCATTCTCATGAACTACTAAACTTCGACAGCTATGTGACACCGTCTGCCAGTGGCGCAAAGAGTTGCGTGACAGACGCATGATCCAGAGACTGTGGGTTCGAGTCCCATGTGGGTCAACTTTATAAAATTGTTTGTAATGTTGTCATTTATATTCCTTTATTATCCAAAAGTATTGTACTAGTCTTTTTCTTTTTTAATTAGAAAAATCTATTTTTATTAATTCTGTGTTCATTTCATCTCAGCTTCTGGTCCTTTGAGTTCATTCTTACCTCTACTTCTGAACCAGCTGTTTTTCATGTACATTCAATTTCTCTGCTCTTTTTGCTCTTCTTGCTCTGCATTGCACTACACTCAGACATTGAGTGCATGAAATGTATGCTGTGTGCTCTTCATGTGATTCCTTCTCAGACT
>JAOTNS010001195.1:0-44752 GCA_028476615.1 Culter alburnus | reverse complement strand
ATCCATAGCAACGAGGTCAACCCCGCCCTTACTCTTAGCTTAAGACTTCTCTCTGTTCCTTAGTAAAAGTCTCGCAGCTTTGTGAATAGGTTTTAAGAGAAAACTCTTAGCTAAGAACTTTTACTGCCATTTAGGAGAACTCTTAGTGGTAAGATAAAATATTTTGTGAATACGGCCCCATAAATAAATATGCATGTTGCTTCCCTGCTGGGCATTTAACTTTTAAACACAAGATATGATCTCTTTATTTAATGTTTAGAATATTTACAATGTTCTGTAGATTGTTAGATCCTCAAAGCTGCTCATATCATCATTAAACTGCTGGAGCATTGTTTCCATAACAGAGATATAGGGCCAGATTTACTAACCAGTTTGTGCCAGTGCAAACCCTCTTTTGCCATTAAAGGTGCTATAGAGGATGTTTTGTCTTATACATTTTTGCAATATTACTTGAAACTGTCTTTACTAACTGATAAAATACTATTTATTAGGTGCACTGAAAGGAATAATATTAAAGGTGCTAAAGAGGATGTTTTGTTTTATACATTTTTGAAATATTACTTGAAACTGTCTTTACTAACTGATAAAAGACTATTTATTAGGTGCACTGAAGGGAATAATATTAATATACATCATCTGTGCACGAGGTAGGGCCTTAAAAACATCAGCCACCCTCTGGCTTGTCAATCACTGCCGTGACGTTCCTTGTGAGAGACGTGCGCGGCTGCACACTCCAGTAACTTTCCACACTCCACAGGCGCTGCATGCAATGTTTTTGTCAGGAGACAGGAATAACAACTGCAGATTATGAGTTACCTGCAGTGAGTCCGACATAATGAATCCACGAACATGACACAGCGAATGCCGGTGGTAAACACTCATGTTCCAATACTCGTGCACGAGTTTTGGGAGGCGTTCCCTTGAAATGAGCTGTGAAGGAGGAGGGTTGTTCTTACGCATGCGCTCATTTCAAAAACTCAGTAACAGTCTTTGGTTTCTCAGTCGACGAAAAGATCCTCTTTAGCACCTTTAATATACATCATCTGTGCACGAGGTAGGGCATTAAAACCTTAAGCCAATCATTTACGCGATCATCGCATAAACGATTGGCCCTCTGGCTTGTCAATCACTGCCATTACGTTCCTTGTGAGAGACGTGCACGCTCCAGTAACTTTCCACACTCCACAGGCGCCGCATGCAGTGTTTTTGTCAGGAGACAGGAGTAACAACTGCAGATTATGAGTTACCTGCGGTGAGTCCAACATAATGAATCCACTAACACGACACAGCGAATGCCGGTGGTAAACAAACACTCGTGTTCCAATACTCGTGCAAGAGTTTTTTGGAGGCATTCCCTCAAAATGAGCTGTGAAGGAGGGGGGTTGTTCTTACGCTCATTTTAAAAAAC
The DNA here is from genome assembly GCA_028476615.1 of Culter alburnus. NCBI lineage: Eukaryota > Metazoa > Chordata > Actinopteri > Cypriniformes > Xenocyprididae > Culter > Culter alburnus. The sequence goes on along the minus strand of JAOTNS010001195.1, from coordinate 43,344 downwards.
TCACTAACAGTCTTTGGTTTCTAACAGTCTTTGGAAAACATCCTCTATAGCACCTTTAAAAAACAAATTTATTTTATTTATTTGTGAATTTGATTAATTTTTGTGATTCTCTTTACATTTATTTCTGCATAAAAATCTATCACTACTCAACTACTCAACCTACTACTAATACTACTCAAACGCATCTCAGGCTGTCAGTAGAGATCCAGACAGGAGCAGCATGACTGAGACTCACTCCGAGCCAACTCAAGACGCCGCGCCGACGGACGCGCTGAATGCCGCGGACGCGCCGGAGGAGAAGCAGGAGAACAGTGGCTGTAAACTCTCGGAGAGCGAGGACAAAGCGCTGGTGGAGTTCAAGCCCCAGGAGGGCGGCTGGAGGTGGGTGGTGATGCTGGCCTCCATGTGGTGCAACGGCTCGGTGATCGGCATCCAGAACGCTGTGAACCTGACTAACGAACCAGGCTATAGCCAAGGATGTCATACAGTGCTCCTGGTGACCAAGAGCTTAAGTGCCTGAGGTGATAGGTGACGTCTGTGATGTCCACAGATCTTTACTCGACTCATTCAGCATAGCTGACCCGGGCAGAGCTGGCTAGAGAGACTGCAGCTCCACTGTGTCTACCAACAACTTCAAATAGGAAAAACTTTCAAAGCAAAAGCACAAGACGCAGCCAGTGGAATGGGGAAAAAGCACAAGGTCTCAAGACGCGTTTTTTTAGAAATTGAACTTTTATTTTGAGCTCCACGTCACTGCAAAAGACGCGAGACACAACCCCAATGGTTAAACACATCCGTCTAGTGCATTCACAAAGAAAGACAATGGAAAAGTTGCACAGTAGAATGGAAAACTGGTTCTGTGTGAACGGCCCCTAATTCAGATGAATGCTTTTATCAAGACCTCTATGCTCAGTTTTTCACCGATGTCTGCGTTGAATAAGTGTCAAATGAGTCCTCAACCAGCGTAGTCACATCACTCCATGTGGGCTTTTGAAAACGCCTATATTAATTTCTCAGTCATAAAACCATATTCATCAACATATATATATATATACAAAATAATAATCTTTAGAGTAATTTTAAGAACAAAGGTGGAAAATTAAAAAACATTTTGAAAAACGAAAACTGATTTTAAGTTGTGTCATCTTAAATTCCAATGTAGTGAATCAGCTGTCAGTAGGGGGAACTGCAGCATCCTCAGCTTCACTAGTTCTCTCAGCCATGCCTTCTTAGGGGCCGTTCACATATTGTGTCTTTTGCACGCTCAAATTTGTTATTTCAAATGTAGGTGCGTTACAGGCACGCTCATAATGGAAGCGATACAGTCGCAACACGCATGTGGTGCGTTTTCCAGGTGCATCAAGATGAAAAATTCTCAACTTTTCAGAATGCTACAAGTGCACCGCAGGTCATATGACAAGAACCAACCAATCAGCTTCGGCCTTTCTGTAACCAAACATTGAAAGCTCAGCCGAACATCTGATCATAGCTGTACAGGGTGTTTTTTTTTATCTCATCTCCATAAATATACCTAGTAGTAAAGCTAATGCAAGGACTAGAAATCAATTTATCCTTTGCTGAAACTTCCTACTCCTCGTGGAGAGCGCAGTTCATGGTTGCATAGCAATGACAGATGCAACAGGAGCGCAAGCACTTTGGAAAGAAGGAGAAAGCGGCACTGCTGTGCTTTCCACGCGTTTTTAGACGCAACTTGGCTTAATTTTCGCCTCCCTAAACTTTTGAAACTCAACAGCGGTACCAAAAAGTCCAGAAGGCGTAACCGGGACATCAAGGAGAAATGCTTTTTACTTCTCCTTGAGTCCTGAAAGGTTAAGACATAGATATCACTCTGTGCCATAGAGTGGCTGAAGGTGTAACAGGGGGAACAGAGGGCAAAGTCTGCAAGCTCCAGGACTGCATCTGGAGACAGCTCCTCACCCTGATCAAGATCCTTCAATAAATTAGTTTGGGAAGCTTGCAACAAGGACATGGTGTGCAAAGAGCCTTGCCAAAAAGCTGAGATGTGGTCTGGCAGGGCTTTGATGGCAAGAACTGAGTCTTCCATGAGGATGTTTCACCAGGAGAGAGATATCTTCAATCTGGGTCATCTTCACATAACTGTGTTCATCCAGCCCCTTCACATTCAAATAATTCACTGCAGAACATGAGCCGAATACAGTTTCTCCCACAATCTCAACACCTCATCATGGAGATTGGGGAGAAACAGAAGGCTCACTGGAGTGGGACGTTTATGACCCGAGAGGAATCACTCATCCAATCAGCCTGAGATTCCTCCTTCTCTGCTGACCAATCCAGTTGAAGTCTTTCAGTAGCATGGGTCATAACGTGGACCAATTCCTCGTACAGTACATGGGGGTGAGGGAGGACACGGGCTCACTTAAAACTTCCATCTCAGCTCCCATCACATCAAGCTCCTCAGAACTACATCAGGCAAACAAACATACTCTCTGCCAAATCAGAAGAAGTGTCAGAGCGGGCTTGTGGATTTGGCATGAGAGAAGCAGATCTAGCGAGTGAAGCTTGAGAAAGATCAAACTCATCTGTTAAATCCCACACAGACAGAGACGTTCACATGAACAACAGACAAACAGCTTCCTGAAGACAGAGAAGCTGATGACATGTTCTTCATGTGGCCTTATATAGCCTGTGGCATCACCTGACTGCAGTAGCACCACGCTTCAGAGGACTCATTTATAAAGTGTGCATACGCACAAATTCGATCTTAGAGTGTGTGTACGCTTAAATGCCAACGCTCATATTTATAGAAACGGTCTTTGATGTGGAAAAAGTGCTCAGAGCCACATCAGGGTCTGAGCAGACGTACACACATTCAAACAGATTTCATAGGGCCCTAGATTTGACTCTGAAACATTTGCAAAAAGGCCTAATACTATTGAGTAGTACTAAGGGTTAAAGCTTTTCTCTAGAGTGTCGCAAAACAGCGCCATCTTGTGGTGGGTAAATTTACAGCAGCCATAAACCTGAGTACGCAGCTCCGTTTATCCATTAAACAAACAAAAGCCTGATGACGCTAAATGTGTTTAGTTTCTGATAATATAATTCACATATTAAAGTGTGAATTTACAAATAAAGATAAATGTGAGGTATGTCAATGTAAAGAATTATTGCAAAAACCTTTAATTTATACAGAATTGATTTGAAGAAATTACAACAAAATGGAAGGAAGTGGAAAGAAATGAACAGAAATAGGGAATAAGCAGATGGAAGCAGCTATAAGACTTTAATGATGTTTCTGCACTAATCAGTAGAATGTAATTAGAGATTGAGGAAGTCATTATGTTACGCACTCCAGTACAGTAGGTGGCGCTAAACACATTTAATGATAGACTGAAACCCGCCAGAAAACTAAAAGAAGAAGAAGAGAGATGGGCGGGGTTTATTTGTTGTTGACACCTGAGGCCTCCTGCGCATGCGCGTGCAGCATTATGAGGAAACGCCTGTGTGTCCAAACCGAAAGTAAAGACTCGATTTTTAAGAATGTAAAAACTGTCGTAAATACCACATTACGGTAAGTTTATCTATCTGCTTCTGATATCATGTTACATTATTGTTTTCTGCGTGCTATGCTAAATTTAAAGCTCAATATATGGAGTTATTATGTAAAGTGACAAGTTCATCTTCAGAAGCCATTTTCATAAATAACCGCACATTTAAGACTGATCAGCTGTCAATTACTTAAGGTTAATCAGTCTTACTTTTCGGATTCAAGTGTGTCTCTGCACCGGCCTTGTTTATATTTTATCAAACCTAAAGTCTGTAAGCCTCCTGAAGTCTTCTTTATTTCCAGGCCAAAATGTTTTATCTGAGAAGCTGTTTAGAGTATGATATCTCTAGAATGATTGCTGGACTCATTAAAATTGATATATTTTAGACTGAGAGCACTGCATCTCAATATGCACACTATCCATCTAAATAGTATGTGGCATAAGTAATTTTCAATACTTTTTAGGGCGGATAGGGTGGATAGTATGCACATTTGGATGCAGGGATTGATATAATATAATATTCAAAGTGCTGACACCTGTTTTCCACAAAAATAAGAATGTGTTGAATAATATGATTAAAGTGAAATTTGAGTCAATGTGATTTGTACTTCATTTTTAATGAACTTGTTTGTTTAATGAATACATTGAAACTAGAGGGAGAAAACTATTAAACATTTGAAAAATTGAATACTGTAATAACTTGTTTACTAGTGCTTCAACAACTAAAAATAAATAATGAAAAATCATCTTCAACAAATTTCAATAAGACACAAGAGCATATGTAGAGATGATTCTATTCACTTATGTGTATTTTGTTGTATCGCATAAAAAAAAACACTGGATGGAAATGCGCATAAATTCTAAAAATGCTCATAAAAAATGTATGCATTCAACTGAATCTGATAAATGCTATGAGAACACATAATCTCTGATGGAAACACTTTTACTGAATAAATCCCCATTTACAACATCCAATCTAATAAATCGAACTGTCCGACACCATCATGTCGTTTCACACCCGTAAGACCTTCGTTCATCTTCAAACACAAATTAAGATATTTTTGATGAAATCCGAGAGGTTTCTGTCCTTCCATAGACAGCATACGCAATTGAAACTTTGACGCTTCAAAAGTTCATAAAGATCAGAAAACTAATCCAGGATCACAGAAGTGGAGGGCCTGGTCCCGGGTAACTTTAGAGGTTTAGTACAAATATGATATACAAATATAGGCTACAGGTCCATATATGCACAATTATTTATTTAAATATTGCAATCTCCATTCAACCAGACACATGATCTTATTCCTAAATTACAAAGATTCTGCTGTCTATTAAACCTTTAAAGTTACGATCATGCTGGAATATAATTTAAACCTGCTTTAACGCTGCCGCTGATCCAGAGAGTGCAGCGCTCATGTAAGCTATATGTCTGAAACAGCTTCACAGTGTTTTCAGCTGACAGTATTGCTATTACTTCTGTTACAAACAATACAAAAATATTTTGCTAAAATTTTTATAGTCCGGATATAAACAGAGATGTTGCGGCAACTGCAATCAAAATGAGTAAATGACCTTTGAAACTAATGTTATGCAATGTTGAGCCTGTAGGTGGCGACCAGTGACTGTTAAAATGTATATGATGAAATTCTTTCAAAAACTCTGAATGTAACAAGTTTATTAATTTCAAATGATTTTTTACATAATAAATTCATTTAAATTATTATAAAATTATTGTTTTATAAATATTTAAATGTACATCATAACATTTATACATTTATAAATTGACTCATTTATTTATAATTTATAACATTAAATAGAACATGTTGTCAGAACCTCAAGTAAATTACATATTAGCCTATTTTGTTTGCTTGTCTGTTTTGTATTCAGAATCATGGGAGAACCGTGATCTCTATATCTATCTTTAAAAATACACTTATCCAGAAAGTCATAGATTAAGCTTAAAAGAAAATATAATCCTAACTAACAGGCTACTATTAACACTAATATTAAAATGTTCAGTCTACAGTCTTTATGTAGCCTACATTAACAAGGATGTGGGGCAGTTATAATGGATTATAATGGAGGATTCTGAAATGTTTTATTACTTCTCATCCAGTGTGTGAAGATCTGCAAATCACGCCCCTCTGTCACAAAGTCTGTCGTTAAAATGATTCTGTATAATTTCCTTCCAGAAGCGTCCCACACGATTGTGTTCACAAACACCAGGAATCTGAATACAAGAGAACATGACAGTGTTTATATTATGTCTGCACGCTCTGAGGCGCAAGTTATTTATTATATACGAAAATAATTTTATACAGTGGCTTCTACTGCAGCAACTTCCATTTTTCATAGAGATATTTAGTGCCAGTTTATCAGGAAGTGAGGATTTTGCTCTCTTCAACTCACTGGATGGAAACGCTGCTTTATTCGTAAATGTTTTATGCGATATTCCAAATTTGTGCAGAAGTTAAATTTGAAACTTTGGATGGAAACAGCCAGTGAGGTCAGACATTGACGTTGGGTAATGGTCTGGATCACTGATCAGTTCATCTCAGAGTGGTTCAGTGGGTTCAGATCTGGTTCTTCCACAGTCAGTAAACCATTACTTTATGGACATCATAAGAAAACAATCCTCCAGAAACTGAAGCTACAAATTCTCCAGAATGTCACTGTCTGTGTAGAATTAAGATTTGTTTTCTCTAGAATTACTGGAGTATTTAAAACATTATGTGTGATTTATTCTCTGTGTTTCAATATGCAGGTCTGAAGTCAGTTTCTCATTATGGAGAACAGTGAGATCTTCATCTGCAGAACCCAGCTGTGTGTCTCTGAGAGTGACAGATCCATGGATCCTCCTCTTAAATTCAGTGATGGAGCAGTGACCTCTGACCCCAGGTGAGACACAAAATTACAGATTTGTTAATGCAGGAATAGAATAATTTATAAATGATTGGTCAGATGTCTTAGTGTGATTATTTAATTGAAAAAGGCTTTTTTAATTGAATAAATGTAGCACACATGGAGCTCATGATACAGTGTTTTCAGAACGGCTTAATATCATACTATGAAACATTAAAGTATCATGGCTTCAGTACGGTGCCAAAATCTAATACCATAGTATTCAATATAAAATCAATACCATACGTGGTCTGAATTTCTGTGCAGGATTGTGAGTATTGCACATAATTTTACTCATTCAGCATTTATAATGCAGGAAATTACTGCAAACATTAATGAGTAAATTAATCAACACAGATGATCACAACAAATCAGTAATTTGAAAACTTTTTGTGAGAAATAATTTCACAAGCAGAGTGAATGAATCAGATGCATCTCCTCTCTCTCTCTCTCTCTCTCTCTCTCTCTGTCACAATGAGCAAATGGCTTCTGGCTTCAAATGACATCACGTCTGAACTATAAGAGAGCTGTGCTACAACACAATGTTGCCTATGTGTTTTTAAGCCTTGCCAATTTAAACATGCAAGCAATTATATATCATTCAATTAACTTTTAAATTGAAACTAAAAGGTAAGACATTTTTTTTTCATTTTTGTAGTTTCAGCAGAGAGGATAGAGATGATCAGACTGGAGATTCTCCTCAACCAATGAATGATGAACTACAGAGAGTCAAAGACCGACACACAACCAGCATGAAGAACAAGTATGAGAGATTATTTGAGGGAACGAAACTCCAAGAGAATGAAACCCTCCTGAACAGGATCTACACACAGCTCTACATCATAGAGGGAGAGAGTGAAGGAGTGAATGAAGAACATGAGGTTTTACAGATGGAGAAAACAGCCAGAACACAACACTCACAAGACACTCCAATCTACTGCAATGACATCTTTAAAGCCTCACCTGAACCAGGATGTGAGGAGAAACACCAGATCAAGACTGTTCTTACTAAAGGAATCGCTGGAATCGGAAAAACCGTCTCTGTGCAGAAGTTCATTCTGGACTGGGCCGAGGGAAAAGCTAATCAGGATGTAGATTTCATGTTTGTGCTTCCATTTCGAGAGCTGAACTTGATCCGAGATCATCAGTACAGTCTACACAGACTTCTGCTGGACTTTCATCCTGAACTTCAAGATCTGGACTCAAAGATTTATAAGGAGTGTAAAGTTGTGTTCATCTTTGATGGTCTGGATGAAAGCAGAATGACACTGAAGTTATCGGACGATCAGGAAGTTTCTGATGTGAACGAGACTTCATCAGTGGGTGTGTTGATGTCAAAGCTCATGAAAGGAGAGCTGCTTCCCTCTGCTCTCATCTGGATCACCTCCAGGCCAGCAGCAGCCAATCAGATCCCCTCCAAATACATCAACCGTCTGACAGAGATTCAGGGATTCAATGAGCCTCAGAAGGAGGAATATTTCAGGAAGAGAATCAGTGACGAGCATCAAGCCAGCAGAATTATCTCACACATCAGAAGAGCAAGAAGCCTCCACATCATGTGCCACATACCCGTCTTCTGCTGGATCTCATCCACTGTGCTTCAAAAGCTCCTGGAAGAAGATCTGAGTGCAGAAATCCCTCAAACTCTGACTGAAATGTACATCCACTTCCTGCTGATTCAGATCAACATGAGGAATCAGAAGTATAAAGAGAGAGATCCAGAGAAACTCCTCCAGTCCAACAGAGAAGTGATTGTGAAACTTGCTGAAGTGGCTTTCAATCAGCTGATGAAGGGCAATGTGATGTTCTATGAGGAGGACCTGAGAGAGAGCGGCATAGACGTCACTGACGCCTCAGTGTATTGTGGGATTTGCACTGAGATCTTTAAGGAGGAATCTGTGATTCATCAGAGGAAAGTCTACAGCTTCATTCATCTGAGCGTTCAGGAGTTTCTCGCTGCTTTCTATGTGTTTTACTCACATATGGTCAACAACACAGAACCACTGCTGTTTTCTCTGTATAGGTTTAGAAGTTACAGGTTTGATAAAGACTCTCTGTATGATCTACTAACAACAGCAGTAGATAAAGCCCTCAAGAGCAAGAATGGACAGCTAGATCTGTTCCTGCGGTTCCTGCTGGGCGTCTCACTGGAGTCCAATCAGAGACTCTTACAGGATCTACTGATAGACACAGTGAAAAGCTCAGAGAGCATCAGAAGAACCACACAGTACATTCAAGAGAAGATCAAAGATGAACATGAACTCTCAGCTGATCAGTCCATCAATCTGTTCCTCTGTCTGCTGGAAGTGAAAGATCAGACTCTGTCCAGAGAGATTCAGGAGTTTGTGAAATCAGACAAACACTCAGAGAAGAAACTCTCTCCTGCTCACTGCTCAACAATCGCCTACATGCTTCAGATATCAGAGGAGGTGCTGGATGAGTTTGATCTGAAGAAATACAACACATCAGATGAGGGGAGAAGAAGACTGATACCAGCTGTGATCAACTGCAGAAAAGCTCTGTGAGTGTTAATTATTAACAAATGAAGAATCATGTTTAATAATGAATCTATTACCATTTCTTAAATTAGATATTTTCTCATAAATAACAAGATTAGAGCCTTAAAGGGGACATGACATGCCTTTTCATTATTTTAATGTGTTATTATTATGATAGTGATTTTTAGGCATAAGTTTTTGCACAAAAACAGTCATATATTTCCACATCATAATTATTTTCCAGTCTCAGTCTGACTCTTGTCAGTAAATGTCTGCTGTTGTGTGCAGTCTGTGAATCTCAGAGGAGTCTTTCAGATTCATAATTCAAAACTTAGATTTGTATATCTTCAGAAAAGCATTGCTACATTTTTCAGTGTTTAAATATCTGAAGCAGCAGTAGTAGTTGACCAAACTTTAGTCGATGAAAAGAGCCCAGGTCAACCAAATTTTATTTGGTCGGTTAGTTGCAGGAAAACTAACCAGGCAAAGTCACACAGACTGTGATGGGCAGTTCGGTAATACAGCTGGTCCATGTGGTAATTATTATGGCTGGGACAATAAATCGCTGAATTTGCGAATTTAGAAACGATTCTTGATCAATTCTGAGATTTTCCAAGTCCATTGCGATTCTCTTTCAAATTGATTCTAAGCTTAGTTTTTAACAGCAGATGGCACTATGCGCTTTAGAAACAGCTGTAGCCTGCTCTCTTCCAATTCATTACACACACCACTTGAATCTTCTATAAAATAATCATTCATAAAGTTTGAAAAGGTTGAGAATTACAAGAGTGTTTGCAGTGGGCAATAATATCACGTCAGAAAAGCATTCTGAGGTGCAAGTACATTATTCTCAGACTCAGCCGAATGCATGAGCATGTGGTTAAAAACTAGCCCAGTGAAAAGAAAACATGATTCGATTCATCAGACCAGGCCACTTTCTTCCATTACTCGTTGGTCCAGTTCTGATACTCACTGTTGGCACTTTCGGTGGTGGACAGGGGTCAGCATGGGCGCCCTGACTGGTCTGCAGCTACGCAGCCCCATACGCAACAAACTGATGCACTGTGTATTCTGACACTTTTCTATTAGAACCAGCATTAACTTCTTGAGCAATTTGAGCTACAGTAGCTCATCTGTTGGATCGGATCACACGGGCCAGTTTTCGCTCCCCACGCGCATCAAATCCTTGCTCAAATGTTTACGCTCGACCATTTTCCTGCTTCTAACACATCAACTTTGAGGACAAAAATATTCACTTGCAGCCTAATATATCTCACCCACTAATAGGTGCCGTGATGAAGAGATAATCAGTGTTATTCACTTCACCTGTCAGTGCTCATAATATTATACCTGATCGGTGTATATAGTCTGTAGTTCAATCTGTGGCTTTCAGCGCTATACCACAGACTCACTTGCAAAGTACATGTGAAGGATATATTGTTGGAACGCAAGCTTCAGAGCCTATAATTTACATATAATAGTTTATCATTCAAATAGATTGTGAATACAGAAACATTTGGATTTGTGCAGAATTGGAGAGGTAGGTAGGCGACGTGTTCTTTTACTTTTGGTTACATTTCTGTTCTGAATAAGCTACTGTTTGTAGGATTTATTGTCTACAGCTATAAGTTTATAGTTTATCTTTTAAACAAAATTCTTGGTTAACAGTTAACCAGTCAATTATGAGCATCCCTAATTAAAACTTTCCAATGCGGATTCTCTGCTTTTTTCCATGATTCTCTATATGAGAGTATTCTTCTGGCCATGTTCTGTGGTGAAACCTTCATTTTTGATGCATAGCTAGGTGTAAGGTAATACAACCTGCATGTTCGTTTTAATGTATAGACCATTTTATTAGTTTTTTTTAGCAGCACGCCTCAGCTTGTCAAACATGGTTTTTGTTAGCACTACTTAGCACTACTGTGGTAGTGCTAATAAATGTTTAAACTAACATTGTGATATGCTTATATTAGTGTTATATATATATATATATATATATATATAGATTTTATTGTAGGCAAGTCAAGTGTTGATCTGAGAGTCTTAGTCGATCAGACGTTGTCAACTCATTGTGAGCCACTGTGGTCGTCACTTTAAAAAAAAACAGAAACTTTAATTTAACAAACGAAGTGCTCAAAACACTTTTCTAAATTAATAAAGAAATGAAAAGAATTACAACTACTAAGGCCTAGATTTAAGGCCTGTGCAGGATTCTATAGATGATCTGACTATTGATGTGTGTGTTCTGCTCTCTTTCAGTCTTTCTCACTGTAATCTCACTGTTCATTGCTGTGAGAGTTTGTCATCAGTTCTTCAATCCTCAAACTGTGTCCTGAGAGAGCTGGACCTGAGTAACAATGACCTGCAGGATTCAGGAGTGAAGCTTCTTTCTGATGGATTGAAGAGTCCAAACTGTCAGCTGCAGATAATGAGGTATTTAAGAATATATAAGTGTCACGGAGGGTTGTAGTATTCAATCACACAACAAAGAAGATCTCTTCAGGAATCTTTAATGAAGTAATCCGAACAAGGAACAGGAGTATGTAGCTACTTCTTCCACACAACAAAATCATGTCAGAAGAGAGGACAGATGAAAGGGTGACAGTTACAAAAGTTAGCTCATCAGTGTGACAGTTGTCTGCATTCTGTAAAAAACACTGTCTCTACGCTGGACGTGGACAGCATGACACATCAAAATCAATAGAACCCATGTGACAAGCTGACAACAGTAACCTGAGCCCATTTTATGTCCGATGTACTCCACATGCTTACTCTGACAACAGGGCAACAGGTTTTGAATGTTCACTTTGACATGTCCAATGTAGACAGACGACTGATAATAACAGGTTCTGTCTGCTTTTGATGTGCATTTACACTCCACCTGCCAACACTCTTAGTTTAAGAGTGATTCAACAAAGTGATTTGTGATTTGGACAAATTAAAAACAAAAAAATTGTTTGACTGACAGCATTATATTTTTCAAAATTTCTCCGGTTTTCGTGATTTTTTTTTTTTTTTTTTTTTTTTTTTTTTTAAACCATGATAATCGTGTAGTGAAAATCTGATAAATGCACAACAGTTCTGCTGTGGCTTTGTTTGGGACTATTTTCATTGGTGAAATAAAGCAAAACCAGACAATATTGTGTCTAAAGCTCACAATATAAACTATTATTTATTGAACTGTTTAAAATAACATCTTATTTGCAATCATGCTTACATTCAGGAAAACCGCACTCTGCCCGTGTGATATTGCTCAACTATATCACATGATAAATATCACAAATATAACGCATTTCACAAATATAACAAAACCAAGAAATGCCCCTGTATGACTTTTTTTCTAACCATTTTCAATTAGGCAGCATAACGCAGTGAATGCTTGGACTCTCAAAGCATGTTTTTGTTTGGTTTTTGTAAAGTAAATGATATACTTGATAATGTCAGATCGCACATCGTTAAAAAAAAAAAAAAACACAGACAAACACAGTCCTAGCAAAGCACGCTTTATCATTAGAATAATAAAACACATAATATGCACATAAATTTTAAAAATGTGCATAAAAAGCAAACTCGTTTGAGTCAGAAATTTTTTTTATCTAACAAGAAAACACGTGCATAAACTACGATGGAAACACATTTACTGAATACATTTCTCGATGCGCATCAAAAACAAATCATGTGACTTTGCACGATGGGACGGCATAATTGGACTAACCAGCCGGCCAATCTTATCAGCAGTATCTGATATGCTGTTTTGGTCATTCTGAAATGCTCCAGCAAAGTCTGTTGTCAAAGTTGTTTGGTATAATTACCTTTCAAAACTGTCTTACTTGACTGCACAACCAAAAAGCAGCATCTGCCCCAAAAAGCAAGATAACACATTTAATGTGGTTCGTTTGCGCACACTAAGACGGAAGTAATTTATTATATAGGAAAATTATTATATACAGTTTGTTCTCCTTGTTAGTGATGAGATGCTATTATGCTAAACCTAGGTAGCTGACTTGTTGCCTCGCTGCCCTATCAGGAATTGACTTGTAAGGCAGCATTTGTGCATGAAGGCACCTGATTTCAGACAGACTTCTGAGGCAGCGTAACAGTTTAATGATCTACTGCAAAACGGTGTAAGCTTTGGTGATAATTAAATATTTAATTACTATAGTAGTAATTTTTCACTAGAAATGACATTAAAAGTTGAAATGTTGTTCAAAAACTTACATTTACACACAAACTGACCAGCAAACGCAACTCTCAGGCGCCATTTTTCTAACTTCACTGTCACAGAATGTATGCACAGTATTGTGGGATATCAAAGGCAGTGAAGGATACGTCTATGCTGCCTTCAAAAATCGATCAGAGAAAGGTATCTCAGGAGACAGGAAGTGATCTAACATTGGATTTGGGCGTGCCTTGATGCCTTCCTACCTTGAAATGTGTCCTCTGAAGGCAGCATTTTCCAGTTTTCGGATGCAGCCTACATATCTAAAGTGTGTTTAGAAATTTCTGCTGATATATTTGATTGAGTTGCATTTTTGATTATGTTTGAAAATCCAGTGCGTTTAGCTGTGGTTAATAGAGAAATATGAAAATGTTTTTTTGTTTGAGTGAGACAAATAAAGAGAACTCTTGTATAAATTCACACTATGAATGATATTAACTCAAATGTTGAGTGTTGATGTGTGTTTTGTGGATGATGAGGCTGTTTTGATCCATCTGCAGGTTGTCTGGCTGTATGGTGACAGAGGAAGGCTGTGGTTTTGTGTCTTCAGCTCTGAGTTCAAACCCCTCACACCTGAGAGAGCTGGATCTGAGCTACAATCACCCAGGAGATTCAGGAGTCAAGCTGAAGGACAAACTGAAGGATCCAAACTGCTCACTACAGATACTCAAGTGTGTCAAACACTGACTCTGACATACTGAACATGTACTTGATGCATATCTACATTAATGTGTGTTTGTGTGTTTATAGTGTGGATCATGGAGGAGAGATCAGGATCACAGCATGACTACGAAAGTGTAGGTCTACACACACACACACACACACACGTTTGTTTCAAGTCCGCTGACTCTGCGGCGGGTATGTATTTAGTAACGTCATGATGATGGGATGGAGTACATGCATACTTGGGTTTTGTTAAATAATCAGCCCATAAAATTGAAATGTTTGAAAACCACCAAACCGATTCCAAAACTGCCCAAATTCTGTCCTGCACAATCAAAACAAATACAAAACTGCCCAATCTGGCAACACTGAATACAGATGGTTTCAAAGCAGCTTTAGATTGATGACAGGAAAATAATTAAATCATGCAAACAGAGTTCAATTCTGCTTTAAATAACTCTAAAAAGATGATAGTAAAGAGCCGTTATTTAGGTGAAATCAGTTCAGCATTGATTCATTGCATTTCAATAACTATGTAAAGTACATCAATTATGAAATGAGTTCAATTCAGCTATAAAGCAGAAAACAGTAATGTCATCGTCCAGCTTAGCTCAGTTCTCATTCAATAGTGTCAGTTAGGGCTGGGCGATGTATCGAATGCTTTTGTCACGCGCATTTCTTCAGTAAAGCCGGTTCCCTGATTACCGCTAAATCGCCATCACCTGCTTTCAAATGAAGCGGCATTCAATAGACCGAGCCGTAGATCACTGATAAGACACGCAATATCGCGTTCAATATCGATATGTATCGCCGTCGATATTGAACGCGATATTGCGTGTCTTATCAGTGATCTACGGCTCGGTCTATTAAATGCCGCTTCATTTGAAAGCAGGTGATGGCGATTTAGCGGTAATCAGGGAACCGGCTTTACTGAAGAAATGCGCGTGACAAAAGCATTCGATACATCGCCCAGCCCTAGTGTCAGTGCAGATAAATCAATAATACTGCTGAATATTAGGTTTCACTTTATTAGTGAGGACATTGCATAGGTTTCTATGGAATTACTTTTGTGCCAATAAAAAATGAATGTAGCTTTTCAAAAAAACTAATGAAAATATAAATTGAAACTAAATAAAAAGTATTTAAAACTTAAAAAATAAATTGCAGGCAAAATGTTTGACTTTGTTTTTAATCCTCTGCATGATTTGCTAACTGTTTTCTCCTCCTTTTTCACTGATCTGTACATACAAATGTGTTTCCAGAGTTTATATTTACGCTTCTGTTCACCATTCTGGCACAAATATCTTGTGGCGGCGGGTCTAGCAGTGGTGGCTGTTATTGCTTTTGCTTTTTTTCAGGTGGAAAGGTACTTTAGAGCTCATTTAGAGCCCACAATATTATACAGCAGTGTTGTCTTGATTTAGCCCAATCATTAGAGGACCTGGTTATGTACATACAGTTCTAGTCTTCGATTAGATCATATTCAAAGGGAAAAAAGTAGTCTTTAATATTAATTAATATATGTCCAAATGCATAACCTAGTCCAGTGGTTCTCAAACCTGTCCTGGGACCCCCCACCACTGCGCATTTTGCATGCCCCCCTCATCTAACACACCTGATTCAAGTCATCAGCTAATTAGTAGAGACTGCAAGAGTTGAATTGGGTGTGTTAGATGAGGGAGACATGCAAAATGTGCAGTGGTGGGGGGTCCCCAGGACAGGTTTGAGAACCACTGACCTAGTCTACAATGTGCACGGACTTTGAGTCCTAAAGACACTTATAAAACCACACAGTGACTGTGACGGTAATCCATGTGACCCCCGAGGATGAATCAATGTCTTCTGAAGTGAAACAATATATAAGAAAAATACTAATAATTTAAACTGTTTTAACTATTAAAGGTGCATTATGTAGTTTTTCCATCCACTGGGGGGCGCCTATTCAAAAAACAAAGGTGTAGCTTGATGAGCCCGGAATCTTGGGACATGTGGTCTTCACCTCACACGTCCTAGCACGCTAATGGGGAATGCCTCCGTGGGAACTGGTGTCTGAACGATATCAAATCACGCCAATCGTATGGCCAGCGACAGCCTATGACGTCACTACTAGTGCAACCCGTATACACATAAGGGGTGCCCAGAGAACAAGTCGACGTCTTTGCGCCTTCAGGGACTGTTTAGTCTAATGCTGTTCAAACACTGTTCTAGGTAAGAATGGCTTTTTAAGCAGATGTTTCAAGCGGTGTGTACATCTGTGTCTTAGATATTTGATGCTTGATGACACTAATGACTTGTGCGTCCTTAGAGCATGCATGTTAAGTACTTGAGAGTTCTTTACATGTTTTTGTAGAGCTTTCCCGTGAGGAAGCTCCACTCTCGTTTGTCTCTCTTCCTGTGGGAAGAGGGACAATCTTTTGTGCTTGATGCGCACAGAAGTTGGACTGAAGTGTTTGTATGTGTTTATTTTTTATGCTTCAGCGGCTGACGAGAGTGTTGTGCTGTTTGAGGATGCTTTGTCTTTTGCATCCTCAATATCAGCAGTCTGTGCTCTTTATGTTCGAGTTTCTCACACTTAATCACACACATTACTTGTGCGTTGTATGTTTGGGAAAGGAGCATGCATGTTCAGTTTTGAGGAAACTGTTTGCTCGCGGTTTTCCCTTGGCAACCCTAGTCGCACGTTGTTTATCTGCACCTGCGTATATGAGCCTTCCTTTCCCTTTTGATCTCCGTTTTGAGATCGACAGGGTGTGTAAGAATCTGTTTTGTGTATCTGAAATTCATACAGATTTTAAAGCTCTGGTCCTGCTCGTATATGACAGGACATATGCGGCAGCAGATTACGCTCTGTGCTAGAAGATGGGTCGATGTTGAGTTTCTTCCATTATTACAAACTTTCCTGTTGTCCCGCATTGGGCTTGATAGTGAGTGCATCTTTTCAGTCTGCATTAGTGTGGCAGGCTTTATTTACATTAAGTCCTCCGCTCTTTGTAGTCACAGGTTGAGTTGTGGGTCGCCTCACTTTTATGAGAGATCGGTTATAATTTGAAGCGACCTCAGCTCCCTATAGAAAGGATTAAAAGGGGCATTTATTCATCTCAGGTGCTTTACATCAGGCCTGAGGCTGGACCGATAATGTTTTTTTTCATCATTTGGAGCACTTCTGTGTCTGGCACAGAGATTGTTAGTCAGCGCATCCTTTCAGACTGCAGAGTGTGGCAGGCCACTTTTACATTTAGGCTTCTGCTCTTTAAGGTCTCAGGTTGAGCTTTAGGTTACCTTTGTGAGAGCCATTTAAAATTCAGTGACCTCAGCTCCCTGTAGAAATGAATAAAGGGGGGTGGTTATTCTTCGTGTTAGGTTACGTTATACATATGTATGCATATATATTTATGTATTGCGGCATCTAACTGGGGCCCTGGAGCTCCCATGTTTAGGGAAGGTTATCATGATACCCTTATTATGTGCCACCTCTCTTGTGAGGGTTTTTATATAGTCGGGTAACGTTTAGAACGAAATATCGCCTGTATTGAGTGGCATGACCTCCTCTCTTTCTGAAAGTCGTTTTTCTAGGCTATATCTCATCTCAGCTCCATATAGTTGATATGTCAGGTGCTCAGGCTTTCGGGGCCGCCCTGATAATCCTTCTGGTTGAGTGAGTTGGCTTCCTCTCATTGGAGAGTTATTTCGCTGAATCCACCGCTCTGTTGAGCTCCAGGTAATTTCATGATTGAGGTGTATGGCCTTTGATAGGCCCCCTTAATACCTTCCCTAGGTCGAGTGAAGTGGTTTACTCTCGCTAGAGTAAAGGGCGATATGCTGAAGCCTCCACTCCCCTGAGCTCCAGATAGATCATGACCGTGGGTGCCGGCCCCCTCTGGGCCGTATTGACATTACCCTGTGGTGAGCGAGCTGGCTTCTTCTCTGTTTAGAGTTTCTATTTGAAGCCACCGCTCCATTGAGCTCCAGATGGTAAGTTCACCTGTGTGTTATGAGCCGGCCTCCTTTCTTTAAAGTCATTAGGCTGAAGTCTCCACTACTTTGAGCTTCAGGGAGGTCATGAGTGCATGTGGGTCGGCCCCTTCTTTTTGGGCCGCCCCTATATCTGGCCTAGGCTAGTACTTTAGGAGTGTCAGAGGAGGTTATGCTGTAGCCTTTCCGCCTGCTAGCATGCCATAGCTCAGAGTAGGCTATTCTGAGGAGAGCCTTTCCTGCTTAGAACTGGCAGCTAGTGATCCTAGTATGCTTCCTCTCATTGTGAGAGTCGTCCCTGGCCAGGGCCTGCCTTCTGCATTAGGCTATTATTAATGCGAGTAGCAGGCTTTAGCCCCGGGCCTTTGGCTGGGTTAAGCTAGAGTAGCTACGTTTACATGCACCCAAATAATCCATTTGTAATCAGATTGACGGCTCAATCTTGATACGAATGAAATTTTGATCAGATTGGAAGGGGTGGTTTATTCCTTTTCTAATCCAATCCAACACAAAAAATTACCATGTAAATGCTTGAATCTGACTACTTTTTCAATCGTATTCAGAAGTCTCTGGGGCACATGCGCAGTGGAATGTTGACACGCATTACGCAGTGCGCAAGTTCATGTCTTTAGTTGTAAAGATGTATGCCAACAGGCAGTGACGTAGCTGTATCCCTTCATCATAATATTGGTATATCTTTCCATTTTAAAACAAGAAGGGGAGCCACTGGATATTACACAAGAAGCAACGTGCAAACTTTGTGCAAGAGTTATGCTGGTGAAAAGTCTCAACCTCGGTCAGTATTCACTACAGAAATTGAAAGTAAAAAGTGACAGAGCTGTTTGACACTGCATTAACGGAGCATATTCTTTTAGAGACAAATTTCAACATAATATGCTGATAACAGTATATAGCCTAACTCTTAATTTATTCCATTATTTCTCTTGTGGCCGTACATAAAGGCTAGTGAAACAAATGAGAATAATAGTATTTCATGTTAAAGAGGTTGTTTTTTTAAAGTTGGTGCTTGAAGTAAAGCTGCGCTTAATTTTCATTGATGACTGCGGTGTTAGGAAATATTATAGCCTACACTCTTAATAATTTTAATTATAGGCCTATAATGCATTGTATAATAGACCTAAAAAATGTTTAAAAGATTTTCAAAGATAGATAATAGCCTAATCTTTTATTATCCTCACAATAATATAATATTATTTTAATAATAAAAGAAGCCGAACCTAATAGTTATAATAATAGACCAGAAGAATATAACAGGCCTTCATTAATTGGAAATAACAAATCCTCTTAATATTGCTAAGATTTGATGCTTTTGACAGTATTTCTGGCTATCGTCAATACATGATCATTGTCTGTTGACGCAACCCGGGTTACCGTGTGATTGATATGACGCCACACACGCAGAGCGCCTGCGCAAACGTTTTTAATTGGAATGTATATAAAACACATAAAAACAGATATTTGAATCAGATTACAATGTTTAGAGTACATGTAAACAGATCTGCAATCGGATTCAATTAATTCGGATTGACGAAAATTGGTGCAAGTAAACGTAGCCAGTGATAGGCCCTGTCTGAGGCCTTCTTATAAGCCCGGTCGCATAGATTTGTACTCCCCTTGTTTTAAGCGTAGAAAGCAATATGCTGAGTACAAGGCTCGTTTTGGCAATGCAAACGAGTATTCCAAGCCCACAACACCTCTAGTGGCTGTTTCTGCTGTAGTTGATTTGCTACCTAGTAGCTGGCCCTCCTTGGGTCTCCTTGGGAGTGACCCTTCCGGTTGAGCTAGGTTCCTAAGGGTCCTAGTTCCCTAAAGTTGAGCAGTTCAGCTAAAGTTCAGGTAGCCCAGGCTCCAGTGGAGCCTCCCTGATACTAGCCCTGGAATTCTAGATCTGATCTTGAGTCTATTTTGTACTCCCCTCACATTTATGGTCATTCCTCAGAGTACAGCGCTCCCGAGTTCTGGTCGAAAGGTTGAAGGTCTTTTGTGAGACCTCCCTGGTAGATCAGTATTTTAGGCTGGAGGTACTCCCTTCTCTTGTGTGGGTCGTCATATATAGGACCTCACTCCCTAAGTTGGTCCTAAAGGTTTAAGAGATTCTTTTAGAGAGAACTCCCTTGGTAGATCAGCTCCTGTTGGGGCTGGAGGTATGCCTTTCAATAGGGACCCTATGTAGAGTACTCAGCCTCCAGAGTGCCTTGTTTTAGAAGCGCTCTGTAGATCCTAGGCAGAGCAGAGTAAACCCCCCCATTTAAATATTTAAATATAATTTAAATATTCACTCTCCTTTAACAGTCAATAGCAAAGCATGCTGGGAACTAGAAATCAGCTGAAACTCATTCAGTGAATGTGTAAATATGTGTTTACATACATTCAGATTTATATGGGAACATGTATGTGCAATATATGTACACAATAAAGGATAAAAAATTAGGAATATTACATGTAATGCTATTTTGTCTTCATTTCTAAATATTTTATATGCATCAATATATAGCCGTACATGGTCAATGCATATATTGCAGTATATTGAAAATATAAGCATAGTTTCCCATATAATTTTGTTACGTAAGGGCACACACACACACACACACACACACACACACACACACACACACACACACACACACATGTGGTTAGGTTGACGATTGGCCGAAGTAATGAAAAAAGTAATGACTGTGCTCTCTTTAGCACAGTGTGGTCTCTCTGCTAATACTCACACACACAAATATACAGACACACATACACGCAAACACACTCACACCTCATATAAAACACACACACACACACACACACACTTCTCACTCACACTCACACTCACTCACTCACACACACACACACACACACACACACACACACACACACCTCTAATACACACACTTCACACTCAAACACACACACATACACTCATCTAGTGACTGTTGTTTTGTTGTTATAGATGTTTCTCTCTTGTGTTCAGGGGCCTGTGATCTCACACTGGATCCAAACACAGCAAACACTCGTCTCATTCTGTCTGAGGAGAACAGGAAGGTGACATTTGTGGAAGAGAAGCAGCCGTATCCTGATCATCCAGAGAGATTTGATGAGTGTCGTCAGGTTCTGTGTGGAGAGAGTCTGACTGAACACTGTTACTGGGAGGCTGAATGGAGCGGAGGTGCTGTTCTATCAGTGACATATAAAGGAATCAGAAGGAAAGGAGGGAGTGACTGTGTGTTTGGATTCAATCACAAATCCTGGAGTCTGATCTGCTCTGATAACAGATTCTGTGTCCGTCACAATAAGAACTTGACTGATATTCCTGACGTCCGTTCATCCTCTAATAGAGCAGGAGTATATGTGGACGTGTCGGACGGCACTCTTTCCTTCTACAGTGTCTCTGACACACACACACTCACACACTTACACACATTCAACACCACATTCACTGAACCCCTCTATGCTGGATTTAGGGTATATTATGATTCTTCAGTGTCTCTGTGTCAGATTAAATGAGACAAACACTCTTGTAAATCATCTTTCATGTGTAGTTGTTTATTTTCATCTGATTGTTTTGATAGTAATTCATTTTTTAGATTCAGAGCTAACCGTTCAACTGCTGGCGGGGCTTAATAATTACCCGTCTGATGCTGCGAAATCCCTTCTGGTCAGTCGTTTAAGCTTACTTAAATACATAATATTTGATATAATGTGTGGAATAATATTCATTTGCGGAGCCGGTCGGGAATCAATAGGCACAGGTGGACTGTGGGTTAAACAGCCAAAACTATTTTGACTCAGTTTGGTCCCCGCTGATAATCAGCTGTTTTCAAACAGCCTCGAGCTTATTTTTGTGTTCACGCTCTGTAGTCTGAAGACTGTCAAAGGTTTCTAAAAACTACGTGATTTGCAGCATTGATCACAGGGTTTGAGCTCTGCATCTGAAGTGATTGACAGCTTTAGACTTTATAAAGGGAGCAATCTTTACCTGATCTGTATAGGCATTTTAAATAAAAGTTTTATTTTTCATGCTGCCAAGAGGACCAATGGCCACATATACACTGCAGAGTTTCAGGAGAGAAAACCAAATGCAGAATGAATCCACTAAAATATATATTATATTACATTAAGGCTCATATTGGGCTATATGTTCTTTTAATTTATGGAGTGTCTGTGGCTGTGGTGTGATTTACACACATTTGTTCAAAATAGCCTGTATGGGCAGATCTTTCACATGATGGAGACGAATGTTTTGTATTGTTTACACAATGGATGTTCTCATCTTTTTTTCTGTTAATTATTATCATGTTGTTATTATCATGTTATTATCAGAACTCAGAATGCCTAATGATGGTTTGAGTGCTTGTATAACATGAGAAAATAGAGTTTCTGTCTACCTGATGTAGATTTGTGGGTGCGTATGTTTTAAAAACATAATTCCACATACTGTATAAACAACACTTTTCTAATAGTACACTTAAACCGTTTATTACAAATAAAATACTAAATACTAAAAATGAATAAATGTAAATTAACAAAAATTTGAGTTTCATTTACAATCCTGTGAAAACATCTACTTCCCACTCCCCTGTATAATACCAAATCTGAGCCCAAATGTCCATCAGCGATGTAACTGTCATGGACAGAAGAGTAGGAGACAACAGGTTTGCAAAGGTGAATGGGTTTATTGATGTCACAGACATGCCAGGTTCTACTATCACACAGACACAGCGCACGTCATCACCGGAGTACTAACCACGCACACCTGTCATCAATCAGCACCCTCATCAACAGCACCATAAAAGACACAAGCTCACACTCAGTCACTGTCCGGTCTCGTCAATGTATTCACTTATGCCGAGTTCAGACTGCACGATTTTCAAAGTAGTCGGGTCACTGTTCTTTTCACACTGCATGAGTCACTACTCTGTTCATACTGCACGATGGATCGGCGACAGAAGGTTTCACACTGCATGACTTTACAATAGGAAGAATCGCCGACAACTCTGTCTGGCACGCAAACTACGTTTCACAACCAAACACGCGCGAGACATGACAAGGAAACAACGCGCGCAAGACCAGAGTTCTCACGTGAGACTGGCCCTGCGTCTCAATCAGCTCCCTAGCTCCCTAGGTCATGAATCAGTATAAAATGAAAGTGAATGTCGCTGATACCCTGATCAGTGCCCTGACTACTGAACTAGGGGAGCTGATTGAGACACATGCTGGGATTATTATTAAAAATAGTAGCCCGCATGAAGCTTGAAATACGAATTGCCTGTGCACTCATTTGCAGCGAAAACAACAAAAAGAAAAGAAAAATATGGAGGAGGAAATGTTTGGGGAGACGCGAGGAACAAGGATTATGTGTCCTGCAACGACAGTTAGAGCTAAATACATAACTTTTCAATGTGCTGCTGTTGCGGATGGTCAAGCAAATGTTTGTGCTTTGTTTCTGTTTGATAGAATTGTAATGTTTATCTGAAACAAAGCCATGCTTGCTGATATTGTGGTCTATAACTCCTCCCCGAACTCCCCGCTGCTCTGTATAATTGCTCTCTCATTGGCTGTCAGTCACTGCCGATGTAGTTTTCAGTCAGAACACTTTTCACACAGCAGGATTTTGAATCGCCGACAGATCCAGATATTTAGCATGCCAAATATCTCACGGGCGTCGGCGACTCATCGGCGATTCTCTCAGATCTTTGCTCATTCACACTGCATGATTGTCACTCGCGTGAACAAGCTCCGATTTGCTTGTGATTTCGGGCATTTGTTGGTGATTACTCAAAACCTGTCGGCGAGCCAAAATCGGGGCTAAAATCATGCAGACAGAACTCGGCTATACCTGTCTGCTTACCTTAAGGACTCCAACGAAAATACTCGCCTGTCTCCAGCGTCTTTCCTCGGCTCCTTGTGTTCCCCTCGTCTCCTGTGAGTTACTCAGTGTCTGATCTGCTTCAAGTCAGCCAACGTTCCACCATTCCTGCAAACACAAGACAAGTATCAGCTCTACGATCACATCTGTCAACTTATCCATCTGCTATCACTCACCTGCACTCTACCTGCAAATCCTGGTTGTTCAATAAACATTTTAACTATTCCATCTGTGTCTCTATCCCCTTCTGTACTGTAACAGAAGACTGGACCAACATCGCCAAACAGCCAGGATGAGCGCCCCGGACCCCTTTCAGAAACTCGTTGATGTTCTCCGAGCACTCTCCAGCACTTCCCTGGCACCTGCACCAGCGCACATTTCCGCATTCACTGCCACCTCTCCTTCACCAGCTGTGGTTGCCAGTCCCATGGCCAAACCGGCACCCTTCTCTGGTTCGGGAGGATTGCAACGGATTTCTCTTGCAGTGTTCGCTGGTCCTGGAGATGCAACTGCACTTATATCCTGATGATCATTCCAAGGTAGCTTTCATAATCTCTCAACTCGATGGCAAGGCGCTTCGCTGGGCAGAACCGCTCTGGTCACAGAAAAATCCGATCACCCAGTCCCTCTCCAGTTTCACCGCTCACACTTCAAAGAAGTCTTTGGAAAACCTGCTTGGGATTCATCTATTGGTGAGAGATTATATCAATTAAAACAAGGTTCCATGTCTGTAACCGACTATGCTCTCCAGTTCAGAACCCTGGCTGTCTCTAGCGGTTGGAACGAACAAGCTCTCATCACGACATACCGTCAGGGATTGGATCCATGCGTGCAGTTGCATCTCACTGTACACGAGGATTCCATCGGGCTCGAACGCTTCATACAACTCTCCATCAGGTTCGCCACTTGTATGCAGTCATGCATCAAAGAGCACCAGGGCCAGCCGTTCTTCCCATCACCTCTCTGCTGACCAGAATCCGTCAGCTCCCCAGAACCAGCCAACGAGCCCATGCAAGTGGAACAATCTTGTCTGTCTCCAACTGAGCGGCAGAGATGGCTGACCCAGAACCTCTGTTTTATATTGTGGTCAAGCTGGGCATTATGTCTCTAAATGCCCCACTTGCCCAGCTCGTCCTATGGTGAGTGTTATCATTCCTTCGATAAATAAGATGAAACCACTTACCATTGTTGTAAACCTTACTGCTGCCGTTTTATGTCTTCCAGTTAATGCCCTCCTCGATTCTGGGTCAGCCGGGAATTTCATCTCTGGAGCCCTCTGCTGCCAGCTCCAACTTAAAACAACAGCCACGCCGTCGGTTTACCAAATCCACTTGGTAACTGGAAGACCTTTATGACAAGTGGGCATCCTCCACTTAGAAGATACCCATCTGCTGGTTCTACAGGATTCCACCGCTGACATGATTTTTTAGTGCGCCCATGGTTGGAGCAGCATAATCCCATCATCTTGTGGAAGACAGGAGAAATCCTGAAGTGGGGTGACAACTGTTTTATGAACTGTTTTCCTGAGTTTCCTGTCCCAAGTTCTCTGTGTTCCGAAGAAATGCCAGTCTATTGAAAAGTCTATTGAAAGTCCCCTAGAGAAACGCTCCATGGACATTCCAAAATGTTATTCCCACTTCAGTGATGTCTTCTGTCCCAAGAAAGCCTCCATGCTGCCTCCACACCGTGCCCAACGGAAAAGTTTACTCTCTTTCCATCCCGGAGGAGAAGGCCATGGAGGAATATATCAAAGAGGCTCTGTCCCAAGGCTACATACGTCCGTCTACTTCCCCTGCTGCTTCCAGCTTCTTTTTTGTGGTAAAGAAGGACGGAGGCTTGCGGCCCTGCATTGATTACAGATCCCTCAACAAGATAACAGTTAAATTCAGATACCCACTTCCTCTCGTCCCCTCTGCATTGGAACATCTCCGAGGTGCCACTGTGTTCACCAAGTTAGACCTCCGCAGCGCCTACAACCTCATCCGGATACGTGAGGGGGACGAATGGAAGACGGCCTTTGTGACCCCTACTGGCCACTATGAGTACCTGGTCATGCCGTATGGACTTGTCAACACCCCCTCCGTGTTCCAGGACTTCATCCACGAGGTGCTCCGGGAGTTCCTGCACATGTCAATCCTAGTTTACATCGATGACATCTTGATATATAATCCCGGAGCTTGGCCGACCATCGCCACTATGTTGCAGAGGTCCTGCAATGCCTGAGGGAGTTCAACCTGTTCCTAAAGGCAGAAAAATGTACCTTCCACCAACCCTCAGTGCAGTTCCTTGGCTACTACATTGATCGCAGTGGCATCCGGATGGACGAGAGGAAGGTTTCTGCCATAAAGGACTGGCCCATTCCTACATCAGTGAAAGAACTTCAAAGATTTCTCGGATTTGCCAATTTCTATCGACGTTTCATCCGAGGTTACAGTATCATCACCACTCCCCTCACGGATCTCCTACGCAGTAAGCCCAAGTCTCTGTCCTGGACTCCAGCCGCCACCCACGCCTTTGCCACGCTTAAAGGGGTACTTCACCCCTGGAAAGATGAATGTGTATTTAAAATTGGTCATTTATGTAGTAGAAATGTGAAATTATTTTTGAATTTGGAGCTTTCTAGACTGAGAAAAGGCAGAAAATGTATTTTTGACTAATGTGGATGAAAGACAACAACTCCCAGAATGCACTTGTTTTGCTGCCCTTGCGAGGCCACGCCCAAACCATGCCTATCGGTTACAGGCGGCATTCAGGAAAATTCAAACAAATAAATCGTGAGTTAGTTCATACATTTACAGCGAAATGGTGCTAAATTGCTTTGTACCTGGATGTACACCCAAAACCAGGAAAGGACAAGTAAGTTTCCATCATTTTCCGATTAAGTTAAAGATTTGGAGCGATGTAAACAGTGGCTGCGGGCCATCAAACACCCGAAGTTTGGAGATGACACCGTTATAGAAAACCTAAAAAACGCAGAATATGTAGTCTCCATTTCAAGCACGAGGACTACGAACCAAATATCTTTGCAATGAAGAGAACCATTCTGAAGGACACCGCGATACCATATTCACTTTCCCAGAGGACCACAGCCTGGGCATCTGGTACTAAGCGTATTCGCCCAGAGGTAAGACTCGCTGATACTAGACTGGTAACACAGTAGCCTATATGTAGTGTTGTAGGTAGCAGTAAAACTGCAAACTTAGCAAGTAACGTTAGATAGACAATTACATATAAGTTGCATATAAGTTGACTGTTATCAAAGTAAAGCCTCTGTTCTGTAAAACTGAGTTTATTTATCTATTTATGCTAACGTTACCACAAAAGCCTGTTGCTGTATTGGTTGAGATGACTGCAGAGACCGATAAATTTGCGAGATGAACCACTGATGTAGTGCAGACAAAATAAAGTTAATTACTGTAAGCTTAAAAATATAATTGACACCCACTTTTGATAAAATCTTTGATCTATGTCCATGAGTAACCTCAAAAGCGCATATGTATGGGCGTGGTGAAAAAATGCGGAACTACCTGCTATTACTGGCTGTAGTTTTAAGCCTCTGGCCAAAAAAGCCTCCGATGACGCAAAATGACGATTTTTGCGTCATCTGAGGCTTTTTTACAGAATAAAAATGCATAAATCTCTCATCTCGGGCTGATATGAAGGGGGAAAGCACGCTAATTCGAAAATACTAGTGGTATTCTACTAGTACAAAGCTTAATGCTAAATCCTGAAGTAACCCTTTAAGAACGCCTTCACCACCGCTCCCCTCCTGGTGCACCCAGATCCAGACAAGCCTATTGTTGTGGAAGTTGATGCCTCCACCACCAGAGTGGGAGCGGTCCTTTCCCAGCAGCAGGGGAGCTCAAGTAGATTGCACCCATGCGCCGCCTTCTCCTGCAAACTCAACCCAGCGGAAGTGAACTATAACATCGGGAATAGGGAGCATCTTGCCATCAAGCTTGCCCTAGAGGAGTGGAGGCATTGGCTCAAAGGAGCTAAACATCTGGTTTGTGGTCTTCACAGACCATAAAAACCTGGAATACCTTTGAGATGAAAAGAGATTAAACCCTCGTCAAGCAAGGTGGGCTCTGTTCTTTACCTGGTTCAACTTTTCCATCACCTACCGTCCAGGGTATATAGAACATAAAGGCTGACGCTCTCTCTCGTATCCATGGTCCTGATGATACCCCTGAAATCCCAGAGCCCATCCTACCAGAAAAGATCTTTGTTAATCCAATAGTCTGGTCTGAAGAAACCCTTCCAGAGTCCAATGCCTCCACCAACGCTCCGCCGGGTTGCCCCCCAGGTTTGCTCTACGTCACCTGGACACGGCGCACTCCCCTCATCCACACCTCTCACTCGTCACTGGGCACTGGCCACTCTGGGGTCAAGGAGACCCTCTCGTTGCTAAAACAACACTTCTGGTGGCCGAATATGGCAGTTGACGTTAGAAGGTACATGCAAGGATGCAAGGAATGCGCCATCTCAAAAAGTCCACGCCATCTTCCCTCCGGCAAACTCCAGCCTCTGCCCATTCCGAATCGTCCCTGGTCACATCTAGGGGTTGATTTCATCACAGACCTCCCAGTATCTGATAACTGCACATGCATTCTGGTGGTGTGGACAGATTCTCGAAGTCATGTCATCTAATTCCACTAAGAGGATTGCCTACTGCTATGGAGACTGCTGAAATAATGTTTAACTGTATTTTCAGATACTATGGAATTCCTGAAGACATTGTATCAGACCGAGGATCACAGTTTATCTCCAGAGTCTGGAAAGCATTCATCAATCTCCTAGGTGTGACCGTAAGCCTCTCTTCATGTTACCATCCCCCAGACGAACGGGCAGACGGAGCGGAAGATACAGGAGATTGGTTGCTTCCTGCGTACCTTCTGTCACGGCCACCAGGACTCTTGGAACCAGTTCCTGGGTTGGGCTGAGTACGCCCAGAACTCGCTTCTTCAGCCTACCACCGGACTCACCCCGTTCCAGTGCGTACTCGGCTATCAACCCCCATAATGTCACAGACATGCCAGACTCTACTCTCACACAGACACAGCGCACGTCATCACCGGAGTACTAACCACGCACACCTGTCATCAATCAGCACCCTCATCAACAGCACCATAAAAGACACAAGCTAACACTCAGTCACTGTCTGGTCTCATTAATGCATTCACTTCCCTGTCTGCTTACCTTAAGGACTCCAACAAAGATACTCACCTGTCTCCAGCGTGTTACTCAGTGTCTGATCTGCTTCAAGTCGGCCAACGATCCACCATTCCTGCAAACACAAGACAAGTATCAGCTCTACAATCACATCTGTCAACTTATCCATCTGCTATCACTCGCCTGCACTCTACCTGCAAATCCTGGTTTTTCAATAAACGTTTTAACTATTCCATCTGTGTCTCCGTCCCCTTCTGTACTGCAACAAACAGCGTGGCAATGACAGATGATTAGGTGAGTAACGGTGATATAGATAATTGTGAAGGTAAACTGAATTGGTAATACTGTCCTTTTCTTGCAGGTGGATGACTCATGGATGATGGCGGGGTGCAGAGATGGATGTAACACACAGGAACGGTAGGGATACACACATGCAGACACTTAGCACGAAGACTAGGAAGATCGCTGGAGTGGAATAGGTAAGTATTCTCACAATGCAGGAGCATTGGAGTAGAAGTCCTTGTATCAAATGAGACCGGACAGTGAACTGAGGTGAGTGTTGTGCTTAAGTATCTGGTGTGATTGTGTGATGATAGGGAACAGGTGTGTGTGTGTGTGTGTGTGTGTGTGTGTTTAGAACTCTGGTGAGGGAGTGCGCTGTGATTGGCTGATGGAAGAGCCTGGTGGGTCTGTGACAGTAACAGTATGAGCCTCAGCATCACTGCAGCATCACAGGTTTTGTGAGTGGATAATGCAAATAAAAATCTTACAATGCTGAAAAATAAGCCTTTGCATTTATTTTGGATGCTGTAGGTAAATTACCATTAAAAACTATTAAGTCTGATTCATATAAAATATTATTTGTGTGATCAAGTGTTTTAACCAATAAATAAATAAATATGCATATCGCTTCCCTCCTGGGCATTTCACTTTTAAATACATGATATGATCTCTTTGGAATACAACATTACAGGTTTAAAAAGAACCCATCTATATCTTCTCTACAAACAAAGGAAATCATTTTGTGATACATTTTATTTAATGTTTAAAATATTTATAATGCTCTGTAGATCGTTAGATCCACAAAGCTGCTCATATCATCAAACTGCTGGAGTGTTGTTCCCATCACAGAGATATAGGGCCAGATTTACTAACAGTTTGTGCCAGTGCAAACTCTCTTTTGACTTTAAAAATCTTTTGCAAATTTCTTTTTATTTATTTGTAAATCTAATATATTTTAGTGAAGCTGCATTTATTTGTTGATCTCATTTTATTTATTTGTGAATTTGTTTAATTTTTGTGATTTTCTTTACATTTATTTGTGCATAAAAATCTATTTATCTGGAAAATTATTTATATGCAACAATTCTAACATCATGATGGTTTTGGTTTGCTATTGGTGTATATGAGTGACAGGACGCCCCGCCTTCATCAAGAGGTAGGGGAAGTTATTTTGATTCGAAATTACCAGGGACATGAATTTAACACAATAATGTGTGCAGATAATTTATGGAAAAAAAAACAGCAATATTGCATAAAAAACAAGAACTGTCAATTTGTATTTCATGGTGACTTTAAAAAACACAGATTGGTGGAGTGATACAAACAGTGAAAAGTGCTCATATCAGTACACATGACTCAGCCAATCACATTAGAGAAGAGAGGAACCAATTTCATTTTTGAATGAGCGTCAATAGAGAAAGATGATTTTTGCAGCCTGATGGTTTAGTTACAGCAGAAGTTAACTGGACCAGGATAAACAGCCAAACCCAGACCTCTTGATCATGATATCTGAGGCATTATACGTGAGATTTAATTCCCTAACAGTGTGAATGCCAGTAGTTTATTTTATGAACTGCTCTCAGAGCTCATTTTACTTGCATTTGTGAGTGTCAGTGTGAGTGTGCAGCACTTTAACAACACTAGAGCGCGCGCGAGACTGATGTGCTCCAGCTGCAGGAGTTACTGGAATCTGTTCAACACATTCAGTCTGTGAGTTCACAAACACACTCCTGTTGTTGTGCTGCAGTTGATCATCAGCTCGATCTCTGTATTCAACAGTGTGAATAAAGCATGTACAGGAGAGTCACTGCGGCCAGATGCAGATGTTGCATTACTGCAGGTCCGTCATGCGCGTGTCAGTGCAGGACAGATGTGCTTCATCACAGCTTCTCCAGGAGGAGTCTTCATCTGATCGCTCTCGGGCGGTGGGTCTGTAGCCCCGCCTCTTGCAGCTCATCTATATTTATAGGTTATTGCTACAGTAGTCAGTCAGCCAGTGTAACAGTCATCTGCTTTCACACCGGACTCAAACGCATCTCAGGCTGTCAGTGGACATCCAGACAGGAGCAGTATGACTGAGACTCACTCCGAGCCGACTCAAGACGCCGCGCCGACGGACGCGCTGAACGCCGCGGACGCGCCGGAGGAGAAGCAGGAGAACGGCGGCTGTAAACTCTCGGAGAGCGAGGAGAAAGCGCCGGCGGAGTTCGAGCCCCCGGAGGGCGGCTGGGGGTGGGTGGTGATGCTGGCCTCCATGTGGTGCAACGGCTCGGTGTTCGGCATCCAGAACGCGTTCGGGATCTTGTTCGTGTCGCTGCTGAAAGAGTTCGGCTCCGAGCACGACGACGACCTCCGCTTCAAAACAGGTAACAAAGCCATTTCCGTGATAGTAGCGCGAGCGCGTGCAGTTGTGCTGGAGATTCAGAAGCTCCACGTGTTGGTGAAGAGGCTCGAGCGCGCGCGGCGGAGCGCGTCACTGAGAAGTTCCGCTGACTCTGCTGAGACTGAGTGAAGCATGTTTCTCCATAAACACACAGCTTTGACTGATTCACAAACAAACACTCAGACAGAAAGTGCAGTGCTCGGACACCGGGGCTAGTTGTCACACTTTTACTGCAGTGAATGTTTCTCACTGCGGGTTTGTTTTTGATAGTTCAGTTTTTGGTTACACTTTATTTGGTAACACTTTATTTTACAGTGTCATTGTTACATATGTTACATGTATTTACTATTGTAATAACTACAAATTATGCATAATTACATGCAACTAAACCAAATCCTAAACCTATAGTAGGTACATGTAGTTATTTAATATTACTCAATACTTAAATGTATAATTACAGTGCAACAAAGACAACTTTAAGTTAACCCTTTTATTTAAGGTGACTTTTTTACATTGTAATTAATCAAATAAGTACTGAGTAATATTAATTAACTACATGCATTTAGTGTAGGTTTAGGATTACTTGTAATTATGCATAATTTATTGTTATTACCATAGTAGTATGTGTAGTAACATGTAACTACTTCACCTTAAAATAAGTGTTACCCAGTTTTTTTTTATAAACACACAAACCTGGAAAAATACACTGTTTATTAAACACACACAATGTGACACATGTCAAAAATAGACCGATATGAGGATCTATTATAGTCTGAACAGTAAAGCATTATGAAGCACAAAACAACACATGAAACTCATAAATGGTAATTTATGTTAAATGATTGTTTTGGCCACATCTGAAAATTTGGTCTGACTTGACAGTATCTCTCGAGACAACAGTCCAACTATTCATTACAAATGTGCCTTCTTGTATTAATGTATGTCAGTTATTGTATTAACTCTGAAAACACTGGAAACCTGTGATGATATTGGTGATTTAGTTTGGAGGACAGATTCACAAACACTAGTTTTGACCAACATTTCAAACACTGCCAGAGAAACTTTAACAACAATGATTAGAGAACCTGTGTAACTGCTATTGAGAGATCGTTATTGAGGTGAATATAGTGAAATGAATCAAACTGCATCTAAATTGATGTGATTTGTTTGATCAAAGCTCGTTTGACTGATCGTAGCAGAAGACATTAAGGTGGACGTGTCACTTTTCTCAATCACGTCACATCAGTGTTCCTGTCAATGATTTATCTCCCCTGTAGATCACTCATTTACTGCCGCTCTTCAGAGCTAAAGCGAACATATTTTCAGTTCTCAGGAAAGTGTTTAAAAGCGTCTGCAGTGTCAGAGTTAATAGATGTCATATTATACCCTACATCTGCACATATAGGTATATTGTCATGTGTTTAAAGCAGTTATGTGCCTTTCAGATGATCCTGTATGAAAGTCTGTTTATAAGACGCATGAGTGCTGCAGTGCTGAAGCTCATCTACATCTGAACACTTACTACGTTCTCGACAGCTCAGCCCAAACAAATGCTGATATGAAGAGCTGATGATGCTCTGAGAGCTCTACGGTCTTCATACGAACACTGAACATTGAGATTATAATGAAGCTTGTTGTGGTCACAGAGCTCTCAGCTGAAGTGTGTGAAAGTCATTAACACAACAATAGGGTAAAGTTAGCTGTGAATCATTCCTGTCATTGTGATCTTCTTTCACATTAGCAGTTGATTTGAACACTGCAGTCAGGAGTTTTGTCAGTCATACGGCTCGTCACAGGACCGTCTCAAGGTGTCATTAAAGGTTTCCTTCGTAATGCCGGGTGCAGATTGCATCATCGGGTCCAGCTGTCCCTCGTCGCTCCACACACTCATGCCAGCGCCGGTCAGAGGTCAGCTTCCACATCTGTTGTCTGACACAACGGCTCCAAACGATCTCACAAACCACAAGAGCAGAACAAAAATACTGTTTGTACAAACTGTAAAATCATCAACTTTAAAGCTACATCCAACAAACCATGATGGTAACTCTCCAAAAACCCACATCATTAACAGAAACTTCTAAATTAACATAACAAAACATTAATCACTACTAAATCTCCCACTTAACATTAATTTAAAACATGTTTTATCATTTACTCTCCCTTTTAAGTGCCATGATCAAAGCATGCTGGGAAATAGAAATCCCAGCCCAGTTTCAGTTAAACTTGTTCATCTAATCTAAAAGAAATAAGTTCATAAAACTCAAAACAATGAAACATTGTTGGTTTACTTAAAATATATAAATTCTGTGAACTCGAAAGAAAAAGTGCTAAATACTCATAAAAGTTAATTTAACTGAACTAATTTGTTTAATATAAGTTTGTCCTACTTAAACCAATTAATTATTTTGAGCGTTAGGGTTTACAGTGTTGGTAATATGAACATTAAGGGAACATTCCATTTATCATTCTTCAAAGATTATGGGAACGTTACATTTGAATGTTCTTTGAACGTTCTAAAACAGCAACATTAAGTATTAGTGACATTTTAAAAGAACGTTTCACAAACAAAACATTCCATGAACAATCTATAATGTTTTTGTGCTAACATTATTAAAGACCAGATAACTGAACAAATGTTCTAATAATGTTACTGCAAGAATGTTTGTTCATAGCTGTTTACTATAATAATATACTGCATAATTATTACATGCTGCTAACCCTAAACCTTTCGTAAGTACATGCAGTTAATTATTATTACTCATCACTATTACAATGTATAATTACACTGTAACAAGGACACCATAAAATAAAGTGTTACCCTGTTTTTTTAGTATGACTTTAAGCAAACATTCCATTTTATCATTTTGCAAACATTATGGCAGTGTTACTTTTGAATGTTCTCTGAATGTTCTGAAACTAGTTGTAACATTTAAAAAAAGTTTCAGAAATAAAATTTTCCATGAACAATGTATAAATGTGACCCATGCTGGCAAAATGAGTCGCAATGGGAACATTTTCAATATTTTTTAAAACTTTCAAAATTCTGACAATTTTGAGAAAATTGGAGTTAAAGTTTTCTGAGCGTTCCAAAACAAAATCACTAAACGACCATATCTTAAAACCCTCTAGTGATAACACCAAATTTTGATACACACAAGTCAAAAAAAACAAATATCTATAGGATACCACAATTGTTTGATTAACATTAATGAAAGAGACGGCCTATATATTATCTAATATGTTATACATCAGATGTTTTTCTCCAACAGTCAACCAAACATCCACTTAAGACATAACAGATAAGCTAATGTTTGCGCAAATATTCGCCAAGATATTTTGAAATACTGTAATTCTGTGTACATCAGGATCACACGCTGTCTGAGGCGTCTTTGGGCATACACTTTGGATCTGTCAGTAAGCGCAAGTAAGATCATTTTGTTTACATCAGCATGAGTTTGAAAATCACATTTCATTGGTTCAGACTCATACCATTGAGAATTCGCTATGAATATTCACAAAGTTGGAATGCTGCCCTTTAAACGATACTAAACTTGTGCTGAGGAAGTGCCAGTCGTCGAGAAGTGAGCAGAGAAAAAGCACATTTTTCATGGACAAAGGATAATTGCTATTTGGAACATTGGGATTGCTAGACGAGGGCTTAATTAACAAATTTTTTAGTGAAAACCTCAAATTCGACAAAAATCGACATTTTTCACTTGGTCTGCCTCTGTGCATTCCGACTCATTTTGCCAGCACGGGTCACAAATGGTTTTGTGCTAATGTTTTGTGAACATAAAGAACAGATAACTGCATGAACGTTCTTTAAAAGTTACTGAAAGAACGTTTGTTCATAACTTGCCAGAACGTTCCCTGTTAGCTGGAATAAAGCAAATCTAAGCTGCGCTCTCCGCTCTAAGTGGGAATTTAAGATATTACAAACATCACAATTTTCTGCAAAGCTGATTTGAAAAAGCATTGTATGAATAAATTTGACCTTATTAGTCCCACCGATATACCTGAATGTTCAGAGTATGTCAAACTAAAACACTTACAAGACCCACTGGAAACTTACTCTAGCGACCAGTCAGAAGACCTTAGCAAAACATTTAGAGCACCTATCAATCTCGACATCCATTTAATCGCCTTCAAATCTCTCTTCAAACTACTGAAACTGCATGAGGCCTGTGTAAGCAGTGCAAGCAAGTCTTTGTTGATTCAGCGTTCAGCGTTTGTTTGTCTGGGCGAATGTTTTTTCTGAATGATCCTGATTTGACTGTGCATGTCCAGTAGAGCAGCTTTTCCTGCCGACATGTTCAATTATCCTAACGTTTGCAAACCCTGTTATGGGTTTCTCTGGGAAGCGTGTGCTGGGATTTGACCTACAGATGACTCGTGTAATGATGTTAGACATGCGCGACTGTTTCCTCCTCCGTACCTGATTTGTGTCTCACTGTTTCGCAGGAGCTGCGGGATGTTCATTAGCAGGACAATCAGTGAGTCTAGTTGACCTGAGAGAACGTGACACGCCAGGTAGAGCAAGACAGACGAATTAGTGCTGGTCATGTGACAGTGATCATTCTCACTCATCATGATTAGTTCTGGTGTGTGTGTGGATGATTCAGCCGGTTCAGTCTCAGTGCTAGTTTAGTGTGTTTTAAGGGCTGCAGTCTCACTCATTTACAGTCAGTTTACTATTAACTATGACTTTTGCCTCAATAATCTCCTAATTTACTGTTTATTAATAGTTAGTAATGTAGTTGTTATGTTTAGGTTATTGGGTAGGATTATGGGATGTAGAATTATGCTGAATAAGGCATTAAAATGTGCTTTATAAGTACTAATAAACAGCCAATATACTAGTTATATGCAAGCAAATAAGCAACTAGTTAAAAGTTAGTATTGTTCTCCATACTAAAGTGTTAGCGTACATTCTATAAAAAATCATTTAGAACAAGTATGCATAATAATAAATGTAACATATTCAAGACATTAGCGCAGACCAACTGAGAATGAATGCTTACCTGGAATAAACGACCTGGAATAAAGTGTAACCCCTCATCCTAACCCTAAACTTATATTAAGTACATGTAGTTAATTATTATTACTCAGTATTAAATGTATAGTTACACTGTAACATGGACACCTTAAAATAAAGGGTTACACTTTATTTTAAGGTGCCCTTGTTACACTGTAATTATATATTTACTTACTGAGTAATATTAAGTAACTA
The DNA here is from genome assembly GCA_028476615.1 of Culter alburnus. Lineage (NCBI taxonomy): Eukaryota > Metazoa > Chordata > Actinopteri > Cypriniformes > Xenocyprididae > Culter > Culter alburnus. The sequence goes on along the minus strand of JAOTNS010001195.1, from coordinate 6,625 downwards.
CATGTACTTACTATAGGGTTAGGATTAGGGTTTGGTTTGGTTTAGGGTTAGTTGCATGTAATTATGCATAATTTATAGTTAATACTAGAGTAACTACATGTAACATATGTAACAATGACAGTGTAAAATAAAGTGTTACCAACTCATCTTTGATCTGCAAAATTGCATATTTAAACGTTTATTTCCTGTGGAAAAAAAACTTTATGCCTTAAAATAGCTTGAATGAACTCTACGCTTGCCTCATTTAGTACACAGGGATCTATGAATATGCAAATTAGCCCCGCCTCCAGTTATTCGCACGAGCTCAGAGATCCACTCGGTCAACTTACCATCTCAGTCTGCCTTTTAAAAATTAGTATTCTTAGAAATGCTTTGAACAACTCAGTGAATAAAGTTCATCATAGCATCATAATATACATCATATACCCACTATATTGCTAAATCTACCTGATTTTTTTATATCAACAGAAAAATAGGGATAAGCTGGCTTCTTGAGATTCGATCTCCTGCTTCAGAGCAGTCATGGTTAATGATATGCTAAACCCCGCCCACATGTTGATGTGATTGGTTACGAGGTAGTTTTGTGACATCACAAACACCAGCGAAAACTGCGGTTTCTTTTTTCATTGCAGATTTAAAGACAAAATACTCAGCAATGGTGTTGACTGATGAATTTGAACATGATTTGTCTTAAAGTATATTAAAAACACCACATAGACATATAAACAACACTAAAAACTTGATTTTCACCACAGGGGGACTTATTTAACTTATTATAAGTAGCTTATTAATATATCATAAATGAACAGTCGCATGTTGCCGTTGTTTTAAGCAGAATACAGTACAGGCGTATTTGGGCTTGTTAGTTCCTGGCACTCATTGCTCAATAACATGAGTGATGAATATCATTATTAATGATATTTATGTTGTTCTGTGTGCTAGTGTTTCTAGATCTGTCACTGTAATCACACAGATGACATCATCACAGCATTCACCGGAAGAGAAAGTGATCGAGTACTGTATATGAGCGGTTGTGTGAATGGATGGTGTGAAATACAGTTATCAGTGCAGATGTGTTCACGTCTTGTGGTTTCTCCCTTCAGCCCTGTTGAGCGCAGATAAGAGGCTGTGCTGCTCAGTCGCTCTACTTAGAAGTGAAAACTGTCACAGCCTTCGAAGAAAGTGTCAGTAGACTGATATTGCTCAATTCATTCGCAGTCTGTCAAACATGAATCATTTAATGTTTCCGAAGCACTTTCTCTAGAAAATCATGTATTTGCCATAAAGTACAATGATGTCATTAATGGCAGTGGCCAACAGTAAGACCATAGATGATATCAACTAGTCTAATACTAAAATCTTTCTTTTTTTGCATCACATTCAGTTTATTTGTTGAAGTTCAATCCAAATGGATAAATTATATGCAATTCATAAATTGGTAACACTTTACAACAAGGTTTTATTTATTATGTATTAACTAACATGAACTAACAATGAGCAATACATTTGTTACAATATTTATTAATCTTTGTTAATATTACTTAAATCAAGTTTTTAATGTTTGTTTATATGTCTATGTGGTGTTTTTAATATGCTTTAAGACAAACCATGTGTAAATTCATCATCAACACCATTGCAGAGTATTTTCTCTTTAAAACTGCAGTGAACTAAAGACTGTTTCAAAAATGTGGTTTGATATCGCTGGTGTTTCTGACGTCACAAACTACTTTGTAACCAATCATGTCAATGTGTGGACGGGCTTTAGCATATCATTAACTATGACCGATCTGAAGCAGGAGCGTCTCAAGAGAAAGTTATCCTGGTATATTTTTCTGTTGATTATGAAAAATCGGGTAGATTTAGCAATATAGCGGGTGTATGATGTATATTACGTTGTTACATGGTTTGTGTAACATTAGCAGCTAGTGTTGCACGATATACCGGTACTAGAAAGGTATCATGATACCCTGCTTTTAAAAACGGTCTGGTTCTTAATTTTATTAGTAACGGTACTTTGAGTGCCAGCTGTATTTCCTAATGTGCGACAGCAGGGGGCAGTGTGCGTGCAGCGCGCTGCTTCTAAAGCACATTATTGAGTGCGTGTTTATTCCTCTCAACTGCGCAACGGCTTTTATGGTGACGAAACGAGAGGTATGGTTGCAAATACAGGTGCTCTTGCAGACCGTCCACAAATTGTTGAGAAAGCAGATGCACGAAGCGAAACATGGCATTATTTTGCTTACATTGCCGACAGTCAGGGCAAGCCCACGGACACCACAAAGCCCGTCTGCAAAAGATGTTACAAAATAACGCAAGCGAAGGGAGCCAACGCATCCAACTTGGCAAAGCATCTTGCCGACAAACATCCCGATTTGACAAACAAGATGCTTTGCCAAGCTGGATGCGTTGGCTCCCTTCGCTTGCGTTATTTTGTAACATCTTTTGCAGACGGGCTTTGTTTAAAGAGCGACAGGTTAGTGAATGTGATACCAGCATTATGTTTATGCTCTCAAACATTAAATGAGTGTAACAGCAAATAATTTACAATTTTATTGAGCATGAAAATAATAAACATTAAAATTATATTAAAGCTAACTCTAACTTCATGGCAATGAAGCGCAAATCCAGAAGTATCCTGCACACTGGTGAGAAAGAAGTTCTGTCATATGTTATTTCCTGCTGATTTAGGTTTTTGCCATAGTATCGTTTAAGTATCGGTATCATGATATTTAAGTTGAGTATCGTATCAAAGTCAAAATTTTGGTATCGTGACAACACTATTAAAGAGCACATATTAGCTGTTTGATAATGTAATCAATCAAAACGCTAATCATATTAATTACGTTATGTGTCCGATGTTGTAAAGAGCGATACCATTGTGCAGCGTTTACTATAGTAAGTTGACCGAGTGGATCTCTGAGCTGGTGCGAGTGACTGGAGACGGGGCTAATTTGCATATTCATAGATCTCTGTATACTAAATGAGGCAAGGGTGTAGAGTTACATTCACCATTTAAAGGCATGACGATTTTTCTTAGGAAAAAACATTTAAATATGTCATTTTGATGAGCAAAGATGAGTTTTAAGGGATAAAATTATTGACTACAGGCGGACTTTAATAAAAATCCAGCTGTTCATTGTTTGTTCATGTTAGTTCACAGTGCATTAAATATTGTTTTGAATTGTGTGTGATGGATAAGGGTTCATCTGTTTGTTTAAGAAAACAGTATTAGTGTTTTATCTCCAACAACTGCACAGATAGTTCATTATCTAGTTTATTATCTCGTTCGCCATTACTTTTTGAGATATTTTACGGTCAGCCCAATAATTGACCTTCACATCCTACTAAGGAAACTAGTTGTTTCAATCTAATCTCAAAGATGATCATTATTATCGAACTGAAATAGATTAACTTTCAGTAACTCCTGATGTGTGTCAGAAACATCTGCTCTCTGTGCTGTGTGTTGTGCTCCACAGCAGTGACTGTTTGAGACTCTGACTGGACGTCTTTCTATTGACATTACCTTGAGAGACGTCTGTCTTTATGACTCTCAGCCTCATTTTATGCTGTGAACTCAATGCTTGCTCAGCGAACAAAAATATGTTCTAAGAACACTTGTAACAATGTTATTTCTTAAAGTTGTCTGAATGTTCCTTGGTTATGCGTACATTAGGTAAACATTTTATCATTTTGCAAACATTATTGGAATGTTGCTTTTGAATGTTCTGAAACAAGTAGTAACATTTAAAAACATTGGATAAACTTCCAACAAAAAAGTTCCTTGAACACAGTGTTTTTGTGCTGACATTTTGAGAACATTATTATAGACCAGAACAAATGTTCCAGCATTGGTCCTGGAGCAATGTTTATTCATAAACATTAGCTAAATTTCTGAGAAGGTTCCCTGTTAGATGGGTGGTCTTCTGAAATGTTTTCTTTTATCGAATTAGACAGCGTTCAGTTCTTCAGCACATCACATCACACACTATCACCTGCTTCATAAACAGCGGCCTGTCATTCACGGGACTGGCCTTGGTGATATCGCAGTGAAGCAGGTGGAGTTAGTGATAGACGACACGTGCAGCTCTGCTCGATGCCGCACATGTGAGTTAATAGTCAACAGAGCATTTGATCTGTGTTGACACATGGTTTAGGTGAAGGTTCCTGACTGATAAACGGGTAGGGTAAACACAGGAACCGTGAGGAACGTCCTGTAGGAGCACCAATCGCTGCGACTCTAGAGAATGGCAACATCACCCTATAACTTCTGTGCTCTGTGGGAAAGTAGATCTGGCCAATGGCCTGCTGGAGCCCCACATCAGCTGCTCAGGGTGTTGATAAGGACGAGGAAATGAGTTCAGCCAGATGTGTTTGAGGCCTGGATGAGATTCAGTGAGAAGGTTTACTCAAAATTCAGTGTCGAGTAAAGAAGCAGAGAACATTAATTGTAGCTTGTCAAACACTGAAATATGACATACATGGGAAATTATGAAACTCAAGACTCGAAGTCTATTCAAAATTGCAGGCTTGTCTTCTAAATCATCCAAGGAGAATTCACTGTTTCGTCATCTACTTGAGTTTCACAATCAATCAAAATCTGAGAAAGAATGTTTCCGGCTGTTAAAGCACTGAACATAATTGTGAGAAACACATTTTATCCTCACAAGAGTTTGAGAACCAGACAACAAAAAGCCAGAGGCTATTCACACCAACTACAACACTCTTACATACCTACAACAACATGCTCTTAATGGTTAGTTGTAGTAATTTGCACCTCAAATAGTCACTATAAGTCATGGGGAAAAAAAAATCAAAATTTTGTCTGCAGCTAAGTTTGAACATAAAAATATGTGGCTTGACCACTAACACAATAGAACTGATGGAAAGATTACACGTCTCACATATTTTATATGTTTTAGTCTCTGACAAACAAGGTTCTCGGTTTCTACTAGAATCTTGAAATTGTTTTCGTAATTTTTGGTATATTGCAAGGAAGCCAATGGTGGTCAATTTGACCCCCAACACAAAAGCGGTGCCCAGATTTTCAACACAACAGGACGGTAAATCACGACCAGAATGTATTACAGCTACAGCAGCCTGAGTATGAGCTCCTCGCTTTAGTGCGCTACAGCCACTGCCAACTTTCTTGGCAACTGTGTAGATGACTGTAGCATGTACTGAAAACAGGGGACATGGAAACATAAGTTTTTTCTATTATCTGTAAATCTTATGCCTCTTTGTAAATAAAGAACGGGTAGAGCGAGAATCCTTTCAAACCAGCAGCATTCCTGTCCTCACAATCACTTCCCTCTTTGCTCAACTGAAGCCACAGACTTCTCGCCTGAATGCCTCGAGGACTCAGAGTTTCAGAAGAACTGTACCTTGTGATGGGAATACATCTTCAGAGCCTGATATCATTTTTCATTCTTTTCTTTAGGGGTAAAAAAAGTTGGAAATTCCTTTGCAGGATATACTGTAGGTGAACAACCTGACACCGTCCACGCTGACGAGAGCGACGTTTATATGAATATGTAATTGTGCTCTGGGCTTTCCTCTCAATAACAAAATAAACACACAACAAAAATGCCAGCAGTGAGAAAACAGCAGTTAAGATGGCATCTGATCATAGTGACGTGTATATGTTTGAACAAGCTCTGCAATCCATCACCCCAGTCACTTCAGGTTTATTTATACACTGTTCACCAGAGGAGAACTGGCCCCCCGACTAAGCCTGGTTTCTCCCAAGGTTTTTTTCTCCATTTTAACACCTGTTTGCCACCTGATGTCACCTGTTGGAGTTTGGGTTTCTTGCCGCTGTTGCCTTTGCCTTGCTTAGTTGGGGACACTTGACATTTGATATTCAGCAGTGCTTTGATCTGCCTGCATTGACACTATTCTTTAAGAGCTGCTGTGCAGCCAAAATTATATACCAGTTATCACTGTAAAGCAGCTTTGACACAATCTGCATTGTAAAAAGCGCTATATAAATAAAGGTGACTTGACTTGACAATAGACCTTGACAGACTGAACAGAAGAAATAAGCTGGAGAAGAGTAACACCTCACAGGAGGCGGAGCCTCGGAGCCACACCAACATAGGTCAGCGCCACGGACCAATGATAGTTCGAACACATTTTTCGAAGGCATTTTGCTTTGGCCTGATCTTGTTCAAAAATTTGCTTGTATATCTGGGCCTTTCCTCTGCTAGTGGCTCTTCATGTGGCCCTTGCTAAGCCCTCCAGCGCTGAAATTACCCATAATATTTCCCAGCTGTCTGCAGCAGTTTCCCTAAAGAATCCCACATAAATCCTGCCAGTGCCGTCCTGCAGATGTACAGCAAATGTTCTAGTCAATTTTGCTAAGTCATCATGAGGAAAGTATCAGAACTGTCCAGGCAGCGTCCCGGAGCTCCTGAGGAAGAGGTTAGGAAGTGACCTGGAAAAATGGCAGACGGAAGGCTTCAGTAATGAGCATAAACCCCTCTGTGATCTTCAGGAAAAGCCTGAGGACCAGCGGGATAAAGCCTGAGCCGCTCTGAAGCCCAGATGAGAGGATGAAACGGCCTCATAAACCAGACTGATAGTGAGTCCACATGTCTGGCTTCTGTTAAAGCTTCACGCCTGCCTC
>JAOTNS010001194.1:0-60939 GCA_028476615.1 Culter alburnus | reverse complement strand
TTCAAGAGCCAACTAGCAACGCTGACCTCTTTCATGGTGACTTGAAATGAAACATTCATAAAACATTAATTAACACCTTTTTTTCTCTTTCCTTCAGTGATTCTGCTTATTATCATCAGGTGTCACCACTAAGTGTCATCATCACTCAATCATCAATCAATTATCTCATTAACTTTAACACTGCTTCATGTTACTTTTTTACACCCGCAAGATGGACTCATATGTACACTTTGAGTGTTCATTTAACACTGGGGATTTTGTTGTGTATGTGCTTATGCACCCACATTAGTGCATATTACTAACGTGCTCTTTAAATAACAAAATAAATATTGTGCCATTGACTTTAGACCAAGTTTAAGTTTGTCAATGGCGCAGTCTATTTCAGTTGCCTCAAAATAGTAATGCCCCAAAACTCGCCTGAACACACCTTGTTTTTCGGACCACACATGGGGGCACAAATGGGTGCAAATGCATTGTCTGTTTAAAAAACATGGCACTGGATGAAAATGATAACTGTTTCAGCTGAAACTTGAAAAAACACTTGCGTCAGCCTGGTGCTGCATTTCGCTGGGTGTCTGATAGGGCCCTCTGTATTTTTTCATTTTCAAAAAAATAAATGATAATTTAATTAATTGGCATGATTTATTTAAAAAAAATGTCCCCAGAAGGTCAAAAATTACAGGTATTTGGTCCTCATAATGTAGGTTTACCAGGTACACCCACCCCACACAACACCTGTGCATATTTAACGATGTCACAGATTTCTCCTCTCTCTTCTTGATTCAGATGCCCATGATCTCACACTGGATCCAAAACACAGCACACACTCAACTCATCCTGTCTGAGGACAACAGAAAAATAACATGTGTGAGAGAGCATCATTCGTATCCTGATCATCCCGAGAGATTTGAGAGACAGGAGATGATTCTGTGTAAAGAGAGTCTGACTGGACGCTGTTACTGGGAGTTAAATTTAGTGGATCGGGTCATGTAGCAGTGGCATATAAAGGATCATAGAAAAGTGGGACTGACTGTTGGTTTGGACTCAATGACAAGTCCTGGAGTATGTACTGTTCTGATATGTACTACACTGTCTGGTACATATAAGAGCACTGATGTATCTGGCCCTTCAGCCCGCTCTAACAGAGTAGGAGTGTATGTGGACGTGTCGGCCGGCACTCTGTCCTTCTACAGCGTCTCTGACACACACCACTCACACACTTACACACATTCAACCCACATTCACTGAACCCTATTGCTGATTTGGGGTTTATCCTGATCTTCAGTGTCTCTGTGTCAGATTTAACATCCTCCTGTGAGGAACCACACACACATTTCCACCTCAGAGCACCATGATTGCGTGGAGAGACAGACTTTAAGAGCGATTCACCCTAGAGGCTTCAAAACATGAAATTATAGGCCAAACTCAAATTTACCATTCTTAAGTAATTTCTTGAAAAGTTGTGGCTTCACAATTGAGATTACTTAACACAAATGGCCTTTTGAACCTTTTAGTCAGGATTTCACTCTTCACATAGCACTGAAACTACACTTCTTAGTGTGGTTAATGACATTCTTCTGTCCATGGATTCTGGGTTAATAACATTCTGATTCTTCTCGATCTAAGCTCTGCATTTGACACAGTCTACCATGAAATACTAATCTCTCGCCTTTCTGATATCGGTATCACTGGTTCAGCTCTTTCCTGCTCATTTCCTACATCACGACAGAAATATTTTATCACCGTGCAAGGGTATAAATCTGCCATTGCTCCGGTCTCACAGGTGTTCCTCAAGGTTCAGTTCTGGGTCCACTTCTGTTTATCATTTTATTCTCCACTTGGTTCATCATATGCATGCATGGACTTCAATTTCATTGCTATGCAGTTGACTTCCAATCTACCTTAGCACCATCTCTGATAAGCTATCCTTGCCTGACTCACTTACTCCATGTATCAGGGATATCAAGCATTGGATGTGCTTGAATTTTCTTAACTAAATAACAAATTGAATATTGAGATTGCTCTGCTACCTCAGTCAAAGGATAGACCTGTCCTTCGAAATTGATGGGGTTCATGTTAAGCCTTCTTCATCTGTCCGTAATCTTGGCATCTTATTTGATTCATCTCTTTCTTTTGCCTGTCATATTTCTTCTGTCGTTAAAATCTTTTTTTCCATCTTCGTGATATTGCATGTCTTTTTTTGTGAACTCCATATACTCAGTCCACTTGGTGGTGCTGGTGCACTGCAAAAAAAATATCCACCGGTTACACTAAATGAATACATTTGTTTGTTTGTTTTTTGTTGTTAAGCTGTTTTATGTTTTATTTATTATATGCAAATGTTTCGATCAAAAGAGGGAATAATGTTTATGGAAATAATGTTAATGTATCATTACTTTTTTTATCCATCCTGATGTTTGTCAGGCCTTCTCTGAATGAAGAATCTGACTGCAGGTCATGTATCAGGAATGGTCTGTTATGAGTCAGTGGAGACTTCAGTTTATTAAATGTGATGGTCTGTAGAAAAACTCTGGCTCTTCATTTAGTGTTATCTTATAAAAGCTACTGTAGATGTCCTCACTCTTTCAGTGGATCAACAGACCCAGACATTGATGCAGCAGTGGAGGAACACCTGAAGCACGCTCCGGGAGAGCTGGGGTCCATAATCAACTTTCAGACTGTGTTAACCATAATCTAGTATTTTGTTGTTTACTTGTTTGATTTATGGCTGTTTACAGTAATGCAAGAGTGTTAGGGGGTGCTTCCACAGCTCTGACTTCCATCATCTTTGGTGGAACACATAATCACTCCTGGAAGAGCTGGTGCACTGCAAAAAAAAAAAAAAAAAAAAAAAAAAAATATATATATATATATAATTTTTTTTTTTTTTTTTTTTTCATAGAGCATTTGTCTTGTTTCCAGTCCAAATATCTAAAGATTCTTAAATCAATAAGCATTTTTTAGACAAGTAAAATTACTTGTTTTTCTGAAAAAATAAGTCACAATTGAGTGTTTTTTTTTCCTCCTGAAAATAAGACAATTTTAGATAATTTTACTTGTCTAATTCAGCAGTAATTGCTCTTCTTGTTCTAAGTCAACAAGAAGCAGGAGATAGCTGATGAGGATGAAGATGGTGAGCCTTCTGAATCCTCAAGCCACCCTGCCTCCGCGTATACAGCTGTTTGAGATTATGGACGCGCCTCTGGCAGACTGCAGCTGCCACTGGAGCAGGTTAAAGGAACCTCCACTTTTTTGAAAATAGGCTCATTTTCCAACTCCTCTAGAGTAAACTGTTGAGTTTTACCGTTTTCAAATCCATTCAGCTGATCTCTGGGTCTGACGGTACCACTTTCAGAGGTGGGAAGTCCAGGGTCAGAGAGTAAAAGTCCTGCCATATTTTATTCCACCCACTGAAGCATTAATGATATAATAAGTGATTAATTGAGTGATTGACCATTATTGAAGACACTGATGATAAAGCAGAATCACCAAGGAGAAAATCACAATTTTTAAGTTACCATCATGGAGGTCAGGGTTTGCTTTAGTTGAGCTCTTGACTTTTTATTATTATTTTTGTTTGGGCAGTTTTAACTGCATTAAAACCAACCAGACAAGCAAAATTAAAGATGATTAGGTGGTGTTGGTTATGTTTTCACATAATCATTATTTGATCTGAATCACTGAACTCATTTAGAGCCCAATCTCTGAGTTAGATTTACATTATTGATTACAGCAGCACTGTGATTCTACAGCAGAAGATCAGCTTTATCAATATAATTTTTTTTTTTTTTTGACAGTTGTCCTTATCACAAAAAAAAAAATCTTCTTTTAGGCACACCAGACATCAAGAATCAGCCTGTGAATCTCAACAACGGTGACAGCAACATATTCTGATAAACGATCACTCTGAACATTAAAACAGCTACTAAAAAGACACAGAAAAACAGCAAAATTTAATAGTGAGAAAAAGGAATTTACTAAACAATTCAGCTCATAATTTATTCATGCAGCAATGCATGATGGGAGCCATGGATGAATTTTGATTGGTGGCTCCCAGAATGCACTGCAACATGCTTTATTATTCTCACCACTGTTGAGATTCACAGGATGATTCTTGATGTCTGTTGTGTCTAAAGTTTTTTTTTTTTTTTTTTTGTGATAAGGACAACTTTCAAAAAAGAAAATTGTATTGATAAAGCTGATCTTGTGCTGTAGAATCACAGTGCTGCTGTAATCAATAATGTAAATCTAACTCAGAGATTGGGCTCTAAATGAGTTCAATGATTCAGATCAAATAATGATTATGTGAAAACATAACCAACACCACCTGATCATTGTTTAACTTTGCTTGTCTGGTTGGTTTTAATGCAGTTAAAACTGCCTAAATAAAAAAGCTAATATAAAAAAAGTCAGGGTCAAGAGCTCAACTAAAACAAACCCTGACCTTGATGATGGTAACTTAAAAATTGTGATTTTCTCCTTTGGTGATTCTGCTTGTTATCATCAGGTGTCTTCAATAATACTCAATCATCACTCAATTAATCACTTATTTATCTCATTAATGCTTCAGTGGTTGGAATAAAAATATGGCAGGACTTTTACTCTCTGACCCCTGGACTTCCCACCTCTGACCACTTTTAGCATAGCTTAGCATAGTTCATTGAATCTGATTAGACCGTTAGCATCTCGCTCAAAAATGACCAAAGAGTTTCAATATTTTCCTATTTAAAACTTGACACTTCTGTAGTTGCATCGTGTTGTAAGACACGCTATGCTATGCTAAAAGTGGTACCGCCAGACCTGAGATCGGCTATATGGATTTGAAAATGGTAAAACTCAGTTGTTTAACTCTAGGGAGTTGGAAAATAAGCCTAGTGGAGTGTTCCTTTAAGAAAGAAACTGCTCACAGATTGTTCCACGAACAGTTCCTTTTGGCCATAATCCTCCAGCCACCATAAACTTTCCATTCTTTCTTGATCTTCATACTGAGATTGAGAAGACATGGAAGGACCTGTATTCAGCTTGCATTCATCAACATCAACAGGTTAATTCGCTGGTGTTGATGGAGTGAGAATGGGCATGCGTCGATGCCTCCTACTGACAAGATGAGTGCAACTATCTTGTGATATAGGCAGGCTCCATGCTCTATACATGGCAGAAGGTCAGGCTGGTGTTGTTTTACACGCAATGTCTGTTTGTAAGCATATCAGTTGGACCTGCTGAAATTGGCTTGGTAGGTCTCTTATATTTATAAAAACCTTGGTTTCCTGTTTAGGATGCCATTTAAGGGGCCTAAAGTTTCATTAGGTTGGCTGGAATTATTTACTATTAAGGGTAGTACTTTGTCAGTTCCCTTTCAGGATGTGTTGGCTTCATTCTTTGCAGAATTCACTGCAGACACTCAAGCTTCTTTCATATGTCTTCAGATGTGAGATTTAACTAAGCCTCACTCTTAGCCACCTTATGGTAAATTAGTTTTCTCCTCTGGTAAATGCTAGAGTTTTTAAATTAGCCTTCACTGACTTCAGATTGATATATCTAGTTTTTTGAAGTAGAACCCAGCCAGCAGAGCCATGTGGGGCCCGAATGGGTTTGACCTGGGCTATCTAACTGGGACCCAGCCAGTTTTGCACCCAGTTTCCATGTAGGCCCCACATGGATTTGCCCAGATGAAATGAACACTGCTTAGTGTGCACACTACAGGCTGTTTAATGTACACTTAATCAGTGTTGGAGGTAATGAGATAATTAAGTGATTGAATAATGATTTGTATTAGTGAAGAACACCTGCTGTTAACAAGCATAATCACTGAAGGAAAGAGAAACACAGAACTACTTCCAGCCACAGCCTTGGATGAAATCAACTGAAGATAAAATACATTACATCTCTCAAGATCTGATTAACAACTCCACAAACAACATTAGCTTCATTATTACTAACCAGACTGACTTTTATTTCTGTCAGACATCTACAGAAGTTCGTATTAAGAATTAAGAAGAGGCTTAGATGTTGATTACTTATTTGAAAGTAATAGTTTGATTTGATGTTACCATTGTGGCGATCAGTGTGTGCTTTAGTCAGGCTCTTGACTTTTTAACATTAGTTTTTCTCTTGACAGCTGTGTCTGTTTGTTATGGCGAGAACAGCAAGAGAAAATATATCAGATGCTGTAAGCTGATGTGATAAGAATATAATCATCATATATTGGCTTAACTCGTTGATATATGTGGGAGTTTATACGGGTACTATGTTATTAATTCTGTTTTATTGTTATGATTCTACAGCAAGAGATCTAGAATTTAATCAGAACATCAAACGATTTATAACACACCATTTACATATTTTGGGCTCCTGTGAGTTTTACTCGCACACAGACATCAAGAATCAGCATATGAATCTCAACAATGGTGACATGCTTCAATGGTGCAATGCATTCTGGGAGCCATGGATAAGTTTCGTATGATGCACTCAGAATGCAGACAATGTCAGAGACAGAAGTTGCTATCTCTAATCTCTATGCCCCGTTGATAAATAAGTTACAGTTTGCATTATGGGAATACTTTAGATAGAAAAACAAACGCGGGGCTGTCCTCGAGTGTAGATATCCAAAACCAATGTGGGCGCAAAGTAGGCCTACCTGCAAAAGGAGGAAACGCATCGAACATGTTCACCTATATTCGAGAACACCATCCGTGTAGATGCGGTATGTTCCGTTTATAACTTAGGTCGTATGATGTGCGTGATGAGGAGGGAATCCCGGAATCCAGTCAAAATGGAATGTACAGTATAACGCAGTGATGTCAGGTAAAAACGCGCGATTTGTTGGACTGATAAATAAAATCGTGACATGTTCTAGGCGGGGTCTGTGAATATTAAAGCGCAAAAAGACGGCTGTATAAATCTGTTTGTTTTGCGTGTCAGTCTGCGTGAATGAGCTGCACCGTTTCCTGTACTACATACTCAAGTATGTGCGACGCTCTTAATGTTTTTTCAGTGTTTGCCGTCTCGTTATCAGAGGACATGAACACAAACATATCCAAGGTTGCTCTGAGATAGCGCTTAATGAGCATTTCATCATTTTATTTGAGAAAAACCATTGTACACTGAAACTCAAAGCTCTTCACTACATCCCGTCAAAATAAAAGACCGCTTTTTAACTCGAAGAAATTGACTGAAATTTATTATGATTGTTAAATAGAATGTACTTCTCCAATAATATAAAAAAGTTAATTTCATTTTCATCGTTTTTGATAATATTTGTATTAAAAATAAAAGCCAGAAGAATTAGTCAAGGCAGAATTTCTGAATTTTAATTAGGCTATTAATAAAAGTTGTTCATGTTCTAATCCATAATCATTTATTAAATGTGTTTGATTGTTTTTGATTACTGAAATCTGAATAGAGAAAACAAACATTTTAATTAATTTATTGGTCATTTTAATTGATGATATAAATACAAATTGATTGTTTAATACAGTATACCGTGAAACCGTGATATTTACTCAGACGGTTTATCATACCGTGGAAATCTCATACCGTTAAACCCTAATTGACAGCAGCACTGTGATTCTACAGTGGAAGATCAGCTCTTTCATATATCCAAAGGATTCACAAAAGTTTTTCTGATCAAAAATAAAATCTTGCTTTTAGGCACACACAGAGATCAAGAATCAGCCTGTGAATCGACAGTGACAAGCAACACATTCTGATAAAAGATCAACTCTGAACATTAGAAAATAAGCTACTAAAAAGTCACATTAAAACAGAAACAAATAAAACAAAAATAGTGACAAAGGAAATTACTAAGTCAGTTCAGCTCATAATTTATTTATGCAGCAATGCATGATGGGAGCCATGGATGAATTTTGATTGGTGGCACCCAGAATGCACTGCAACATGCTTTATTATTCTCACCACTGTTGAGATTCACAGGCTGATTCTTGATGTCTGTGTCTCTAAATGAATGACTTTTCTTTTGGCTCAGAACAGCTTTTGTGAAATCCTTCAGATTATATGATAAAGCTGATCCTCTGCTGTAAATCACAGTGCTGCTGTAATCAATAATGTAATCTAACTCAGAGATTGGGCTCTAAATGAGTTCAGTGATTCAGGTCAAATAATGATTAGGTGAAAACATAACCAACACCAACTGATCATCTTTCTCTTTGCTTGACTAGCTGTTATATTTGTTACAATAACCAAAACTAATATTATAAAGTCAAGAGTAGTGATGGCCGTTTTCGAAACACTGCTTCATGAAGCTCCGAAGCTTCATGAATCTTTTGTTTCGAATCAGTGATTCGGAGCATGTCAAACTGCTAAAGTCACGTGATTTTAGTAAACGAGGCTTCGCTACGTCATCTCTGTTTCGAAACAGTTCGAATGTCAATGGTTCTCCGATAGAGGGCGATGATAAAGTGAGCCCATGAATCATGCAGATTCACTGAGGACTATTGAACAAGTGTCTAGGGCAGGGATGGACAACTCTGGTCCTGGAGGGCCAGTGTCCTGCAGAGTTTATCTCCATCCCTGATAAAACTCACTTGCCTATAACTTTCTACTATCCTAAAGACCTTGATTAGCTGGTTCAGTGTGTTTGATTAGGGTTGGAGCTAAACTCTGCTGGACACTGTCCCTCCAGGACCGGAGTTGTCCATCCCTGGTCTAGGGCTTTACCCTATGGTTTTACCTGATCTCCAATCAGTTTTATACATTTGTAGATGTTTTAGTTATACATTAGAATAATTAAATTATAATGGTAGTTATCTCTTATTGGCCTGTTTAGCTTGAGCCATGGAACAAAGAAACAGCCAACATATTATACAGACACTCTATATTTAATCTTATTAGATGATTAATTAATTCCATTTAACTGATTTTACTTTCAATAAAAATTTTGTAATACATTTGTTAAAGGGTATTTTTAATGCATGTTTGGCCTGAGTTTTGTTGCATTTGCACTGTTCTGACCACTAGGGGTCACCGTGGAGACAGGTGTCAGATTGTTTCAAAGCCTTGAATCATTACGGCATATTTGATTCAACTGCTTAGTGTTTCATGAAGCCTCAGTCTGCCCTCACTAGTCAAGAGTCAAGAGCTCACTAAAGCAACACTGATCTCCATGATGGTGGCTTAAAATTTTGATTTTCTCCTTTGGTGATTTCTGCTTTTTATCATCAAGTATCTTCATAATGGTCAATCATCACTCATTATCACTTCATTATCTCATTACTTTTACACTGCTTCATTGGTGGAACTAAAAAATATGGCAGGACTTTTTACTAATTAAAAGTCCTGCCATATTTTTTATTCCCCCCAAGGAACAGTTAAAGTAATGAGATAATGAAGTGATTAATTGAGTGATGATTGACCATTATTGAAGATACCTGATGATAACAAGCAGAATCACCAAAGGAGAAAATCAAAATTTTAAGCCACCATCATGGAGATCAGTGTTTGCTTTAGTTGAGCTCTTGACTCTTGACTAGTGATGGGCAACTGAGGCTTCATGAAACACTAAAGCAGTTGAATCAAATGCCGTAATGATTCAAGGCTTTAAACATCTGACACCTGTCTCCACGTGACCCCTAGTGGTCAGAACAGTGCAATGCAACAAAACTCAGGCCAAACATGCATTAAAAATACCCTTAACAAATGTATTACAAAATTTTTATTGAAAGTAAATCAGTTAAATGGAATTAATTATCATCTAATAAGATTAAATATAGAGTGTCTGTATAATAGTTGGCTTGTTTCTTTGTTCCATGGCTCAAGCTAACAGGCAATTAATAACTACCATTATTAATTTTAATTTCTAATGTATAACTAAACATCTACAAATGTATAAAACTGATTGGAGATCAGGTAAAACCATAGGTAAAGCCCTAGACCAGGGATGGACAACTCCGGTCCTGGAGGGACAGTGTCCAGCAGAGTTTAGCTCCACCCTAATCAAACACACCTGAACCAGCTAATCAAGGTCTTTAGGATTAGTAGAAAGTTATAGGCAAGTGAGTTTTTATCAGGGATGGAGATAAACTCTGCAGGACACTGGCCCTCCAGGACCAGAGTTGTCCATCCCTGCCCTAGACACTTGTTCAATAGTCCTCAGTGAATCTGCATGATTCATGGGCTCACTTTATCATCGCCCTCTATCGGAGAACCATTGACATTTCGAACTGTTTCGAAACAGAGATGACGTAGCGAAGCCTCGTTTACTAAAATCACGTGACTTTAGCAGTTTGATACATGCCCGAATCACTGATTCGAAACAAAAGATTCATGAAGCTTCGGAGCTTCATGAAGCAGTGTTTCGAAACGGCCATCACTACTCTTGACTTTATAATATTAGTTTTGGGTTATTGTAACAAATATAACAGCTAGTCAAGCAAAGAGAAAAGATGATCAGTTGGTGTTGGTTATGTTTTCACCTAATCATTATTTGACCTGAATCACTGAACTCATTTAGAGCCCAATCTCTGAGTTAGATTTACATTATTGATTACAGCAGCACTGTGATTTTACAGCAGGATCAGCTTTATCAATAATCTGAAGGATTTCACAAAGCTGTTCTGAGCCAAAAGAAAAGTCATTCATTTAGAGACACAGACATCAAGAATCAGCCTGTGAATCTCAACAGTGGTGAGAATAATAAAGCATGTTGCAGTGCATTCTGGGTGCCACCAATCAAAATTCATCCATGGCTCCCATCATGCATTGCTGCATAAATAAATTATGAGCTGAACTGACTTAGTAATTTCCTTTGTCACTATTTTTGTTTTATTTTGTTTTCTGTTTTAATGTGACTTTTTAGTAGCTTATTTTCTAATGTTCAGAGTTGATCTGTTTATCAGAATGTGTTGCTTGTCACTGTCGATTCACAGGCTGATTCTTGATCTCTGGTGTGGCCTAAAGCAAGATTTTTATTTTGATCAGAAAAACTTTTGTGAAATCCTTTGGATTATAATGAAAGAGCTGATCTTCCACTGTAGAATCACAGTGCTGCTGTCAATTAGGGTTGTAACGGTATGAGATTTCCACGGTATGATAACCGTCTGAGTAAATATCACGGTTTCACGGTATACTGTATTAAACAATCAATTTGTATTTATATCATCAATTAAAATGACCAATAAATTAATTAAAATGTTTGTTTTCTCTATTCAGATTTCAGTAATCAAAAACAATCAAACACATTTAATAAATGATTATGGATTAGAACATGAACAACTTTTATTAATAATTAAAATTCAGAAATTCTGCCTTGACTAATTCTTCTGGCTTTTATTTTTTAATACAAATATTATCAAAACGATGAAAATGAAATTAACTTTTTTATTATTATTTTGAGAAGTACATTCTATTTAACAATCATAATAAATTTCAGTCAATTTCTTCGAGTTAAAAAGCGGTCTTTTATTTTGACGGGATGTAGTGAAGAGCTTTGAGTTTCAGTGTACAATGGTTTTTCTCAAATAAAATGATGAAATGCTCATTAAGCGCTATCTCAGAGCAACCTTGGATATGTTTGTGTTCATGTCCTCTGATAACGAGACGGCAAACACTGAAAAACATTAAGAGCGTCGCACATACTTGAGTATGTAGTACAGGAACGGTGCAGCTCATTCACGCAGACTGACACGCAAAACAAACAGATTTATACAGCCGTCTTTTTGCGCTTTAATATTCACAGACCCCGCCTAGAACATGTCACGATTTTATTTATCAGTCCAACAAATCGCGCGTTTTTACCTGACATCACTGCGTTATACTGTACATTCCATTTTCATGACTGGATTCCGGGATTCCCTCTCCATCACGCACATCATACGACCTAAGTTATAAACGGAACATACCTGCATCTACACGGATGGTGTTCTCGAATATAGGTGAACATGTTTCGATGCGTTTCCTCCTTTTGCAGGTAGGCCTACTTTGCGCCCACATTGTTTTTGGATATCTACACTCGAGGACAGCCCCGCGTTTGTTTTTCTATATCTAAAGTATTCCCATAATGCAAACTGTAACTTATTTATCAACGGGGCATAGAGATTAGAGATAGCAACTTCTGTCTCTGACATTGTCTGCATTCTGAGTGCATCATACGAAACTTATCCATGGCTCCCAGAATGCATTGCACCATTGAAGCATGTCACCATTGTTGAGATTCATATGCTGATTCTTGATGTCTGTGTGCGAGTAAAACTCACAGCCCAAAATATGTAAATGGTGTGTTATAAATCGTTTGATGTTCTGATTAAATTCTATTATTCTCTTGCTGTAGAATCATAACAATAAACAGAATTAATAACATAGTACCCGTATAAACCTCCCACATAATATCAACGAGTTAAGCCAATATATGATGATTATATTCTTATCATCAATCAGCTTACAGCATCTGATTATATTTTCTCTTGCTGTTCTCGCCATAACAACAGACACAGCTGTCAAGAGAAAACTAATGTTAAAAAGTCAAGAGCCTGACTAAAGCACACACTGATCGCCACAATGGTAACATCAAATCAAACTATTACTTTCAAATAAGTAATCAACATCTAAGCCTCTTCTTAATTCTTAATACGAACTTCTGTAGATGTCTGACAGAAATAAAGTCAGTCTGGTTAGTAATAAGTGAAGCTAATGTTGTTTGTGGAGTTGTTTAATCAGATCTTGAGAGATGTAATGTATTTTATCTTCAGTTGATTTCATCCAAGGCTGTGGCTGGAAGTAGTTCTTGTGTTTCTCTTTCCTTCAGTGATTATGCTTGTTAACAGCAGGTGTTCTTCACTAATACAAAATCATTATTCATCACTTAATTATCTCATTACCTCCAACACTGATTAAGTGTTACATTAAACAGCCTGTAGTGTGCACACTAAGCAGTGTTCATTTCATCTGGGCAAATCCATGTGGGCCTACATGGAAACTGGTGCAAAACTGGCTGGGTCCCAGTTAGATAGCCCAGGTCAAACCCATTCGGGCCCCACATGGCTCTGCTGGCTGGGTTCTACTTCAAAAACTAGATATATCAATCTGAAGTCAGTGAAGGCTAATTTAAAAACTCTAGCATTTACCAGAGAGAAAAACTAATTTACCATAAGGTGGCTAAGAGTGAGGTAGTTAAATCTCACATCTGAAGACATATGAACAGAAGCTTGAGTGTCTGCAGTGAATTCTGCAAAGAATGAAGCCAACACATCCTGAAAGGGAACTGACAAAGTACTACCCTTAATAGTAAAATAATTCCAGCCTGAAACTTTAGGCCCCTTAAATGGCATCCTAAACAGGAAACCAAGGTTTTTATAAATATAAAGAGACCTACCAAGCCATTTCAGCAGGTCCAACTGATATGCTTACAAACAGACATTGCGTGTAAAAAACACCAGCCTGACCTTCTGCCATGTATAGAGCATGGGCCTGCCTATATCACAAGATAGTTGCACTCATCTTGTCAGTAGAGGCATCGACGCATGCCCATTCTCACTCCATCAACACCAGCGAATTAACCTGTTGATGTTGATGAATGCAAGCTGAATACAGGTCCTTCCATGTCTTCTCAATCTCAGTATGAAGATCAAGAAAGAATGGAAAGTTTATGGTGGCTGGAGGATTATGGCCAAAAAGGAACTGTTCGTGGAACAATCTGTGAGCAGTTTCTTTCTTAAAGGAACACTCCACTAGGCTTATTTTCCAACTCCCCTAGAGTTAAACAACTGAGTTTTACCATTTTCAAATCCATTAGCCGATCTCCAGGTCTGGCGGTACCACTTTTAGCATAGCATAGCGTGTCTTACAACACGATGCAACTACAGAAGTGTCAAGTTTTAAATAGGAAAAATATTGAAACTCTTTGGTCATTTTTGAGCGAGATGCTAACGGTCTAATCAGATTCAATGAACTATGCTAAGCTATGCTAAAAGTGGTCAGAGGTGGGAAGTCCAGGGGTCAGAGAGTAAAAGTCCTGCCATATTTTTATTCCAACCACTGAAGCATTAATGAGATAAATAAGTGATTAATTGAGTGATGATTGGTATTGAAGACACCTGATGATAACAAGAATCACCAAAGGAGAAAATCACAATTTTTAAGTTACCATCATCAAGGTCAGGGTTTGTTTTAGTTGAGCTCTTGACCCTGACTTTTTTAATATTAGCTTTTTTTATTTAGGCAGTTTTAACTGCATTAAAACCAACCAGACAAGCAAAGTTAAACAATGATCAGGTGGTGTTGGTTATGTTTTCACATAATCATTATTTGATCTGAATCACTGAACTCATTTAGAGCCCAATCTCTGAGTTAGATTTACATTATTGATTACAGCAGCACTGTGATTCTACAGCACAAGATCAGCTTTATCAATACAATTTTCTTTTTTGAAAGTTGTCCTTATCACAAAAAAAAAAAAAAAAAATACTTTAGACACACACAGACATCAAGAATCATCCTGTGAATCTCAACAGTGGTGAGAATAATAAAGCATGTTGCAGTGCATTCTGGGAGCCACCAATCAAAATTCATCCATGGCTCCCATCATGCATTGCTGCATGAATAAATTATGAGCTGAATTGTCTTAGTAAATTCCTTTATTCTCACTATTTAAATTTTGCTGTTTTTCTGTGTCTTTTTAGTAGCTTGTTTTCTAATGTTCAGAGTTGATCTGTTTATCAGATATTTGCTTGTCACCTTGAGATTCACAGGATTCTTCTTGTGTGTGTGCCTAAAAGAAAGATTTTTTTTTTTGTGATAAGGACAACTGTCAAAAAAAAAAAAAATTATATTGATAAAGCTGATCTTCTGCTGTAGAATCACAGTGCTGCTGTAATCAATAATGTAAATCTAACTCAGAGATTGGGCTCTAAATGAGTTCAGTGATTCAGATCAAATAATGATTATGTGAAAACATAACCAACACCACCTAATCATCTTTTAATTTTGCTTGTCTGGTTGGTTTTAATGCAGTTAAAACTGCCAAAACAAAATCTAATAAAAAGTCAAGAGCTCAACTAAAGCAAACCCTGACCTCCATGATGGTAACTTAAAAATTGTGATTTTCTCCTTTGGTGATTCTGCTTGTTATCATCAGGTGTCTTCAATAATGGTCAATCATCACTCAATTAATCACTTATTTATCTCATTAATGCTTCAGTGGGTGGAATAAAAATATGGCAGGACTTTTACTCTCTGACCCCTGGACTTCCCACCTCTGAAAGTGGTACCGTCAGACCCAGAGATCAGCTGAATGGATTTGAAAACGGTAAAACTCAACAGTTTAACTCTAGAGGAGTTGGAAAATGAGCCTATTTTCAAAAAAGTGGAGTGTTCCTTTAACCTGCTCCAGTGGCAGCTGCAGTCTGCCAGAGGCGCGTTCCATAATCTCAAACAGCTGTATACGCGGAGGCAGGGTGGCTTTGAGGATTCAGAAGGCTCACCGTCTTCATCCTCATCAGCTATCTCCTGCTCTCTTGTTGACTTAGAACAAGAAGAGCAATTACTGCTGAATCTAGACAAGTAAAAATTATCTTAAAATTGTCTTATTTTCAGGAGGAAAAAAAAACACTCAATTTTGACTTATTTTTTCAGAAAACAAGTAATTTTACTTGTCTAAAAAATGCTTATTGATTTAAGAATCTTTAGATATTTGGACTGGAAACAAGACAAATGCTCTATGAAAAAAAAAAAAAAAAAAATATATATATATATATATTTTTTTTTTTTTTTTTTTTTTTTTTTTTTTGCAGTGCACCAGCTCTTCCAGGAGTGATTTATGTGTTCCACCAAAGATGATTGGAAGTCAGAGCTGTGGAAGCACCCCCCTAACACTCTTGCATTACTGTTAAACAGCCATAAATCAAAAGTAAACAACAAAATACTAGATTATGGTTAACACAGTCTGAAAGTTGATTATGGACCCCCAGCTCTTCCCGGAGCGTGCTTCAGGTGTTCCTCACTGCTGCATCAATGTCTGGGTCTGTTGATCCACTGAAAGAGTGAGGACATCTACAGTAGCTTTTATAAGATAACACTAAATGAAGAGCCAGAGTTTTTCTACAGACCATCACATTTAATAAACTGAAGTCTCCACTGACTCATAACAGACCATTCCTGATACATGACCTGCAGTCAGATTCTTCATTCAGAGAAGGCCTGACAAACATCAGGATGGATAAAAAAAGTAATGATACATTAACATTATTCCATAAACATTATTTCCCCTCTTTTGATCGAAACATTTGCATATAATAAATAAAACATAAAACAGCTTAACAACAAAAAACAAACAAACAAATGTATTCATTTAGTGTAACCGGTGGATATTTTTTTTGCAGTGCACCAGCACCACCAAGTGTGACTGATGTATATGGAGTTCACAAAATCAAAGACATGCAATATCACGAAGATGGAAAAAAAGATTTTAACGACAGAAGAAATATGACAGGCAAAAAAGAGATGAATCAAATAAGATGCCAAGATTACGGACAGATGAAGAAGGCTTAACATGAACCCCATCAATTTCGAAGGACAGGTCTATCCTTTTGACTGAGGTAGCAGAGCCAATCTTCAATATTTCAATTTTGTTATTATTTAGTTTAAGAAAATTCAAGCACACCAATGCTTGATATCCCTGATACATGGAGTAAGTGAGTCAGGCAAGGATAGCTTATCAGAGAGGTATTGGAATGTCAACTGCATAGCAATGAAATTGAAGTCCATGCATGCATATGATGTAACCAAGTGGAGAAATATAATGATAAACAGAAGTGGACCCGAACTGAACCTTGAGGAACACCCTGTGAGACCGGAGCAATGGCAGATTTATACCCTTGCACGGTGATAAAATATTTTCTGTCGCTGATGTAGGAAATGAGCCAGGAAAGAGCTGAACCAGTGATACCGATATCAGAAAGGCGAGAGATTAGTATTTCATGGTAGACTGTGTCAATGCAGAGCTTAGATCGAGAAGAATCAGAATGTTTATTAACCCAGAATCCATGGACAGAAGAATGTCATTAACCACACTAAGAAGTGTAGTTTCAGTGCTATGTGAAGAGTGAAATCCTGACTAAAAAGGTTCAAAAAGGCCATTTGTGTTTAAGTAATATCTCAATTGTGAAGCCACAACTTTTTCAAGAAATTTACTTAAGAATGGTAAATTTGAGTTTGGCCTATAATTATTCATGTTTTGAAGCCTCTTAGGGTGAATCGCTCTTAAATGTCCTGTCTCTCCCACGCAATCATGGTGCTCTGAGGTGGAAATGTGTCTGTGTGGTTCCTCACAGGAGGATTAAATCTGACACAGAGACACTGAAGATTCAGGATAAACCCCAAATCCAGCATATATGGGTTCAGTGAATGTGGTGTTGAATGTGTGTAAGTGTGTGAGTGTGTGTGTGTCAGAGACGCTGTAGAAGGACAGAGTGCCGGCCGACACGTCCACATACACTCCTACTCTGTTAGAGCGGGCTGAAGGGCCAGATACATCAGTGCTCTTATTATTGTACCAGACAGTGTAGTACATATCAGAACAGTACATACTCCAGAACTTGTCATTGAGTCCAAACCAACAGTCAGTCCCACTTTTCCTACTGATTCCTTTATATGCCACTGCTACATGACCCGATCCACTAAATTTAACCTCCCAGTAACAGCGTCCAGTCAGACTCTCTTTACACAGAATCATCTCCTGTCTCTCAAATCTCTCTGGATGATCAGGATACGAATGATGCTCTCTCACACATGTTATTTTTCTGTTGTCCTCAGACAGGATGAGTTGAGTGTGTGCTGTGTTTGGATCCAGTGTGAGATCATGGGCATCTGAATCAAGAAGAGAGAGGAGAACATCTGTGACATCGTTAAATATGCACAGGTGTTTGTGTGTGGTGTGTGTACCTGGTAAACCCTACTTATGAGACCAAATACCTGTAATTTTTGACCTTCTGGGGACATTTTTTTTAAATAAATCATGCCAATTAATTAAATTATCAATTTATTTTTTTGAAAATGAAAAAATACAGAGGGCCCTATCAGACACCCAGCGAAATGCAGCACCAGGCTGACGCAAGTGTTTTTTCAAGTTTCAGCCTGAAACAGTTATCATTTTCACATCCAGTGCCATGTTTTTTAAACAGACAATGCATTTGCACCCATTTGTGCCCCCATGGGTGTGCTGGTCCGAAAACAAGGTGTGTTCAGGCGAGTTTTTGGGCATTACTATTTTGAGGCAACTGAAATAGACTGCGCCATTGACAAACTTAAACTTGGTCTAAAGTCAATGGCACAATATTTATTTTGTTATTTAAAGAGCACGTTAGTAATATGCACCTAAATGTGGGTGCATAACGCACATACACAACAAAATCCCCAGTGTTAAATGAACACTCAAAGTGTACATATGAGTCCATCTTGCCGGGTGTTAAAAAGTAACACTGAAGCAGTGTTAAAGTTAATGAGATAATTGATTGATGATTGAGTGATGATTGACAATTAGTGGTGACACCTGATGATAATAAGCAGAATCACTGAAGGAAAGAGAAAAAAAAGGTGTTAATTAATGTTTTATGAATGTTTCATTTCAAGTCACCATGAAAGAGGTCAGCGTTTGCTTTAGTTGGGCTCTTGACTCTTTACCTTTGTTATTAATTTTTCTCTGACTGCTCCAACTTTGTGTTTGTAAAGCACATTTGTTATGGTCACAATATAATTTGATGATGCTATAATCATCATGTGATGGCCTGATGTTGTTCAGAGTCTAAATCTCTGACTGTGTGCTTGATGTGTAGCTTTAGTATTAATGATTGTAGTCCTTTATATTACAGCTTGAGATCCAACAATAGTATGACTTCTTTTTTAAGAATAATACTTTATGCACAGAACTTCAGTGTTTAAACACACACAGACATCAAGAATCAGCATCTGATTCTCAAGAACGGTGACGATAAATAAATACAAAATACTGACAAACAGATCAACTCTGAACATCACAAAACAAGCTATTGTCACAACAAAACAACAGCGAAATAAAAGCAAAGATGAACAATCTATCAGGACAATTCAGCTGCATAATTTATTCATGCAGCAATGCATGATGGGGCCATGGGTGAGTTTTGATTGGTGGCTCCCAATGCACTGCAACATGAAGCACTTTGTTTGATTGTCACCATTGTTGAGGGTCATATGCGATTCTTGATGTCTGTGTGTGTTTTAAAAAACCCTTCAGATTATAAAAGCTCTGCTGGATCTCAGCGGTAACAGAGATTTACTATAAGTAACATCTATATCACCAGTAATACTGGATGTCACCATGAATCTGGCCTTTCACAATGAGAACACAACCATTATGATTGTGTTTTCCAAAGCATTGAAACTAGAGGTGGGCAGATCGGATAATATCGATACCAACGTTGGTATCGGTATTGATCGATACAACGTGAAATATCGATACTTAAGTTTCAGTTTCTCTCGTTTTGCGACCTGGCCGTGTTTGTCAAAATGCTGCTGCTGTCACAGAGCAGAGCAGCTCTCAAGATGCTCGTGCTCGACACTGCTCTCCTCCCCCTCTCCTGTGTTGTACCGTCACGTGACTCACCATTGTCAGTCATTGCGTTGTATTCTTCTGAAAATGAGACAACAGGACTTGTACCATTTGAAAGTCTTTAAAATACAGTGGCAATACAACTAATTTTACAAACATATGAAAATCACGGACCAGAAAATGCAGAGCTGCAGAAACGGAGAGAGGAGGAGAAAATCCCCTAACCCCTGGCCCCGACAGACCCGCGACTCAGAGGCAGAGTCACTGAGGCATTTCAGTTTGGCAGAGAATATCCAGGTAGAGTGATGAAAGACATAGTCATCTTCATCATTAGTAAAAGTTACTTTAGTCAACTTAAGAATTTGCTAAGACCTAGAAGTAATACATTAATTCCATTGAAGCGTTATTTAAATGAATACATTTACTGGAACTGAAACAAATATACTGAATAATGTAGGTCATATTTGATATTGATATAATTACCCTTTTTGTGTTAGCTGTGAAAGGGTAAACTACACGGCACCAGACTTAATTATTTTATTATTTAATAAACTTTGTTTATTAATAAACAGAAGTAACCAAAAGGAACAAAAGCTTTTGTAGTACTGATTAATAACCCAAATGCAATCACAAAAACAATTAAAAGTCCATTTAGATTTATTCCACCTGTGGTATCGGTATCGGCGATACTGGCCCCATCGGATCGATACAAATCTAGCGGTATCGTAAAACCTAAATTGATCAACTTTGGCTCACAGCACTTTTGGGAACACAGCTCAGATCAGAGTTTCTCTGACCATAACAAATGTGCTTTACAAACACAAGTTGGAGCGCCAGAGATAAATTAATGTTAATAATAGAGTCAAGAGCCCAACTAAAGGAAATGCTTTTCACCATCATGGTGACTTCAAACTAAACTTTCATTAAAACATTAACATCTAAACATCTGTTAATTCTCAATAAGCTTTTGTTGATGTATGACAGAATCAAATCAAACTGGTTTAATAAGTGTAATAATGTTAATGGCTGGAAGTCAGTTGTAGTTGTTGTGTCTCTCTTTTTCTCTGTTGTTTCTTCAATGATTCTGCTTATTAACATCAGGTGTCCACTAATTGTCAATCATCACTCAATCATCAATCACCAAAAGTACAAAACTGGTCTCTTAAGGTATAATCACAATGGTACAAATTTGTACCTTTGTACCATTGTACCCCTAAAGGTACAATTATGTACCTTTTTTATGAGAGTGTGTGCTGTAGTCCAGTGGTTCCCAACCACATTCCTGGAGTACCCCCAACACTGCACATTTTGCATGTCTCCTTGATCAAGCACACCTGAATCAAGTCATCAATTCATTAGCAGAGACTCCAAGACCAGAAATGGGTGTGTCAGACAAAGGAGACATGGAAAATGTGCAGTGTTGGGGGTACTCCAGTAATGTGGTTGGGAACCACTGCTGTAGTCTGTTTATAGCCTACTGTTAGCTTTTTATATCTGACGACTTCATTTATACATTTTGAAGCCTAAATAATGTGTTAACTTGTAAAGATAATCTTGATAGACAAAACATGTAAGTGTCATAAACCTTTGTTAAACACAGAGATTATTTTCCTAAAGTCTATTGGAAAGTTTGTGTGTGTGTGTGTGTGTGTGTGTGTGTGGAGAGTAGAGAGAGAGCAAGAGACAGCTTGTGTGTGTGGACTTACATTTTTGCAGCCCTGGTCTGATCCTTAAATCTCCTCCATGGTCCAAACTATACAGAATAAATATACATAAATAAATATATAAAAATAAACACACATTTATATATATATATATATATATATATATATTGACATCATCCTCAAGCCATAAGTCATTCTAAACATCAGACCAATCAGGTTAATCTTCAAAACAAATGTAGATATTTTTCATGAAGCCTGACAGATTTCTTTCTCTCCATTGACAGTCCATGCAACCAAACATTTAAAAATCAAAAAAGGTCAAAAGCATTAAAAAAAGTAATTCAATCCAAGTCTTCTGAAAAGAGACAACCACTTTATGATGAACAAATTTATTTTAGGAAACCTTTATTCGAATTTAATTTTCTAATCAATGCACACACATAGAGTGCATCAAATATAGTAAACACAAATGATTAAAGTTGTTTGCATTATGCACTAGAACAAACCTCAATGGTACAATGCATATAGATTACTTTTACAATGCCTTTATAATACTTAATTTTATCATTAGATGCTTGGCAATTTACTCTTTGATGAAAAACATACTAGTCCTGAAAATAGGAACAACATGCCCCTAAAAGTTTCAACTATTAGCCTTAAAAAATTTTTATTATTATTATTTATTTTTTTTTTTTGTGAATATGGCTCATGGTTTTGCTTCTGTCACATGAACCACAAAACATTGCAATCCAATATTACAAACAAAAGACCACAAAAAGTGTTAAATAAGTACTGAAAATTGTGAAACCATTTAACCCTTTAATTTGTACTGATTTGTTTTTTTTCTTGAATCTAATTTTATTAAAGTAACAGTCCTCTAGTTTTACACCCTCAAAATGTGACTGTTTAATGTTTTTTTTCTCATGAAAGATTAGTGGATTCTGCTATTTTAGATCAAATAAAGCCAGTAAAAAGTAATCATACCATGACAATATTTCACTAACAATTTCTTAACAAAAGATCACTCTTAAGTGACCTAAATTACATACAAACATAAGATTCATAACTGCTAAACATACTTGAGAATCTGCAGGGAGCAGTCCTTCCGTTTGTCACTAAGCAGCTTGACTCCTGAATCCTAGATGATTGTAGCTCAGATCCAGCTCTCTCAGGTGTGAGGGGTTTGAACTCAGAGCTGAAGACAGATAACCACAGCCTTCCTCTGTCACCATACAGCCTGATAACCTACAGACACACACAGTCAGATCATCTACAGACAAACAACAACATTATGAGTGGCTGACTGTAAATGATCCCTTATACATTCTTAAATACCTCAGTATCTTCAGCTGACATTTTGGACTCTTCACTCCATCAGAAATAATTTTCACTCCTGAATTCTGCAGGTCATTGTTACTCAGGTCCAGCTCTCTCAGGACACAGTCTGAGGACTGAAGAGCTGATGACACAATTTCACAATCCAGGGCAGTGAGATTACAGCCAGCAAGACTAAAATAGAGTAAAACAAATTAAAACAAAATTTGTAACATCACTCTTCAACTGTATTCTCATATCTAAATTTTGTGTAAAGGACATTTAAATGAAATGTTACATTAAGACATGATTTAAAACTCACAGAGCTTTTGTGCAGTTGATCACAGCTGGTATCAGTCTTCTTCTACCCTCATCTGATGTGTTGTATTTCTTGAGGTCCAGCTCATCCAGCACCTCCTCTGACATCTGAAGCATGTAGGCGATTGTTGAGCAGTGAGCAGGAGAGAGTATCTTCTCTGAGAGTTTGTCTGATTTCACAAACTCCTGAATCTCTCTGGACAGAGTTTGATCTTTCACTTCCAGCAGACAGAGAAACAGATTGATGGACCTTTCAGTGGAGAGTCCATGTCCATCTTTGATCTTCTCTTTAAGATACTGTGTGGTTCTCCTGATGCTCTCTGAGCTGTTCTCTGTGTGTGTCAGTAGATCCTGTAAGAGTCTCTGATTGGAGTCCAGTGAGACTCCCAGCATGAACCGCACAAACAGATCCAGGTGTCCATTCTCACTCTCAAGAGCTTTATCTACTGCTTCCCTATGCAGATTATGAACTACATCCAAGAACTGCAATGTGTCAACATTTTTCATTACATAATGATAAAGCGAATAGAAAGCAGCGAGAAACTCCTGAATGCTCAGGTGAATGAAGCTGTAGACTTTCCTCTGATGAATCACAGATTCCTCCTTAAAGATCTCAGTACATATCCCAGAATACACTGAGGCGTCAGTGACGTCTATGCCGCTCTCTCTCAGGTCCTCCTCATAGAACATCACATTGCCCTTCATCAACTGTTTGAAAGCCACTTCAGCAAGTTTCACAATCACTTCTCTGTTGGGTTGCAGGAGTGTCTCTGGATCTCTCTCTTCATACCTCTGATTCCTCATGTTGATCTGAATCAGCAGGAAGTGGATGTACATTTCAGTCAGAGTTTGAGGGATTTCTGCACTCAGATCTTCTTTCAGGAGCTTCTGAAGCACAGTGGATGAGATCCAGCAGAAGACAGGTATGTGGCACATGATGTGGAGGCTTCTTGCTCTTCTGATGGTGAAATGATTCTGCTGGCTTGATGCTCATCAATTCTCTTCCTGAAATATTCCTCCTTCTGAGGCTCATTGAATCCCTGAATTTCTGTCAGACGGTTGATGTATTCAGATGGGATCTGATTGGCTGCTGCTGGTCTGGAGGTGATCCAGATGAGAGCAGAGGGAACAGCTCTCCTTTCATGAGGTTTGACATCAACACACCCACTGATGAAGTCTCAGTCACATCAGAAACTTTCTGAGTGTCTGAAAACATCAGTGTCATTCTGCTTTCATCCAGACCATCAAAGACTAACACAACTTTACTCTTCTTATAAATCTTTAAATCCAGATCTTGAAGTTCAGGATGAAAGTCCAGCAGAAGTCTGTGAAGACTGTACTGATGATCTCGGATCAAGTTCAGCTCTCGAAATGGAAGCACAAACATGAATCTACATCCTGATTGGCTTTTCCCTCTGCCCAGTCCAGAATGAACTTCTGCACAGAGACGGTTTTTTCCCGATTCCAGCTATGCCTTTAGTAAGAACAGTCTTGATTTGGTGTTTCTCCCACATCCTGGTCCAGGTGAGGCTTTAAAGATGTCATTGCAGTAATTGGAGTGTCTTGTGAGTGTTGTGTTCTGGCTGTTTTCTCCATCTGTAAAACCTCATGTTCTTCATTCACTCCTTCTCTCTCTCCCTCTATGATGTAGAGCTGTGTGTAATCCTGTTCAGGAGGGTTTGATTCTCTTGGAGATTGATTCCCTCAAAAATCTCTCATACTGTTCTTCATGCTGGTTTTGTGCTGGTCTTTGACTCTCTGCAGGTCTCCAGTCTCCAGTGTGTGTGTTGCTTCAGTATTGTCCTTCCTGATCAGGAAGTATGAATGATCAATATATTAAATTATGTTACATTATATTTAAATATACAGAATAAGATATTGTGTTATACAATATTTTAAAACAATATTTAGAATAATAAATAAGGAATTACCGCTTTTCATACATTGAAAAATATGTGACAGTATATTTACTAATATATCATACTGTATGAATTTATAATCAGTGATACACTTCACATATATATATAATATATATATATCTCTACTGCATTTATACTTTACTCATGCAGTATAAACACATACTGTATATAAAAATATAAAATATAATTCTTATATTTTATAATTATTTATATTATACATGTTTAAAATTTTCAAGTTAGTTAACAAAGTACAACTGCAAAATATTTATCAGAGAGACTACTGTATCACTGTGCTGAAGAGAACACAGCCTAACCACAGACTCTACTCTTCAGCACAATGATAACCCCATAAACTCACACATACCAGAAAACCTAATAATAGAATATTAAACACTAACAGATCTCTCCCTATTTTAATATTGAGCAAAACATATGAAATAACATTTAATTTTAACATTTACTCTCCTTTAACAGCAAAGCATGCTGGGAACTAGAAGTCTGTTGTAACCACTGATTGTAACTCATTCTGTGAATGTGTGTATATACGTGTACAAACATTCACATTTAAGTAGGAACATACATGATTATTACATGTAATGCCATTTTATCTTCATTTATAAATATTTTATATGTATCAATATATAGCCATACATGGTCAATGCATATATTGCAGTATATTAAAAAATATAAGCACTAGTCTCCCATATATGGAAATGTTTTATGTAATATATCACATTATATTTTTCAGTATATTCCCATATATTTTTGTTCCGTAAGGGTAGATATGATTTTAGTGCCTCTCTTCAAGTTGTCCACTGTAAAGCTGCTTTAAAACAATCAGCATTGTAAAAAGCGCTATATAAATAAAGGTGACTTGACTTGAACCCCTGTGCAGTGCACACATTAAATATTTTAGAAATTTAGAAATGCACTACAATAAAATACCAAATAATTGTTCATACTAACAAATGGTCAGAGGTCACTGGTTCATCACTTAAATCAATGGGTGGCGTCATGGATCTGTTACTCTTCAGAGACACACCGCTGGGATCTGGAGACTCTGATCTCTGTTTCTTCCTCCTGCTAATACTGACAAAAACAAAACAACAGATTTTAGAGCACTAGTTATACTGTATAACTCGACTTCACCATATTTACACTTATTTATTAAATTTAGCAGAAGATTTTTATCCAAAGCCACTCATAAATTAGGAAGACAACAAGCAGTTCATCTAATAGAGACTGTAACATGAATTGCTGCAATACAAAGTTCAGAATTGAACAGAGTACATGCTAGAGATGAAGGTAAGAAATGGTGAAAACTTATATAAAAAAATATATCTTATGCCTGACTACTTGAATCACAAATACATACATTACTAGAAAGAGAGAGAGAGTTAGTGGTTTAACAGGATTTAGTCAAGTGCTCAAAGAGAATTCTTTAAACTGAGGAAGATTGTTCCACCAATGAGAAACAGTAAAGAAACAGGAAAGTAACTTTGTGCTTCTCTGTAATATCATTACTCACCCACTACAGTCTTCTACACTGTAAATCACTTTGAATAAAAGCATGTGTCAATGCTAAAATGAACAATGTCTTACCTGGGGTCAGAGGTCACCGATGCATCACTGAATTTAGGCTGATCTGTCGTCTTGGATTGATCACTCTTCACAGACTCACAGCTCTTCACAGAACTCATTTCAGAGGCAGTGTCCTCATCTTCTCTCTCATTATGGAGACTCATTTTAGTGTTCTTCTGTCAGGGTCTTGGTGAAGGGATGAGATGAGGACGCAAAAATGCACAGATGGGCTTTTTATTTAAAAAATACTGCCCCATGTGGAAGACATGACCAACTGGATGGAGCAAGGCAAGGGCTGGAAACAACAGGAAACAGATAAACATACAATGATTATCTTGCACAAGACTGTAAACACAAGGAAAATAAATAGGGAGAACAAACAAAGCAGGTAATGAGGGAAGGCAGGTGGGAAAAATTAACCAATAATCAGATAACAAGAGGGGCGGGATCAGACAACAGACAGGAGAGCACAAAGAAACACATGACACTGTGCTCACACCAAACAAAACAAAAACAAGAGTACATCTGTAAATCTGTGGTGAAAAATGGAACTACAGCACGCTCACATAGAGAACCATTGGCTGCCCCGATCATTTTCACACAAGACCAGGAAAACGGCCCACTTTGACCTCTCTCACTGTATGACATAGGGCCACCGATTAAGAGACTTGCGTTCTGATGACGCAAGAGTTGCATTAATGGCAGCTGAGAAGGCCATTCTTTGTGTCCTTTTTGAAGAATTTTCTGAGCCTGATGAAGTTGGTATAAATAGGTGTTTAATACTGCAACATACACTCGATATTACAGTCACTGCCCTCATCCAGAATAAAAGAGGACATCCCAATCGAGTGAAGGGATTTGTGGAAACTGTGATTCCTACCTTATTGTGATACAACATGTGCCAGTTTATGTTTATGAAAGTTTATGAAAGTATCACTCCACAATACAATAGCAAAATATATAAGCATAGTATTTTTATGTTACATTAATCAGTGTCTAACACACATTCCTAAGGGAAGGATATGGACCAGAAGACATTGCAATTACTAATGATAATTAGACAGACTTAGAAGTTCCAGATCTATACTTGTGCTTGTATTTAATTTTGCCATTAAAAACATGTGCAAACAATATACTTGCTCTTGTGAATTTATTTTGATGTTAATTACATTTACGAGCTGTTTCTTTAATACTGCGTGGTTTATATGCATGTTGTTGCTGATTGGGCTGGCATTTTTACGCACCCACAAAACAAGAGAAAACGTATCTCAAACCAGTTGCACACAGTTTCCAGGAAACATGTCGTTCAACCCGGAAACCGTAGCAAAACTTTGCGCACCGGGATGAGCTTGAAGGTGCCCCTTGTGTGTGTGTGTGTGTGTGTGTGTGTGTGTGGTGTGTGTGTGTGTGTGTGTGTGTGTGTGTGTGTGTGTGTGTGTGTGTGTGTGTCCTCCTGAAACTGGCGCAGCTGGATATAACTTGGGTAAAGTTGGTTTTATATTCGCACATTCGGACTTCTGATAAATTCAGACTTTCCAATAACTAGTCTTACTTGCATTTGTGCAAGATTTAACAATCAAAAATGTTTAAAAATGTTTCTAATGTGATCATAATTACAAAGATAAATTTACTTCTAATGTGATCTACAATAATGCTCTTGCATTAACACGCGTCCTCTTGGAGAAATGTTTTCAAGCTCAAAATGACTCTCATGACCTAGAAATATTCGTTAATACACGTATTTCATTTCATGCTTTTAATGATAACTATTATATAAAACGAAGATCTCTGGAAATCAAAAGTAGGCCTAATTATTTAAACACGTTAATCATCAACCTTTCCGCCATTTTGGTTATTTTTTTTAGTTATTCGAAATGTTTCAAACCCCATGTAAAGAAGAGCATAAACCTAAATAACAGCTCTGTATATGTCTAAATCGTTACATGAAGAATTTAAGCTTTGAACTCACCTATAAATATGTGGTTGTTTAATCATCCAATGTTAACATGTTTAAAGCCTCGGAATGGCGTCTCTTCTTCCTCTTATTTACTTTCGTTTCTACCTGGTTAAGGTGTGTCTTGTTTTGTAACTAAACAAACTTACTCCCTCTAGTGGAGCAAAGCGTCATCACAGGTTCAACAGGACTGCAGCCACAATACCTGTGTGTGTGTGTGTGTGTGTGTGTGTGTTTTAACTTCAAGTATAAACTTTGTGTCCTTCATGTGTGCCAGTAATCTTTCACTAACAGCAGTCATATGATATAGACAGAACGGGGACAGACTAAACTTTACAGTTTTAACATGACAGACAGTCAGTGTGATTCACAATGTGCAAACAAGATATTGAACAAAACAAAGTAACCAGTGTTACACTGTTCAGCTGTTACAGTAAAGTGACATTTTCTCCTGATCTGATGCTTAAAAGTTACTTTCACTGCTGAAACAATGGAATCAAGTAGATTCAGTCAAATGTCAAATTAATTCATATTTGTTGTAATTTATTTGGACTAAAAGCACATTTCAGGTTTTTAAAAACAAAACAAAAAAAGAAATAAGAAAAATAAACAGATAACTATAAAATCTAACAAGTCAAGGTTGCACCAAATTAAAGCCAATCATATGAATTGCTCAGAATTGTAGTTTTAGCTTTGCAGAGACAGGTAAACACAGAGTGAGGTAAAAATGACAACAAAACCATAAAATGGATAATTCCTGACAACCCAACAGGATGAAAGTGAGTCTGCAGATCCTTTTAATACAGTGAAAACATTTACAGTAGCTTTTATAAGATCACACCAAATGAGTGTTTCTACAGACCATCATCTTTGAGTCACTGAAGTCTCCACTCACACAATAACAAGTTGGGTCAAAAATTGTCTGTCCAACTTAATTTCTACTGTTGATTAGATATACACATGCAAGTTTACAAGCACACATGTTGGTTTGGTGGTTGGAGCATGCGCGTTGTAAATATGGAAGTTGGAAACACTTTCTGGCTTAGCTGGGACTCGAACCAAGAACCTTCTTGTTGTGAGGAGCCACTGAGCCGTGTGTGCTGCCCTTTGCAGACAATTTTTTTAATGTTTACCTGTAAAATAAAATGAAATAAAAACATTTACAGGTACAAAACCCTGGATAGATGCTGAAATGTACAACATACACAGTAAAATCCTGTAAAAACTCTGATCTGTGTTTCTATGAGTCCATTCTCCACAATGTTAAAAGAAACACTGTTGAAATTAATGAGATAATTAATGATCAAATAGCTGATGATTTGAGCATTTGGTAAAATCAGTTCCAAGTAAAAGGCATTAAATCTCTCAAGATCTCAGCAAAAAGGACAATTAAACAACTCCACAACCGGCATTACCAGCTTCACTTATTACTAACTAGACTGACTTTATTTCTGTCACACGTCTACAGAAGTTCTTATTAAGAATTAACAGAGGTTTAGATGTTTGTTTCATTTGAAGTCACCAGCGTGGTGGAGTGTATTTGCTTTAGTTGGGCTTGTCCTTCCTGCGTTAGCTTTTATTTGGCTGCTGTAACTGTGATCATTAGACACATTTGTTGTGACAAAGAAATCCAAGATAACACAGAATCAGGTGTTATCAGCTCTTTGTTGAGAACAAAGTCATCACAAAGTGAACATCTAATGTTCTGTTTCTAATTGTGTTTGGTATTTAAAGCTTATTTTAAAATGATCATGTATCCTGAAGGTGGATAAAAAGCACAAGTGTTTTATAATGTTTCACACACAGACATGAAGATTTTGGATATGAATCACAACAACGGTGACATTCAAAACTAAAAAGCTTGGGAATCAAGGATTACTATTAAAACCACCCATCATGCATTGCAGTAAGAAGATTTTTTTTAGTTTTGATTGTCACCTTTGTTGTGATTTATATCCAAAATCTTGATGTTTGTGTGTGACTTCATGATATACTTCAGTATGTTTTTATTATTGACTGTCATTTTTATTCTTTTTTACATTAAAAAAACGTTTTCAGTTTAAAAAACATTCAGAAAAAACGTTTTCATAACTTAAAGAGAATGTTAACAAAACGTTCTGACAGCTTCTTTTTGTTAGCTGGGATATTCCCATATATTTCTGTTCTGTAAGGGCTGAAACAGTGACAACATCTACAATAGCTTTATAAGATCACACCAAATGAAGAACCAGAGTTTTGTTGAACTGAAGTCTTGACTGACTCACAGAATATCAGATGATACTTTCTTTTTCCTCAGAAGTTCATTTGCTTTATCGCCCATGACAGAATGATCACTATAACCACTACAAAAACACCCAAGATTAAGATCAAGACTTCTCTCTCTGTGAACAATAGTTTCTGTTCAACAGTCACAATAACTTTAGCTGGGACGACACGCAGAGGGACAGATTGATCTTTTGGGATCACAAAAGGAAAGAGTTCCTTCTCCAACGGCACTCTAGTAAATCCTGCAAGAAATGAGTCACTCCGGGCATCAGAAAAGCTCACCTTCCTCCAGTGTTTCTGATTCTGAAAGATCAGAAATAAATCATTATGATCGAAGGGAAAATCGTCAATCTTTACTCTGATTACCTCTGGATTTCTCTTCACGTTTAATCTGGACATCCCAGTGTCCATCAATATGTACAAGTCTCCATCACGTCTGAGACCCCAGAAGCCATTTTCAGGGGTCAAAGGTTGCACAAAAGATCTTTCCACCGATCCAAGACACACTCCTAGTGTCCAGTGCCGACTGTTTCCCACCTCAATATCCCATGAGTGAACTCCATTAGCATATCCCACACTCCCCAGCACCACACGGTTCCTGTGCAGAGGAAGAGCTTTGGGCTGAGGTCGTGATGAGGTCACAGAGGTCAGATCATCTGACACAGACATGACGTTAGGTGAAGATGTGTTTGGATTCAGGATCACAGGATCTGAGCAGAACAAGAAATTAGAGATGTGCATTATCAAGATTTTAGATTATGAATGATTAAAATGTTACCACAACCTGCTCTTGACGAGAAATCATAGTATCATGGTTCACTGCACACTATCAGTTGCAGTTCTGGTGCCTCCGTCCCAACATGCTCAGCATGTTTTACACGCTTGCCCCACACCAGAACTACATAGGTCATTATCTGACATTTCGCTCAGCTGACTGATGAAGAGTATGATGCAACGCGACAACTCGCTGCATGATGAACCTATACAGTGAGTTCTCATTTACATCATATGATATTGATTTTGCTTAATTTTGTCAATGAAAATGTCTGAGCAACACAGCACCATTTCATTTCTGAATCTGCACCATTCATAAAGCGAACCATTTACTTCAACCATTCGAACACAACAAATGAATGAAGTTAGCTACACTGTAAAAAATTACCGTGATTTTAACAGTAAAAGACTGTAAAAATTCTGCGGTGAAAAACTGTTAATTGGTTTACAGAAAGTTTCCGTACTATATACGGTGAATAACTGTAATAGATCTAACGGTACATTTAATGTAATTTTACGGTAAAATACCGTTAAATTCACAGTTTTTGAAAGTGAAAAAAACATTCATTGTAAAATTACAGTGAAAAAACTTAAATTGACATTCCCACAATTCCCTGCGTGACACTTCACATTTATATTTTTTGTTGAAATAACTCTGTTTCTTCTTAGTGTTTCTCATTTTTTTCTATCAGTTATGTACATTAGGGTTTTATGTTACATCTAATGTTGTTAAATTAATGTTTATGCATTTTTAAAATTCATGCATGTTACCATGATGGTGTTTAGTGTGTGTGTGAATGACACTGGTGTCCTTCTATATTTAGTATTGTCCTCCTCAGCTTGTGGAAAATCTGCTTGTGATGAACTTTGTTCATCATGTGACTTCATCACCACTGTGTCTGGGGACTGTCAGTGATTATAAAGATACAAAACAGTATTAGTACTTAATTAGGTGGTAATTAAATTATATCAGTTAATGAAATATGTATTTTACCGTAAATTTTACTGGGAATTTTTTTACAGTGTACTGAAATCCAATGTTAAATATACATATTTAAAATGTAAAATTCACATGTAACTCCGTAAGTATGTTTACGGTTTGATGTCATTTTTGTAACCACATCTGCCGGTATTTTTCCGTAGAAACAACTGGATTTTTTTTACAGTGTATGCAGTAAAGTCTATGTAGTGTTTTATTTTACATTTGTTTATAATTAACTAACTAATTTAATTATATTTGTATATAATTAAAGAATTGATTATTTTATTTGCATCTTTTATTGTATTTTATACTTTGCATCTTTTTTTTTCATATTGCCCACCCTACAGTGGCCTAAATGGTCTGTCATTCTTATAATTTTGGAACACTGTAAGGCAAATAAAAAAAAAAAATAATACTTTCTGACTTTCACAATAGTCAAAAAAGAAATACATTACTTGATAAGATAATGGATTGTAATCCCAACTGAATAGAAATTATGCAATATTTTGCCATATTGCCCATCACAACAAGGAATAGTCATTTATGTTGATAAACTTTGGTAGTTCTTACAGGTCTGAACTAGTACTCACAGTAAGGACAGACGTCCTTCATCTTCTTCCACAGTTGGTACATCAAGTTGCCCAGATATTTGGGAACATCAATAAGAGCTACTGCATCTGGGAGTGTGTATTTAGCTCTAAACACACACACACACTCAGGATGAGTTGTGAATTTTAATTAAAACTCATGAATATTTAGAAAAAAAAAAATGGTAATAAAGCAGAAATGAGAAATACCTGTTTATAGTTCCATCATAATTCTAAGAAAAAGCACAGAATACACCATGTTAATATGGTTAAATGTAGGCCTAATAGTCACATTACTACTTATCCAACCTTTAAAAAAACACATCCCAGATAGCAACATTATGTCGGCCCAGATCCGGCCCACATCTGGCACATGTGGAAATGATATACAGTCCTTGTGTGGGCCGCTTCTGTTTGCCAGATCGGGGTCACAAACAGGCCACAGTAATGATACATGTCAGCCAAGAGTAAAGAAATAAACTTGGACTTTATCTGAGCCATAAATTCTGTGTGTATTACTACAGCATGAGATCCTGCAGCAATCAATAAGAACATTTTAACAGACATGAGCACTAAAAGTGTTAATCTATGATGATACACACAGAAATCAAGAATCAGCATATGAATTGCAGGATGGCACTTTTGATTGTCACCATTGTTGAGATTCATATGCTGAAGCTGGACCTTGATGTCTGTGTGTGTCATCATAGATTAACTTTCAGTTCTCATGTTTGTTAACATGTTTGTCCCCTATAAATGTCTGCAGTGGTGTAGGCCGTATAGAGTTCAGAATGGAACGTTAACTTTTGTTGCGATCAACCCGAGTTCGAATCCGCCTTCTGCCGAATTCACTCTTCACCCTTTTCCCATCACATATCAGATCGGAAAGGCATTTACAATACAGATTAAGAAAATGTTCTAAAAGTGGAAATAAATAAAGTGCCTAACGAGTGTTTAATAGTAAAGTTTTTTTTTGGGCAGGGTTAGGGGTAGCTGTAGGGTGGCATTCATTTAATAATTTTAATAAATAAATTAATTTACATTCTATTTTATTATTGAATCCTGATAATGTACAACAATTGAGGTTCAAATAGTATCTGCTACTATTTTTAAGTATAAACAGCATCTAATTACTATTTATTGCAACTGCTACTTTTACATGGTGTAAACAGAATATTTCGCTATTTTCACCTGTAATAGCATATTGGTAAGAAAATACTGCTATTCTCACTTAGTGCAAACAGAATATATATCACTATTTTTACTCAGTTGTGTAAATAGCATCTACAGCTTTAAGATAAACTGTCTAAACTGTTTTAGCTGATTCTCATCATGGCCAACATAAAATATACTGGTATTCCCTATGTTATGGGGACCAAACAAAGTTGGCACTACCATTAGATTTTGACCTTGTGGGGACATTTTTTTAGGCCCCCATGAGGAAACAATCTTATAAATCATACAGAATGATGTTACTTGAAAATGTAAAAATGACCATTACACCTATTGAATGTCCTCATAATGACAGAAATACCAGTGTGTGTGTGTGTGCGTGTGTGTGTGTGTGTGTGTGTGTGTGTGGTGAAACAACCTTCAGGAGGGTGATGTCATCATCCTCAATTCGTTCTTCCAGTCTCTGACTCTGTCAGAGAGAGACAGAATTCCCGCTTGTATCTGTCTTTCTATAATTTCTTCTTTTTCTTCTCTTCTTCATTCAGAGCTGCTCCTGATCTCCTCCTCCTTTGAGGAAATGATGGAGCTTCTCAAACTCCATCCTGATTCTCCTCTCTGTCACCTGAGATTGAAACTGTGGGGATATCATGTGTAAAAACAGTTCATCATCTGCAGAAAATTAACAAGAGGAATAAATAATATGAGAAATCAAGACTTAGTACATCTCCCATGCTGTACTCAATGACCTAACAACAAATCTGTCAAATTCCATTAAACTTGAAAACTGATTTAAATTAAATTTGTGAAGTCTGCGTATGAAAATTTTCATGAACAAATTATAATTTATTCATGAAAATTTTCATGAACAAATTATAATTTATTCATAGGTTTAGTTTTAAAATTTATTCTAAATTTACAAAACAAAAAATGTAGGAACAACTGAAACCACTCGTACACAATAATTACATACTATTGGTGGCCTAATAAACATGTTAAGATGAACTTCATAATCACAGATATATCAGTAAAACAGTAAGAAAAAGTGTATTATAGCTCAAGCTGTGAGGTAGATCTCTATAAAGACATAGATCTGCATATGTCCAGCTTTCTAATCAGAGAACTGTAATGTCTGTATAAGGGGATTATTGCGTTTGAACTTGTTTTGAGGACAGCAGTCTTAGACGAGTGGGATGAGTGACGAAAGGAAAAGGTGTGTGTAATGCCTTATGGACATGGTTTGGTTTTATGTAAATTAGTTCATAACCCTCTCAACATATTGGACTTTATTGTGCTTTGTCAATTAAACATAGGCATGTATATACAGTACTTGAATTTTCATTAATACTGTTACTTTATATTGTAATTCTAGTTTTATTTCTGCCCTTTTGTCATTAAATTCTGTGGATCCAAGCACCAAGTTAAACCAGACATGACTATTCATATTTTGTTAAACCAGTTAGTCTACAGTCCTCGGCTGGGTGTATCCTGAAAAGCTAGCTAAAGTATAAATAAACATCTGTGGAAACACCTTAACGTACTTGGAGATTTTGCTGTCTGTGACGTACCATTCTGTAATGTCAACAGAGTCTTTTCAGCTGAATGAAGAGCTTCTTTCAGCTTCCCCTTTAAAGATAAACACATATGTTCACATAAACTTTGGTTGAAATCTATTTGTAATTTTAATGAACTGGGATGTGATACCCAAGCATTTAATAATTATAAATAAGAATCTGCTAAGAAGCATCACACACTTTCTCACCTTTCGTTGTCATACAGTCTGTTGTAAGGGCAGCGTTTCGTGCCATTCTTGTTCATGTTTCTTACACGTTGCACAAATAGCCTTTCCATCTGTTTGGCAGAACAGCACAATCATCTCTCCATGTGACACTTCAGTCCATCTTTCCTCGTGTTTTGTTCTCCCAGGTAGGAATCACAAACATTTCTCAGGCTCAGATTGGACACCAGTGGCTGCTGAGACACCTGTTGACAGACGTAACATCTTCTGGAGTTGTTCAAGATCCAGTGATCATTGATGCACAGACGGCAGAAACTGTGTCCACAGCTCAATAACACAGGATCACTGAAGAGTTCAATGCATAAAGGACAGGACAGGTCACCCACTAGAGAGGCAGCCATGGAGAAGAAAAAGAAAAAAACAACAACAGAAACAACAGAGAGAGAGAGAGAGAGAGAGAGAGAGGTTTAACAAGCACTTTATTACTCTATGAACCTTACATCATATTACATTGACAATTAAAAAAAATAAAAAATAACATAAATACTTTAAAAATTCACAATAAACATATCATTTTGTACTGTACATAGTACCTCATTAAGACACCATACATCACAAAAGAATACCACATTATTTGTCAATCTATAATAAGCAAATTCAATTTTCAGTCTTCCCTCTACCAACCGTCTAAACATCATTTCAGGATCTATTGTAGCAAGTTGTAAGCCTTTGTTTTTTCTTGTTTTCCAAATTGCCAGTTTAGCTGTTCCAATAAGATAATTTAGTAAACATATTTTCCTCCTCATTGGAAAACTGTATTTCATTCCCCCAATAAACACTTTATCAGAAAAATCCTCTTTAAATCTTATAAACCAGGTCTCAAGTAAGCTAAAAAGGTCTCTTAATCTGCTACACCTTAAAAATAAATGTTCTAGATCTTCCTGCATCCCAAAAAAAAAACATACCCCTACTACTGCTGGGTTCAGGTGTGCCACATGTCGGTCTGTAGCTATAGCCCCGTGAATAATCCTCCACTGTAGATCAGCAGTTCGCTTCTCTACAGGGGGTTTATACAGGGTCCGCCACCTGTCCCGCACGAGAAAGTCTGGTTGTAACAGTTCTGGCCATCTAGAAGCTTTTTGCCTCTTCAATGAATCTCGATGTGTGGTCTTAACTGTAATGCAGTATATTGCTTTCTTAGACACATCTTTAAAAAGGTCCAGCTGAGGGGTCCTGAAAGATAAAATCGAGTCTGCAACTTCACCTTCATCATCTTCATTTATTACAGGTGAAATTTTTATTTCTGGAAAACCTTGCCCAGTTCTCATGTCCTGCGTTTGTCTCAGTCCTATCCAAGTCCTGTAACTGCTTGGTAGTGCATTACAGACTTCTTCTTTCAGCTTTGAAACAAGACGCAAAGACTTTAATCCTGTCATCTCTTGAAGTGCCTCAATGGATTTCCAACCCCTCTCATCCAGTAGATGTCCAAGTTTCTGAACACCATTCCTCAGCAAACATCTCCTCACACTTATGGAGGACAACAGTCTAGTCTGGATCATTGGGTTAAAAAACAATGGTTCCTCTGGAGTCCAATGTCCTTGATCACCCATGTCCCGCTCCACTCTAAAAACAGTTCTCCATGTCTGTAACATAGATTTATAAAAGGGTGGAAGCTCTGACAGGCTTACTTCCTCTAGATTCATTAAAAACAGGTGTCTATCAAAACCAAGTCCTCCTGCCCGCTTCAAAAACGCACTTGCAGTTGTGGCCCATACCACATCTTTGTTATAAAGAAATCTCTGCACAGCTTGTATCCTAAAGGCCCGGATCCGACTCCTCACATCCACCAGGCCTTGACCACCCTCTTGAACTGGTAAATAAAGTGCAGCTGCACGTATCCAGTGCTGTCCACTCCAGAAAAAATTAACAAATGTCCTCTGAATCATGGAAATAAGTTCCTCAGGAGGCTCCATAGTAATAGTCCTGTGCCACAACATCGATGCAGCAAGATTATTGATAACCAGAGCTCTCCCCCTATAGGACAATTGTGGCAATAGCCATTTCCACTTCGACAATTTAGCAGACACCTTCTCCAGCAAACCCTCCCAATTTTTCTTTTGAAACTGGTCATTCCCCAAAAAAACTCCTAATGCTTTTAAACCATCCTGTCTCCACTGCAACCCACCCGGAAGTTGAGGAAAACCCATACCTTCCCATTTACCAATAATAAAACCCTTCACTTTTAGACCAGTTAACTCTAGCAGAAGAGGCTTTTTCATATATTCTAATAGTTTGGTTTAAGTTTGTAATA
Source organism: Culter alburnus (assembly GCA_028476615.1). NCBI lineage: Eukaryota > Metazoa > Chordata > Actinopteri > Cypriniformes > Xenocyprididae > Culter > Culter alburnus. The sequence continues at coordinate 22,831 of JAOTNS010001194.1, read as the reverse complement.
TCCTCTTGACTTTTTATAAAAACAGTTATATCATCTGCATAGGCAGATAAAAACATTTTACAATGATCATTTGAATTAGGAATTACAATTCCTTTGAGATTCCTCCTCAGCCTGCACAACAAAGGTTCAATAACCAACTGTATAATTGCCCAGAAAGTGGACATCCTTGTCTAATGCCTCTCGACACAGTTATTGGTTCATTATCCACCACCTGCTTTGACCAAAACAGAAACATTACAATATAACAACCGGATATAGGATATAAATCTGTCATCAAACCCAAATATTTTAACACATTAAAAAGATATGCATGATCAACCCGATCAAATGCTTTTTCTTGATCTAGAGATAGAACTCCCAGATCAACATGATAAAACTGATTAATGCTAGTTATATCCCTTAATAGAAAAAGATTATCCATTATAGATCTTTCAGGTATACAATATGTTTGATCATTGTGAACCAACAAATCTAAACAGTGTTTAAGTCTATTGATAAACATTTGGAAAAAATTTTATAATCTGAGCATAACAGAGAGACTGGTCTCCAGTTTTTGAGAAGTCCCAAGTCCCCTTTCTTTGGAAGCAGCGATAAAACTGCTCTACGACAACTTATGGGAAGAGTTTCACTTCTTATACTGTCCAACAACACTTAATAAAAATCTTGTCCTATTATTTCCCAAAACTGTTGATAAAAATCTATAGGTAGTCCATCAATTCCTGGGGAACGGCCAATATTCAACTGACGCATTGCATCTGTAAGTTCTTTAAAAGTGATTAGATTGTCCAGTGCCTTTTTCTGTTCATCCCCAAGCTGAGGTAAGTCCTTAAGCAAATCATCAACACTTTCAGCATCACAGCTCTCAGCACTGTATAACTGTTTATAAAAGTCTCTTGATAAATTCCTCATTTCATCTGGATTTGATGTTACCAATCCATCCTGACGACGAAGGTGACACATTTGTTTTTGATTAACACTTTTTCTTTCGAGATTAAAAAAAGAAAGCACTTGGAGCATCCATATCTTTGATAGTACAAAATCTTGCCCTTATCAATGCTCCTTTGGCCTGCTCTTGTAAAAAATAATTCAGTTCTTGTTTTTTTCCTTTTAACACATCACCTTCATTATTATTTACAAGATTTTTTTCCAACAACTCAATATCCTTTTGTAAAGTTTTTACTGTCGTTTTGATCATATTTGATGTATTAAAAGCATAATTCTGACAAAATAATCTTATATTCGCCTTTCCCACATCCCACCATTGACAAAGATTCTCAAACAAAGACTTTTTCAACTTCCAATTACTCCAAAAACACTTTAAAACTTTCACAGAAATAAACATCATGCAATAATTTGACATTCAAATGCCAATAATAATTGGATTTTAGTGTCTTTTTTACATTTAAATCCAAAGTAACCATATGATGGTCTGAAAAACCATTGGGATAAATACAGGCATCAATGACTATTGTTCCACATTTCTTTCATATAAAACCTATCCAGTCTTGCACCACAAATTCTGTTGTCACACACTTTCAACCATGTATACCGTTTCACATTGATATTTCTTGTTCTCCATACATCTATTAATTTGACATTCATGTATAACATTTAACAGTGTATTACTTGATTGACTATGAGGCTCTTCCCCATTTCTGTCTACTGTAAAATCTGTTGTGCAATTCCAGTCCCCACCAATTACAAGACACACACTATCATCATACTTCTGGATACCATTTCTTAATTTCATAAAAATATCCTGCCGCTCAGTACCACTATTAGGGGCATAGACATTAACAAACACAAACATGTTTCCATCATACTCAATTTCTATTAGCAATAATCTACCTTCAACAATCTGTTCAACATTTAAAATATTAACATTCATGTTTGCAGAAAACAAAATGGCTACCCCTGCACTATTATATGTCCCATGGCTCAAAACAAACTTGCCTTCCCACCACATACCCCATTCAATTTCATTATACTTATTAGTATGTGTTTCTTGTAAAAAAGAAACATTAACCTTTTTAATTTTAAGAAATTCTGAAACCACTGCTAATTTACCCCTGTCTCTTCCCCCATTAATATTTAGAGAACCCACCCTCAAAGCATCCATATAAGAATAGAGATATAGAGTGAGTAAGGACAGGAAAAAACAGCAAAGTGTAAAAACCATCACGTGATATTTAATCATTTGAATGTCTTTGAGAAACAAGTTTATCTTTTCGCAGTTTTGTTACCATCTTCTTTAATCTAAACCTCTTTTTCTTATCCAGGACCTCATAGCTGACCGTTCTTTGCAACAACAATACTGTCGCAATGAATTTCTCGGCATCCGGAAAAAAATCTGACACATCAACAGTCTTACCAAAAGTCGTATCTAGGAAATCAATTATCTCTTGTAAAGTATACACGTCTCCCATTAACTGTGACCCCATATCAGAAATCTCAGAAAGCGTATCATCATCTTTTATCTCTGTGTCACAACTTTCTTCACCCTTTGATGCATTAACGTTAGCACTCGCCACTTCTTCATATACCTGGTCACTCACAACATCGTTCATTACATCATTTTCTCTTAATTCTGTTTCAGCAACCATATTTTCATTTTGACTATCATCAGTAATGCTTTCAGCCTGATCAACAACTTGAGTGTCACGTTCCTCCACAACTGGAGGCAGCGTGTCCTCTGAGGCATTCGCCATGACGACCGCAGCACTCGGCCCAGCATTTGCCTCACTAGTGCCAGCCTTATGTGGGCATGTTAGCCTCTTATGACCAACATCCCCACATTCAAAGCATTTCATGCTTCCAGCGTTTGCATAAATCATATATGCCTTTCCCTCGTACATCACTCTATGTATAAAATAAAATAAGTTTAGTATATTAGACAGAAAAGCCCAATAAAATCACCCTCTCCACGTGGGAACCCTCCGACCAGTGGCGTACGGGACACCCCCGCAGCCCCCGCGGTGCGTGGGGGCCCCCACCCTATGATGGGCCCCATCGCAGATTCACCTATTTAGGCTAGACAACTTTATAGCCTTTGCTTTTTTTTTTTTTTTTTTAGAACTGATCTCAGTTGACTAAAGATGAAAATAAAGCATCCAAGTGAAGCCCAAAAATGCAAGCAGAAGATCATAGAAAATAGTGCTAAATTACCACAAAAGGGGAAAAAATTCATCACTGTTGTTTCCATCGCCATTTGTAAGGTAGCCAAGACAACAGCAAGCTTTGATGCGCTGTGTTACTGTTAGCGGATGTGTGCCGAGACAAATAAATATGTGCGGTCTTTGCTGAGACATTATTATTGTTATTTATATTATTATATATCGCCCAAACATTTACCCCATCGCCAGCTCTGATAATGGTCAGCTATACCGGAATGTCTGAAGTTCTTTTCCAAATGTAGCCTAGCCAATAAGTCTAGTTATTTCTTTATTCTTTTACTGTAACTACATGAATTTAGTTTAGGCCTACATCATTTGATGCACCGCAAATTTGCGGCCGAAACAACAATTTACGCGCTTGTCTAGAAGGGAACCATAGCCTATACGCAAATTTGTGTCTAACTTAGAATTTAGACCAGCTAAAATATATTGTTAGACCAAAACATCTTATCAATTAATTAAGTAATAAAGACATGTAATAAAGTAATAAAGAAATTTAATAAAAACAGAATATTGCTTCAGCCTTATTCAAAGGCCGCGGAAACATGGATTCGTTTGTTAGCTACGCACTTCAATCAATTCCACACCCGACGTTCTTGGTTTTCTTCCTGTTTATTAAATATAGGCAATTGGTTGATGAAACATTGATTGAAATTAAGATACAATTTCTACAAAACGAAATTCACTTTAAAGAAAGACTTACTATAAAACAAAACTTAATGAAGTGGAAGATGTCTGACCCGCTGCATTTGTCTCCCGACATTGCGCATCCGTCATGCACTTTTCATAATCAACATAGCTGACATTTAAAAAAAATAATAATATTAGGCTATAGCCCAATATTTAAATATAAATATGAAACTAAATTGGCTACATTTTTATCCCTCTGGCCGACGAATGCGCCGGCGCGTTCTGATGGATTTTCTCCTCATGACAGAAACAACTTAAAAAAGGCATTCCGTCATTTTTGGCGATAGCCTACGGATTAGTGCAAGACTACAAATGATCTACTTTTTTAAATTTTATTTTATATTTACGCTCACAATAACAACACCTTGTAGACTACTTTTGTAAAATAGAATAGGCCTAAATAAAAAACAGGGTGCGCTTTCAGCTGTCTCGCTGCGAGAATCTTTCTGAAACGTCTCAAAAATTAATTTAAACTCTGCGAATAACTGTACCTAAAAGAAAGAAACATCTCCATTTGATAAGAAATTTGTAGGTCTGTGTTAAATAAGAGGCGATCTATCCGCTGGAATGTGTCATTTCTGAAATCATGGCCAGTGCTCGTTGCGGCTGTTATCCGTTCTCTTGGCGCTCCTTTGGTTTTAATGAGTAAATTAGCCTAAATATTTATTCCTGCCGGTATTTTAGTCTGCGATATCAAAATCACTAAACATTATATAGGCCTATCAATATGCTAGGCTATAATATTATTCGATAATAACATCAAATAAATCAATGCAATGATAATTACCACAATGATTCACTGTTAAATCAGTTTTGTAAACCGTGGGGCAGATGGACTCAGGTGCACAACAAATTTTAACACATGACATCACTGCTTGTGGGAGGGGCCCCATCTCATTCTTTGCGGGGGGGCCTCACAGACTTGCTGTACGCCACTGCCTCCGACGCCCAAACCTCTCTCAAGAGAGAGAGAGAGAGAGAGAGAGAGAGAGAAAACAAACAAGGAGCTGTATGGCGGCATTTAATGCCATTAAGACCGAGCGCACAATTGATGCTTGCGCGCGCAGTAAATCACTTCGCGAGAGGATAACAGATCTGCACGCGAGGAAACGGGAGCCCGCGAGCTCATTTTAAACCGCGCGCGCCGCATGACATCTCCTCTGCGCGCAGATCAAGCCCTCGCGTGCTCGGACAAGACTCGCAGCACGCGTATGGGAAGCCAAACACACCAAAAGTGGTACGAGGCAGCGGGGTGTTACAAAGCTCGCGCCGCGCTGACATGTCATCTGCGCGGATCAATGGACCGAGCCGCGCGAAACGACGTCAGCGCAGCGCGGACGTGTTTTCTAGCGCCACCCAATGGGCAGCGCGGCGCGAGCTAATCTCATCCAATAGTATCCAGCTGCAGACCCGCAGCACCACAGTTTCAGAACCGCAGTTTCATGATGTCTACAGTATTAACAACAATACTTTTAAATAAAGTCATTTTTGTTCATATAGGCCTAACATGCATAAGATATCATGATGTACAAAGAGGAGTTTTAATTACCAAGTTAATCGATAATGCAAACTATGTTTTGTTAAGGCATGAACTAATCTGTATAAACTGAACAAATACTTTTAACCATATAATTTTGAAAATATATTAATAAATGTGTAACCATATAGTAAAATGTCTCCCTTGACTGTATGTGATATTATGTCCTTATGGTCATGTTGTGAACTTCTGACAAATAGTATAAAAGACACAGAGGCATTTAAGGGCATTTAATGTCAAAAATATAAGCTACATGTATTTAATCATTCCAAATCCTTGAACAAGTGAAACATGCATTTAAGCCAATGAGACATCAGAAGGTGTATATGGTGAGTGTATGATATTTCTGTCATGATGTGGTGAACGAATTTATATTTATATATTTATATTACTAAGTATTTGTATTACTAAGTGTCTGCTAGGCTATTGAATCATTTACATTTTATCATTAAAGATTTGTTTGCATTTGTCAAAGATATGTATCGTGTTAATATTAAATAAATATTAATAAAACTTATTCATTTTGTTTTCAGGGATGAAAAGACAGAGTTTTCTGCAGAAAATGCCATGGTATGGCCTTATAATCTTTAAGTGTTTTAAGATGATTATTTGTTTTTTGCTTGTTTTTATTTTATTATGAGCAGTTTAAATATGTTTTTAATCCTATTATTTAGAAATGTTTTATATCCTATTTGTTTTCAACACACGTTTTACTTGTTCAAGGCTTTTTTTTTTTTAAATGGTTATTTTTATTTGACATTAAATAGCCTACGTTACATAATGTAAGTATTATGTGTAACAATTTGAACATGAAGGAAATAATACGATCAAATATACAGTCAAATGTTACACATGTATTAATATATGTTTGAATTAATAAAAAAAAATAAAAAAAATAAATCTTCTCAAACTCTGTGTCATTGTATTAGCCTATTTAAAACGTGGAGAAAATAATTTAAAATAAAACGGCGTAGTTGTAGCTATTCTCGCAGTAGCCTATACACGACTGTGTTTGTATCCATTCATGACATTAAGCATATAGGCTGTTTTAAAATTTTGCTCTTTGTACATCATGATATCTTATGCATGTTAGGCCTATATGAACAGAAAAATGACTTTATTTAAAAGTATTGTTGTTAAATACTGTAGACATCATGAAACTGCGGTTCTGAAACTGTGGTGCTGCGGGTCTGCAGCTGGATACTATTGGATGAGATTAGCTCGCGCCGCGCTGCCCATTGGGTGGCGCTAGAAAACACGTCCGCGCTGCGCTGACGAGTCGGTCGCGCGGCTCGGTCCATTGATCCGCGCAGATGACATGTCAGCGCGGCGCGAGCTTTGTAACACCCCGCTGCCTCGTACCACTTTTGGTGTGTTTGGCTTCCCATAAAAATGAGCTCGCGGGCTCCCGTTTCCTCGCGTGCAGATCTGTAATCCTCTCGCGGAAGTGATTTACTGCGCGCGCAAGCATCAATTGTGCGCTCGGTCATTAATGGCATTAAAATGCCGCCATAAGCTTGAGCAAAGTTCATTCACTGGCATAAAGTTTGACGTTAGACGTTTGATATTCCAACACGATCACATGAAAATGCGTATAAATAGTACGAGTGTGTAATCTCGTAGAATATATACGCCAAAATGAGTTTTGGCGTGCTTTGGTACGCAGTTTTTCGCGTGCATATGATACGTACTTTATGGCGTGTATATGATACGCTCTTGGGTAGGATGGGGGTGGGGTTTTCGTATATAATACGCCATAAAGTGCGTATCTATGTACGCGAAAAACTGCGTACCATAAGCACGCCAAAACTCATTTTGGCGTATATATTCTACGAGATTACACACTCGTACTATTTATACGCATTTTCATGTGATCGGACTCGATATTCGCAAATTTAGGGACCGTCTCTAAAGTTACATCCGGTATGCATGATTCTAACTTCAATAACATTTGAAGGGAATAAATTACAGTCATAAAACCAACTGTAAAGTGTTCTACATGTCACCTATGATGCACACCTTTTATATCTTTGATATTATTAAAATAAACTGTCAAATCGTGTAGAAATGGCTATTTTTTCACTACTGTATATACGCTCGTACATAATATGCCATAATTTAAAGCTCAATAACATTTGAAGAGAATAATTTACAGCCATAAAACCAGCTGTAAAGTGTTCACATGTTATTAAAAAAAAAAAACTTATCTTGTATTATGTGGATGGCAAAGCAAGTTGTTGATGCTTTCCCAAATATTCCTTGCCATCCGAGTTTAAACTTTTCCTAGGATAAATTAGAACATCTGTGATTGGCAATGGCAGAGGAACTCTAAATATTCATGTAAGTTATTTCTAATACAAAAAAAGTCAATTTAATGTAATTTAAATTATGGTATAAAGTATAGAAGGAGAGTAATTGATTATTAATCAATTTGATATTATTAATATTGTACATAGTTCCCTGCATGCTTTCTAATCAAAAAACACAATTTGTCAGTTATCTGGTGGCCAGCTGACAGAAAATAAAATGAAGAAAATAAATAAAAATATATTAAAATGTTTGTGTATCATCCGTTCTGTTAATTATTTCATTATTAAGACATCCAATTTTTTGGTTCTATTTTTGTAGGATTATGGCATATTTATGTATGAGCGTATATACAGTAGTGAAAAACAGCCATTTCTACACGATTTGACAGTTTATTTTAATAAATATCAAAAATATAAAAGGTGTGCATCATAGCTGACATGTAGATGAACACTTTACAGTTGGTTTTTATGACTGTAAATTATTCCCTTCAAATGTTATTGAAGTTAGAATCATGCATACCAATTTCGGATGTAACTTTAGAGACGGTCCCTAAATTTGCGAATATCAATCGTCTAACGTCAAACCAACTTTATCCCAGTAGGCACAGCCTTCTATTTTTATGAAAGAGGAGTTAGAGTTAGAAAGGTGGATGAAGACTGGGAAAAAAAAAATCTTTATGTAAAACCTCCTGTTTTTTGTTCACTTAGCTTAACTTTGAGGAACTCATTTCAAGTGACTTATTTAAGTTTAAATTACTTTGAATATTAAGTATTTTCAGCTTGACAAATTTAATCTTACAGTTCAACAGCTGTAAATACCCAAGTTAATGTTCATGTAACCTAAAGTGGCTTATTTTTTTTTAATTCCACCAATAAATAATTATTTTATTTAAATTGGTTTTATGCCAATTGTAAATAATTATTTTAATTCTCATATTTTCAAATGTTTCATTGAGATCTTTTTCATTTAAAATAATTTCTACTGCAGATAATAATTGATCTTATGTCAGCCACTGAAACATCATCCGCAAATCAAATCAATGAAATTTAACTAAGAAATAAGTCAAATTAGGTTAAATGAACATGAGCTGTGTATTGAAAACTTGTAAAAATGAACTTAACTAAACTTTATAACTTCAAATAACTACATTTGTCAAGTTGAAAATACTTAAAAGACACATGAAATGGAGAAGAGCAGACAGTGTGAGAGTGTGACGTCTGTCCACAGACACATGCTTTAAACACACACTAAATCACTGCATCATCTCATGTTTAATGTTTAAATAAAGACGGATAAATATAAAATGTAAAATGAAAAGTGGGAAAAAAAAAACAAACAAATGCTCAGTTTTTTAGCTAGCAGACATTTTGCAAAGACAGAAAAAAATGGCACAAAAAATGCATTCATTTTAGTGCGGCAAAAGTTTGTCATTACAGTTATATCAATCATTAAAGGGAAAGTTTGCCCAAAAATTACAATTCTGCCATCATTTACTCAAATTTACTCAAACTTACTCAAACTCCTCAAATTGACCAAACCTGTATATTTTGAAGAATGTTTATAACCAAGCAGATCTGGAACATCATTAACTACCATAATAGGAAGGAATAAATAAAATGAATAAAAGCCATTGGTGCCCCAGATCTGTTGGTTACAAACATTCTTCAAAATATCTTCATTTGTGTTCAGGAGAACAAGGAAATTCATACAGGTTTGGAACAATTTAAGGGTGAGTAAATGATGACAGAATTTTAATTTTGGGGTGAACTATACCTTTAAGAAGGGATGTTACCTACATAATCAGTTGAACAGAGAGAAAACACATTAACAGTATGACAGTGACAATCCAGCAGGATGAAAGTGAGCCTGTGGATCCTCTGAAACAGTGAAGACATCTACAGTAGCTTTTATAAGATCACACCAAATGAAGAGCCAGAGTGTTTCTACAGACCATCACCTTTGACTCACTGAAGTTTCTACTGACTCACACACATAATAACAGACTATACATGATACCAGTGACCTACAGACCTTCATAACCTTCAGAGAAGGTTCATTCATATTAGCAAAACAATATATAATCTTATAAATTACATCTATGGCAAGACTAATCAGCTTTTAATTTTAACTTGCAATTGCACAAATGTCACAATTTGAATTAAATCACAATAACCTCTTCATTGAAATGACCTTCCACTGATGTCTCTGAGGTTCATCACAGGAGGATGTTAAATCTGACACAGAGACACTGAGGTATCACGATAAACCAAAAATCCAGCATAGAGGGGTTCAGTGAATGTGGTGTTGAATGTGTGTAAGTGTGTGAGTGTGTGTGTGTCAGAGACACTGTAGAAGGACAGAGTGCCGGCCGACACGTCCACATACACTCCTACTCTGTGAGAACAAGATGAAGATGGGGGAATGTTTGTGCTCTTATTATCATGCCAGACCGAGTAATTATCATTACAACAGTAAATTTTCCAGGATTTGTCATTGAGTCCAAACCGACAGTCACTGCCTCCTTTCCTGTCGATTCCTTTATATGCCACTGCTACATGACCGGATCCACTCCATTCAGCCTCCCAGTAACAGCGTCCAGTCAGACTATCTCGACACAGAACCTGTTCACAGTACTCAAATCTGTCTCGATGATCAGGATACGACTGATGCTGCTTCACTCGTGCCACCTTTCTGTTGTCCTCAGACAGGATTAGTTGAGTGTGTGCTGTGTTTAGATCTAGCGTGAGATCACAGGCATCTGAACACAGAAAGAGAGATCAGAACATCTACAACATCATTAAATATGCATAGGTGTGTTTGTTTGTGTGCATGTGTGTTAGAGAGAGGACGGACTTACATTTTCTCAGTCCCTGGTGTGATCCTGAAATGTCCTCCATGGTCCAAACTATACAGAGACAAAAACAATGTACAATGGACTGATAACTAACATCCAATGAAATCATTTCACTCATGTAAAAAAGAGCTACAGCAGCAGCGTTTGGAGAAAGATTATTCAATTTTACATTTGAACTTGATAGACCTCAACACAGTGGTAAAATTATGTTTTTGATCATTTTCACTGACCCCCAGAATATTTTGTATGAATATCTGAAAATGCCGAGCTGTTAAATAGTCAAGCATTCTTTTTTGAATATAGGCAAGTTTCATGAAAAAGCAACATTTTGAGCACAAAGCTGATGTTTTTAATCAAATACAACATCTAGATCAGATTCAGAATGATGATCAGAGCACAGATGCAGTAGATCACTTCCATCAAGACCCCGAAATCTCCACAGTCCTTTATCACTTCCTATGTCGACATTTCACTCGTAACATTAGGCAGTTGTCATTTATATGCTGATTATTGCTTGTGATTGCATTATTTTTCATATGCATCTGCTTGCATCTGAAAATCACAAATTTCTACATCTTCATCTGTGTTTTGATCTGGAGAGTCTGCACTTGTTCAGGAGATGTGTAATAGTGAAAATATGGAAAGCCATAAAATCTTGTCTTTGTCGGGGAAGCGATGAGATAACTCATCAATAACAGGAAAAGAGCTAATGACAGACAGGATTAGGCTACAGTGTCTGTGGTCAATAAAAAGATTACAAAGTTTAAAGTCTTCATCACTTCAGGTTAACACATTTTCTTTGCTTGCACAAGATCAGTAAAATAGCCTCATTAATATAAAGCTCATACTCATACAGTATACGCTGTGGCAGTCATGTGTTTCTGTATGTTGTGTGGTTGATAGCCTACAAGTAACAATACACTTACAATTAAAGTTAATTGTAAATCACAAAATGTATAGCACTATCTAGCCTATGCATTCGGCTCTCTCTGCTCGTCTGTCAACTATAGTGCAGTTATGACACTTTAATAGCTTTTATGACAATGTTTTATTTCTCATTATCTCTACATAAGTTGTTTTCTTGTGATCTAAACATTAAAAAACCTAGTTGTGATCATGAGAAAACAAGAAAATATAATAATGAATGGCCTCCTAGGTTTCCATACTTGTGAAAGCACCCTAAGAACCATTACGCTGCATTCACACGAGGCATCAGCTTTAACGCTTCTCATTTACTTTGAATGGGTGATGCCATGTGTTGTAAAACTGAATTGTGGGTTCTGAGGTTTCTCAACTTTTCAAGCACCAATGCAGGGTTCAGCCAATCAGATCATAGACGCTAGCCAACTGTGTTCATGCAACACCAGAAAGTAATGTGGTTGGCTGTTATCACTATAACGGTCGCGTCAGCTCAAGCTTCAGACACGCCCTCCATCAAGCGTTGATGCCAACGCCCCGTGTGAGTGCAGCATTAGTCTGCTGCATCAGAACTGCTTCAGAAAAAGTTTGAGAAAAAGTTATGCTGCATTCATTGAGTTAAAATATTTTTAACAACTCTAAAAAAAACTCTGTGTTAACACAGCATTAATAGTATACACACAAAAAAAAAATCTTAACAAAAGATTAGTTCAGTATGACCCAAATCACATACAGACATCACAATTACCCCACATACTTGAGTATCTGCAGGGAGCAGTTTGGATCCTTCAGTTTGTCAGTGAGCAGCTGGACTCCTGAAACTCCTGGGTGATTATAGCTCAGATCCAGCTCTCTCAGGTGTGAGGGGTTTGAACTCAGAGCTGAAGACACATAACCACAGCCTTCCTCTGTCACCATACAGCCTGACAACCTACAGATGGATACATAAGACACACACACACATACACACACACACACACATTCGTTTTTGTGAATTGTGGGGACATTCCATAGGCTTAATGGTTACTGTACCAGTAGGCTCCATAGGCTTACTGTACCAACTGTATTTTCTATCCCCCTACACTACCCCTACTCCTAAACCTACCCATCACAGGAAACTGTGCACACTTTTACTTTCTCACAAAAACTCATTCCGTATGATTTATAAGCCTTTTGAGAAGTGGGGACATGCTGTATGTCCTCATAAGTCACCTCCTTTTGCAATACCTATGTCATACCCATGTCATTATACACATTTATGTCCTGATATGTCACAAAAACGTGCGCACACACATTCATGTATCTATATACATAAACTAAATATTTTGTATGGCTTCCTTTGTCCTTGATAAACGCTTGCATTCTTGCTGCCATTGTTTTTATGTACTACAGTCTCTATTGTTACTGACTGTATTTTGGCACCTGAATAAAAATTAAAGTGCTTTACTATTTTTTTCTGCCTTTCTTATAAAACCGTAAATATGAATATTCATGGATAACAACAATAATTATATTTTAGCATTAGAAATACTACTGTTACTAAAGAGCTTACACATACTGGTGGATTAACCATTACAGAAAAAATTAAAACAAATATTTTTGCAGCTGTGGCACAAACCTTACATTAGATGGTGTTGGTCTAATAAATTTGTTAAGCGCTATATTATGTGTTTCAGGATGGGTAACTGAAGGCCCACGGGCCACATACGACCATATTATACTCAGATGATCAATTTTTAAACATTTGAAAAGTCAGTAACAGACAGATTGTTTTCAGATTAAGCAGATCTTGTCCCCCAATGACTACCATAGTAGAAAAAAAATACAATGGTAGTCAATGGTGGGAGAGATCTGCTTGGTTACATTCTTACAAAAATCTTCCTTTGTGTACAGCAGAACAAAGAAATGTATACAGGTTTGGAACAACATGAGGGTCTGTAAATGATGACAGGATTTTCATTTTTAGGTCAACTATCCCTTTGACATCCCTTTAACATCCAAGCTTATGAAGAGAAAATTAATGTAATGTAATGTTCTATGTATGCGCCATGCAAAAAAAAATGGCGGAGCTAGGAACATGCAGTGATGGTGGTGGTGCCCGCAGATGTGAAAGAGCGGAGATTTACAAAACCTCAAGTAGCATGGTTATCGTTGAGGATGAGCAGTTAAAATTTCTTGTTGTCAAAATGCGTATATTGACGCAAGATAAACTTATTATGCTGGCTACTAGACATTTCTCCTCTGAGTGGATTGAGGACTCCAAAAGAATCCTCTTTGAAGTCTGCCCTAAAACCATTCTGCGCAATATTGCGCACAAAGGCCCACCATAAACAATATAAAAGCATGTTTGAAAGTGCTAAACGAATCCAGGTATAATATTCCCTGGTTTGTTTCACATTACTTGGATGAGCTGCCTCTCGTTAGATTTGGAAGTTTGGATGCCTCTGCACTGCTCAGCCGAATGGAGCAACTTAGCCGGGACGTCTTGGCTATGAGGCTGGCGTCTGAAGGGCAGGTTAATGTAAACAAAAATCTGCAAAAGGCATTGACGGCCATTGAACGCCGAGTAGCAGTGATTGAGGAAGCCTGGTCCTCCCCTGATCCAGGCCTAGAGGACTATGAACCACACGAGCTGACTATGTGGGCGTCGGAAGCTGTGGCATCTGTAAAGAAGCAGGACTGGGCAGATGTGACCACCGAGCCAGCTGGAACATCTGCCAGCGCCTTATCTCGGGAGTGGACCGCTGTGGTCAAGGAAGGTAGACGTCTGAAGCATGTGCCTCAGTCGGGTACTACACTGCCCCTGACTATGCAAGTTACTGCAAGGAAAGAGCGAAAGAAAATGGGCATAACTGGGACTAGTACCGCAAGCACCATCAGGGCTGTAACATCTAAGCTGGTGAGTGTGTCCCCGTTCTTGACACTTTATGTGGATACTTGGCGGAGAAATTCAATAACAAATCAGTCGTGTGTAGGAAGATTGTTACGACCCAGAGTCGCTACAGCTCCTTTCAAGTTACGGCAGAATGTTCTGATGTTGCGTGCATGTATGACCCCGATTTGTGGCCAGCTGGAACTTATGTGCACCTATACTATGAAGCGTGCAGAGCAGGGGGTATGCATGGTAATGGTCAGCGTGAGCTGGTGCAGGACACATCATCAGTCCATGGGGAACACACTGCTGCTGAAAGTGGCTTGTCTAAGGCGTAATATGCACATGTTATGATAACCAGCCATGACTTTCTCCGTAGTCTCTTACAATGCGCGCTGCCTGAGTGTTGGTCATAGTGATGGAGACAGTGCATGTTGTTTTATTGTGGATAAGCTCCTAGAAATATGCAATGTTATGTGCATTCAAGAAACCTTTTTGCCCAGACAGGACTTAGAAAGACTCAATGGTGTACACAAAGACTTTCATGGAGCAGGAGAGTCCACCACTGATTTAAACACTAAACATGTTAAAGGCAGAATACCAGGTGGGGTTGCTGTCCTCTGGCATAAGAAATATGACAATATGGTCAAGATGCTTAGACTGGGAGTTAATCCTCAGGGGTCTAAGGATTTTTGGGGCCCTGGAGAAGTTTTGACATGCCCTGACATTTGTGCTTTTTTCAGTTGTTCATAAACATATTAATGGAAAAAGTGTCATTACACTGTATCAGCACAAACTAGGCTACAATAATATGTGAGGTAACATGTATGTACATGTTTGTATTTTGAAGGAATAACGTTTATGCGTGGTTATTGAAAAAACAAAAAACTTAAGTCACTGAAATAAAGCCAAAAAATATATTTTAAATCTGTGTTCACAAGACTTCTGGGTATTGGAGGTTGTAGACTAGATTTTTTGCTTCAAAATGAGGTAAAATTATGCTGCCTACTCTTTCATATAAAACAATAGAGAGATTTAAATTTCTAAAACATCTTTGGTCAAGAAACACAGTATGCGTGGAGGCGTGAATCATCATGAATAATGTGTGATTCTCAGCTGAGAAGACAAAAGAATCGCATAATAATGACCTGAAATGACTTGCATAATAATGAGGCCTTTCAGTCAGGTAGGCTGTGAAAAACCCTCTGTGATCATGTCTCTCAAGCTCATCATATGGTGTATATCAAACATGCAGAAAAAATAGCAATACTGTGAAATATTATTACAATTTAAAATAATGGTATTCTATTATATTCTTTAAAATATAATGTATTTCTGTGTGCAAAGTGTCTGAACAGTTACGTTACCTCTATGGCATTTCATATAGGCTTTTTATCTTAAAAGCATGCACATTTGGAGAAATTGATGATTTCATATGTTTATGTCATTTTCTATACAGAGGAGTATTTATTCAATATTTTGTCATCCATGACGCTGGATATACTGTTTTCAATTCATACTTGCAGCCGGAGGGCACTCTGTACACCTTTAGTCCACAAATTAATCTAAAGAAACAGGAACCAGGAACTAAGGCATGTCTTCTAGAGGTCGCTACCATGGCTTTAACATCCAGATAAACACTTTCAAAGACAATAAATACACGATTGAGACGATGAATGCATGCATTGCCTCAGAATTTGCCTCTGAATAGCGCGGGCTCCGGGTTGTGGCCGCATTAGCAGATAATGAGCTGAATCACAGACTTCTGACATGGCTCTCTTTTCATACAGATTACATAAACACAGAATTTTTGTTTTCGATTGACTTACACGATTTTAAACTGACATTTCAACGTTTTTTTTAGACAGAAGTCTCATTTTTGTGATTAGTATTCACTAAGTTACAGTCATTTTCTGAGAACTATCAGATTGGACTTCATTCAGAGGAGACGAGAGATCAGCATCATGTTAGTTTTCTTTATTTTACAAAAAGCAGAACTTTTTGTTGTTACTCTGAGTGTACACAAATAAAAGAAGATATCCACAGATTAAAATGGTGTATAGCTCTTAATTGTATGTGCAACATTGACAGAGTATTTTGAGTCTCTTTCACACTGGTTAGAAAAAAAACGCGGTGATCACGCGGTGACCCGATAGTGTTAATATGCTATATATATTCTTTTCTATCTATGGAACTTGTGTTTGCACCTGTGTCCTTAATAAAGATAATAATAATAATAATAATAATAATGTAATCTTCAAAACTGGGGTAGCCAAGCCTAACATCTGTCTTGACTCCAACCAATAAAAGTCATGGATTAATAAACACCTCCATCAGATATAAGGCATATTTAAAAAAAATACTACTACAAACCTCAGTATCTCCAGCTGACAGTTTGGACTCTTCAGTCCATCAGAGAGCAAATTCACTCCAGAATCCTGCAGGTCATTGTTACTCAGGTCCAGCTCTTTCAGGACACAGTTTGAGGATTGAAGAGCTGATGACACATTTTCACAATCCTGAGCAGTGAGATTACAGCCAGCAAGTCTATGGGAGGAATATGTAGTTTGTAAGAATTGAAAATATCTAAAGATACTTTAAAATGAACAAAGACATTTGCTTTACCATTTCAACCCCCTCTCTCTTGCTACAAGGGCCATTTGGAAGGCACAAAGGTGCTGATAGTGATCAAGCCCTGAGGGGCCAAGATGTGTGTACATCGGGGGTCACAAATGGTCACACCTTTAGTACAGTGGGGGAAGTTTTAATCTTCTGATTGGTCAGTTTGAATGTCTCACATTTGGGTTGAAGTCACATGGTCAAGGAAGGGATAAAAGAAGATTGTAACTGTTGCTCTGGTCTCTTTGATACTCTGCTCTTCTTTCTTGGATTCTTGGATCTTGGGCACTCTCTTGCCCTCTCTCTCTCTCTCTTTCTCTTTCTCTCTCTCAGGTAACTTTTTACATAGATGCTGTGTACGTTTAATGGTATATGATTTTATCATCTCATACATCTATTTTGTAATTATTTTAAGTGTAACCATAATCAGATATTGTCATTAAACCCTTTCAGTTACAAATGATGTGCTAACTAGTTTTGGATTAGTATTAACATTAATGTGCTCCCTATTACAATACAATATTGTCACACTATAGCAACGCTCTCCCACATATTTTGCTATTATAACTGCGCTTATTTCCGTCGTTGGTATAAGTTTGCAGTGGGTGGTAATAGACAAGAAATGTACAGTATTCTAACATCTTACTGATGAAGTTTCTTTAGTCGCTTGGCAAACCTTACAGCCTGAACCGCTGTAGGAGTTCCACCCTTACAAGTTGAACAAGTTAGCGTTACTACAGATAAATTAATTTGTTTATTGTAAATGTTCAAAATTTAAAATCTCACAGAGCTTTGTGCAGTTGATCACAGCTGTATCAGTCTTCTTCTACCCTCATCTGATGTGTTGTATATCTTGAGGTCCAGCTCATCCAGTGCCTCCTCTGACATCTGAAGCATGTAGGTGATTGTTGAACAGTGAGCAGGAGAGAGTTTCTTCTCTGAGTGTTTGCCTGATTTCACAAACTCCTGAATCTCTCTGGACAGAGTCGATCTTTCACTTCCAGCAGACAGAGGAACAGATTGATGGACCTTTCAGTGGAGAGTCCATGTCATCTTGATCTTGTCTTTAATGTACTGTGTGGTTCTCCTGATGCTCTCTGAGCTGTTATCTGTGTGTGTCAGTAGATCCTGTAAGAGTCTCTGATTGGACTCCAGTGAGACGCCCAGCAGGAACCGCAGGAACAGATCCAGGTGTCCATTGTTGGTTGTTAGAGCTTCATCAACTACTCTCTATGCAGATTGTGCAGGGAATCAAAACATGCTTGGTAGTGCTGCTTATGTGGTAGTAAAACAATAGAGAAGCAAGAAACTCCTGGACGCTCAGATGAATGAAGCTGTAGACTTTCCTTGATGAATCACAGATTCCTCCTTAAAGATCTCAGTGCAATCCCAGAATACACCGAGACGTCAGTGACGTCTATGCCGCTCTCTCTCAGGTCCTCCTCATAGAACATCACATTGCCCATCATCAGCTGTTTGAAAGCCACTTCAGCAAGTTTCACAATCACTTCTCTGTTGGAATGCTGGGGTTCTCCTGATCTCTCTGTTCATACTTCTGATTCTCATGGTTTATCTGAATCGCAGGAAGTGGATGTACATTTTCAGTCAGAGTTTGAGGGTTTCTGCACTCAATCTTCTTTCAGGAGCTTTTGAAGCACATTGGATGAGATCCAGCAGAAGATGGGTATGTGGCACATGATGTGGAGGCTTCTTGCTTTCTGATGTGTGAGATGATTTACTGGCTTGAAGCTCATCATGATTCTCTTCCTAAAATATTCCTCCTTCTGAGGCTCATTGAACCCCTGAATTTCTGTCAGACGGTTGATGTATTTGGGCGGGGATCTGATTGGCTGCTGTGGTTGGAGGTGATCCAGATGAGAGCAGAGGGAAGCAGCTCTCCTTTCATGAGGTTTGGACATCACACACACCACGATGAAGTCTCAGTCACATCGAAACTTTCTGAGCATCTGAAACAGTGTGATTCTGCTTTCATCCGACCATCAAAGATGAAGACAACTTTACACTTCTCATAATCTTTGATCCAGATCTGAAGTTCAGGATTGAAAGTCCAGCAGAAGTCTGTGAAGACTTCTGATGATCTCGTATCAATTCAACTCTCGAAATGGAAGCACAAACATGGAATTACATCCCGATTGTCTTTTCCCTCAGCCCAGTCTAGAAGAACTTCGCACAGAGATGGTTTTTCCGATTCCAGCAACCCTTTAGTAAGTACAGTCTTGATTTGGTCACATCTCTGGTTCAGGTGGCTTTAAAGATGTTCATTGCAGTTGATTGGAGTGTCTTTTGAATGTTGTGTTCTGGCGTTTCTCCATCTGTAAAACTCATGGTCTCATTCACTCCTTCTCCTCTCCCTCATGATGTAGAGCTGTGTGTAGATCCTGTTCAGGGAGGGTTTCATTCTCTTGGAGTTTGGTTCCCTCAATAATCTCTCATATTAATCTTCATGCTGTTTTTGTGTTGGTCTTTGTCTCCTGCAGGTCTCTAATCTCCAGTGTGTGTATCTGCAGGACTGCTTCAGTTTTGTCCTTCCTGATATAACAACTGATAGTGATGTAGAGGACGGCACAGATCTGATCAGGCCAGGTGTCTCCCCCCAGCTGAAACAAAAGAGAATAGCAGCAAAAAAAGTTGAAAGACCTTCAGAAATACATAGGAACCCTTACAAAAAAACAATATATGAATGATCACTATATACAGAATAACATTGTGTTAACATATAACAATATATTGTATTAATTATTACAATATATTGAATAATACATAAGGAATTACGCTTTTCATATAGTGAAAAATAATTAACATAATATATTGAAAAATATGTGACAGTACATTTACTAATATATCATACTGTAGGTAATTTTAGATTCCAGTAATCACACGTCATAATATATAGAAATATGGTACTGCATGTTAATTTATTGCAAATATATGTATATATATTTTTGCAATTGCAAATATATGATATGCGTATGAACACACATATATAGAAATATATATAATTCTATATTTTATAAGTATTTACATTATACATGTTAAAATTAAGTTAGTTACCAAAGTACATCTGCATGTATTAAAAATATTTATCAGAGAGACTACTTATCACTCTGTGCTGAAGAGAACACCACATTACCTTTGAAATAAAGTAATTATAGTATAATGGTCTTCAGCCAATCATCATCCTAACCTCAGAGTCTACTCTTCAGCACAATAACCCCAAAAACTCACACATACCAGAAAACCTTTTAAATCTAAAAAATAGAATATTAGACACTAACAGATCTCTACTATATCATATTGAGCAAAACACATGAAATGACACTTAATTTAAATTACTCTCCTATAACAGCAAAGCATGCTGGGAGCGAGAAGTCTGTTGTAACCACTGATTGTAACTCATTCTGTGAATGTGTGTATATATGTGTGTACATACATTCACATTTAAATAGGAATATGCATGTGTATTACATGTAATGCCAATTTGTCTTCATTTATGAATATTTTTTATGTATCAATATATAACCATACATGGTCAATACATATATTGCAGTATATAAAAAATATAAGCACTAGTCTCCCATATGGAAATGATTTAGGTAATATATCCATTACATTTAGCAGTATATTCCCATATACTTTGTTCTGTAAGGGTAGGTATGATTTTAGTGCTCCTCTTTGAGTTGTCCACTGTAAATCTGCTTTAAAACATCTGCATTGTAAAGAGCGCTATATAAATAAAGGTGCCATGACTTGACTTGAACCTCTGTGCAGTACACATGTTAAATATTTTACAGTACATTTAGTGTTTTTCATTCAGGTTATTATAGTTTTGCATTTTTCATTAGTTTTATTTTTTATTTCGTTTGACTTTTTGTTTTCAAATTCAGTTTAGGGTTTAATTAGTTTTTAAAGTGGGTTTGCTAGTTTAGTTTAGTTTTTATTTTTGAAAATGCTTCGTTTTAGTTTAGTTTTTATTAGTTTTATGTGTTTTAGTCTTTTTTTGTAATCTGGCTTATTTGTCGGGCAAGATTCAAAGGTCAGAAAAGATTGTGTAATAAAACAAACATCAAAAACAAAACACATCATACAATTTAGAAAATACTCATTCAAAATAAAAACAGTACATAAAATTACATAGGGCACAAATTATTCGAACAGTCTCAACCACTCGCAGTAAGTGCAAAATGTGTAAGTGGACGTGCCAGTAAAAAAACCTAGAGCCAACAGACTAAAGAAGACATACATGAACCTATGTAGCCTATTCAACCCATTTTGCGCCACAACAGACATTTCTGTCAGATTGTCAGGGAGCTCAATCTGAGAAAAGAACATGACAAATAACAAATAATAAAAAAAACTGAAATACAGCTTTTCAATTTTTTGTGTGTGTGTGACACCTCACAAAATTGCCAAAAATATCTACCAAAAATCTACACTATCTTCTAACATAATTCCACCCTAACTAAATTTACAATAGCCGACTCGTCTGGATTGAAGCAGCAAACATTCAGTGTAAAGGCCAATTCACACGACAAACGCCAACAAACTCGTTGTTGGGAGTTTGTTGGATCGGTGTGATACCCTGTTGGTCTGAGTCGGTTTTCAACCCCGGCCGAACATGTTTAATCGGTGTTAGTTGGTAGTCTGAGCATTAGTGAGTCCGGTTTCGCGAACGAATCGTTCTTTTTAACCGGTTTCTTTTCAGTGAACCGGTTGAACCAGTTCACCAAATCGGTCTGAATCGCTCCAAACAGTTTGCATATCCAGTTAGCAAACACGAATCCACAAATTACTAAAGTTATTCGCTTTTTGACGTGCCTGACACTACCTCTCGAAATAAACCAACATCCCAGAGTTATCAGTACTCCAACAGTACACTGACTTAACCTGCTGTGAAGAGAGAACGGATGATGCTGAGCCTCAGCAGAGCACTGATAGAGTGCGCTTGCGCGGCGTACAGGAACGAACTACACGGCCTGTCACGGTTCATCGTCTCAGAGTCAAGACCGTTTGGCAACATTTTGGATCAGCAGTAACACCACCGAGAACCGCTTCTTTCGGACATGTCCGTTTGAGAACCGGTGATCTGGGGATACTGGCGCATGAGCGTTTAACTTTTCAAGAGACGAAAAGCACGTTGGCAAGTTTTGTTGACAACGGACAGTGTTATAATCTAAAACGCATACTTAAATAGGTTTATGACTCATGCAAATACAATTTGTTTTTGTGCTTTTCCAAATACACCATAGCAATTATAAGGCATATACTACTGTACAGAATACTGTACCTAATAACTCCATGCCACATGAACATTATATTTTTGTACATAATCAAACTACATGTCGAAATAGTTAACAAATTTATTTTTTCTATATTCTTTTAAAAAGCAATTAGTGAAAGTTGTCAATTTGGCTTCATATTTTTTTTAAGATGGGAAACTGTATTTGTTTCAAAATAATCCAGGACAGTTTCTTAAATTTCTCAACAAGGGGATAAAAATACTACAGGCAGAGCAAACAAGCACTCTTTTGAAAATCGCATCTCGCGTTATCTCGAATCTCAATCCTCGTTCTCGAGTAGAACCCGGTTCAACGGTTTTCCGGATCACCAGTACAACAACAAGATCGCTTCTTCTCTTTCGACTGGCCCATTTGAACCGATGAGCTCATGTACTGCGCATGCTTGGATTCAGCTTGCGATCTGAGCTGACCGAACAGTAACTCACAGCACCGTTAACTAGGACAAACGTGCTATGAGATGATCGCATGAGGGCCAATTCTGGCGAAACGTAAGTTAATTAATTTACAATAAATCGTTATGTAAGAGGAGCCATGGTTAGC